>OX439380.1:14805503-15161282 GCA_949319315.1 Zelleria hepariella
ACAGTATACAGGGCGTCCCACGGCTATGCCACATGGAGGGAAAGTACCTTGAATATTGTAGATGGAACATTTTACTGAAAGAAGACATTATTTGAATTTAAAAAACCATTTAAACTGCATTCATAGATATTTAAATAACTACATGGTTGAACCAGGAAATGAACCCGTTACATGAAAAAAATAATTACCCTGTAGTTTTATCATACCGATCGAAAGGCTTCATCATAAGGATTATTTTTTGCTAAATAACATAGTGTCAGAAATTATAGGAAGACCATGAATTTCAACATTTTTAATACAAAATCAAACAATTTATCAATGAAAATCACAGTAACAAAAGAATAAAAGTTTGAAAATGGAACATATTTTTGAATTATTTCTTTATAATCAGCCAGCCGCATTGCGAAGGACAAAATTTGACGGTCTTTCGGCTCAGGATACGGCTCGATTTGTTGAATACAACCAGGTAAATAAAATTCATGGTCTTCCTTTTATTTATGACACTATGTTATGTAGCAAAAAATAATCCTTATGATGAAGCCTTTCGATCGGTATGATAAAGCTACAGAGTAATAATTTTTCTCATGTAACGGGTTCGATTCCCGGTTTAACCATGTAACTATTTAAATATCTATGAATGCAGTTTAAATTGTTTTTTAAATTCAAATAATGTCTTCTTTCAGTAAAATGTTTCATCTACAATATTTAAGGTACTTTCCCTCCATGTGGCAAAGCCGTGGGACGCCCTGTATTTCATAGTCTTTTTACAATAAATAATAGTCGAAGTGAAAAAATATACACATTTTGAAGGGAGGGCAAGGAAATCAGATTTAGATGTTTACGTGTTTCAGGACTAAATCCATTTAGAAATTGCCCTGTATTTCAGCCGAAATATTAAACTTGAATTAAATGTGCCTAATTAATTTGACTTGATTAAAGTGGCAGTTACTTTCACTAGGTGAAGGAAAAACATCGTGAGGAAACCCGTGGCTTAGTTGGCTCCGCACGTCTTCCCTGTGGGCTAGGCCGACTAAGCTGTCAAGATGGTATAGGTGCTGGGCAAGCCTACTCCATCTAAAAACAATGTCCCAGGCACCGAAGCGTCGAGTGGTCTCTTCACCCATCTAGTGTGAGTGAAGGTGCCAATGGACGCTGTATAAATCATCTCATTACGTAGATGCATAGGCCTGGGGCCTAATTCTCGGGAATCCCGCATTCGACACATCTTTTAGAAAACTCTATTTTCCGGCAAATGTCACATCTTCTATTCTCACGATGTCATCCTCGACATAGGGCAAGAGATTTCTGCGAGAAGTTTGCCTTTTTCGCTCGACATGACTCGAGTGGTCGGGACCCTGTATACTTTCACGAGCTCTATTATTGCATTAGTTGATGGCGATCCATCCGTTGTCACCGTTAGGCAATTGAATTTGTACCAGACGTATAACGCCGCCGTTTTCGTCGTTCGCTACTATCTGAAAATGAAAAAAAAAATGTTTTAACATTACTGAAGTATTGACTTTTGTTCTAACGACGATAACGTGAATCATGGAATTGCTGACTGACGCTACAAGACATACAGGGTGTTAAAAGACCGCCAACAGACCCGAAAGGTACGCATACTAGATACCAAAATAAAGTACTTTTTCGATAAATTACTGCTGGGAAAATATTTTGGTTTTTATGTTATAATTTTGGAAAATATTTTATCACGCAATGGATGTGTAACGCAAAGAAGTCATATAACGCAAGCGTTGACATGAACTTTTGTTACTTACGCTCGAGGTACCGATGTTAAGAATACATTTCGGGTTGCAATTTTAACGTCGTTTTATGCAAGAAATATAATAAAATTCTGATGTGGCTTCTTGAGAAGAAATGTTAAGTACAAAATATTGTGTACGTTTCTGCAAAAAAAATTTTTTATATGTCCGACTTTGAACCTTATCATCTCAGAAACCGTTGATTTCCCAGGCATAGTTCCTTGGGCAAAAATGGTTGATATGATGAGGACAATACGTGGTTTCCCGCTTTGTTGGCGGTCTTTTAACACCCTGTATAGTGAGTTCGATTCCCGCATACGTACGGCATTTTATTTGCATAGAATAAGACGTATAGATAATTGATATAGATTTCAACTTAAAAAAGGGGTTCCTTACGAAAGATTGTATTTATTAGACACTCGGAGGTAAACTGACTTAGACATCAAATTTAAAAAGAATTTTGAATATAACAAAAAGAGTTCCAAAAAGGGTTAATAACAATAATAATAAGAAGTGGTACACTGGAGGCTACACAGACGCACAGTGGTCGATTTGTACGATTTAGGCGGCCAAAAGTCCATTTCTCAAAGTTAACTTATAACAAAACTAATTGATTCCCGGAAAAATAGACACCCCGACTGCCCAAACCCCACCCCTCCCCAGTTCCTAGAACTGCGTGCGCGCCCCCACAGGTAGTCGGAACTTGATCGTCGCGCAAGCTGTACGCGTTCGTTCTCGTAACTCTTAGCGCAACCGATATTCTAAAGTGAATATTTCATTGGATATTATTCAGTTACAAGTGAAAGTGATGGAAGTCGAAAATTCAGGTAAGCTCCTTCAAATATAATTTAAATTAAGATAAGGAATATCAATATTTAGTGCAGTTACAACGTATCAAAGATCGCCCTTTTTCATAGAAAATATTATCATTTTTTTATTTTCAATAGTAAAAATGTTGTACTTCCGAGACCGTCCGAGTTAAATTCCTTATGGTTTCTAATAGTATAGCTCTTTGAGCAGATAACCACAAAAAAAATAGCCACCACCTTTGACCACTTCGCGAGAAAAATAATAATTCATTAACTTAGGCAGAAAGTGAGAAAAATTCCTTTTTTGTTTCTTTTGCGTTAAAATTCCTTTTCGTTGTTCTAGGTTCATCAAGTTACTCGGGCATGGAGGTAGTAACTCGCAGATATCTTTTTGATAAGATGATTGAGGAAAACTCTCCATCAATAAACGACAAATTGGAATACTTACAAAATTATTTGTTAGTGTCTTACGGGGACTCCGACGAAGACAAAAAGTATATAAATCATAAATTTTCATATTTTAAAACAGAAATAAAAAAGAGATGGTCCAAAGCACGCAACACGCTAGAAAATTTTCTTATAAGCAATGATGCATGGTTAGCAGGAACGTTCGAGATGCCCATAAAAACGCATAATAAGTCAGGACGACCTAGCAAAACATTCAGTGAATGTAGTGAAAGAACTAAAAGGAGGAAAACAGAAGAAGTTCGCTCCTCTGTAGGCAAAGAAGTGATAGTTCACGCAGCGCAAGTAATTTTACAAAAAGAAGGAAAAAGAAACGCCTCGCAAGTCCTAAAAGATATTACAAATTCGCCTGCAGCCGCAAACGAATGTAAAAAAAGACATTCCAAATCAAAGGCACAAGATCCCCTTACGCCTCGGGAGGCACTGCGAATGTGCGTGGACGCTGATTTGACACGAAGTCAATATGAAATTGTGCGAGCAACCAACAGAAGCTTTTACCCGTGCTACGAATTAGTGTTGAAGGCTAAACAGGAATGTTACCCACCCAAAGAGACGCTACGAGTGACCGCTTCCTGTGCTGAAAGTGATCTACAATCTTTGTTAGATCACACCGTCACGCGATTATCAATTTTCCTCGAAGAAGTACTAATGACTCTTACAGAAACTGAGAGAAATTCCTGGCAGATTATCTGCAAATGGGGTTGTGATGGTTCACAACAAGCTCAATACAAACAAAAGTTAATGAATGACGCCGACTCGGATGCAAATATATTTTTGAGCTCATTCGTGCCTCTACAAATTGTTTGCGGCGAAGACAAAACAAAAATGGTTTGGCAAAACCCGACTCCTTCTTCACCACGATATTGCCGCCCGATACGATTCAGATTTATAAAAGAGTCTACAGACATTACAAAAGATGAAATAAATTACGTTCGGGACAGTGTGAAGTCCCTAAAAGCCACGGAATTGGAACTGAATGGGCAAAAATTCTCGGTTAGCCACAGTCTTAAAATGACCATGGTGGACGGCAAAGTTTGCAATGCGGCGACTGACACCAAATCAACGAGTAGATGCTACATATGCGGAGCCACTTCAAAAAACTTTAATGACTTAAGTAAAAAAAACGAAATTCACCCAGAATCGCTTGAATTTGGCCTATCAACTTTACATGCCAGAATTCGATTATTCGAGAGTATTTTACATTTAGCTTATAAATTGCCCGTTGGGAAATACCGTGAAAAAAGAACCAAAGCAGAAAAGATGCTAGAACAACAAAAAAAAAAAAGAGATTCAGCAAAGATTCAGAGAAGAAGTAGGTATCTTGATAGATATGCCAAAATGTAATTTTGGTAACACAAATGACGGCAATACTAGTAGAAGATTTTTTGAAAACCCACATCTGGCTGCTGAAATAACGGGAATAGACTTTTTTAATTTTATTTATAGAATTAAAGTTATTTTGGAAGCCATATCAAGCGGTCACAAAATAGATGTCCCGAAATTTGATGAATACGCCATGGAGACAGCAAAACTGTATGTAGAGTTATATGGTTGGCATTCTATGACTCCTACCATGCATAAAATTTTGGTACATGGTGGAAAAGTTATAGAAAATTCTCTAGTGCCTATTGGTCAACTTTCGGAGGAAGCTGCAGAAGCTCGTAATAAGCACTTTCGCTCATACCGTCTAAACTTTGCTCAAAAGTTTTCACGCGAAGACTGTAACCTTGATATTTATCACAGGTTACTCTTGACATCAGATCCACTCATCAGTTCAATGAGAAAAAAAAAGAAAATCCGATCAAAACCATTTTTGCAGGAAACTTTGGAGCTTTTGCTTCCTGCAGAGCCAAATACAAAAGGCACTTGTGATAAATGCATGGAAAGTGACGGTGAGGAAGAATTGTCTTTTAAAGAGTAACATAACAATTTGTATGTTAAACTTTCATAAAATATTGTCTTATTGTTTATGATTCGGTACCTAACATTGTAAGTAACATTTAGTATAATAATGTGGTAATAACTGTTGACCATTTAATTTTAGTGTATACTGTATTTTTTTGTCATCCATATTTTATTTTCAATTTAAATAGGCATGCAGACTGTAGAGAATAAACATTTTTTTTATGTATGGCCGTCTTTTACTTAACAAATTGTGATAATTCTTAACCCAAATATCAAAAACTACTAAGCCGATTTCGATAATTCAAATGAACTCAAAATATATATTTTACACCAAAGGGAGATTTAAAGAAAATTTAAAAACATTGGCGATATTTACAAAAATATTTTCACAGAAATGTTTTTTTGTATAGAAAAATACGCTTTCAATGAAACGAATAGGGATAAACATATATATTCACTCTAAAATACCAGATTAGCATTTGTTGTCGTATTTATTACTGAAATAAAGCATAAAATAGTTTTGGCCGCCTAAATCGTACAAATCGACCACTGTGAGACGTCATTCTATTTCAAGTATAACCCACATCTACATGCTACTGGGGGCTAACTCTCGGGAATCTCGCATTCGACACATCTCGAAGGAAAAATCTCATTTTGCGGCAAACGACACATCTCCTATTCTCACGAAGTCATCCTCGACATAAGGCACGAGATTTCTGCGAGATGTTTGCCTTTTTCGCTCGACATGACTCGAGTGGTCGGGAGCAGTCGAGATCGAAATGACTTGACTGCCTACATCTAATGGCCTAGAATCGGTGGGTAGTTGGGTAGAATGGTACAGTGGGTAGACCAAAAGCTACCGATGCTAGCGATGGGTCGATGATATTGTTGGACAGTGGAAGGACCATGGACGAGATTGGCATTCGACTGAGGAGTTTGGCGTGAAAAGAAAAAACATGACCAGAGCGATGGGCTTGGATAGATATATTGTAAAAGGATCTTTACCTCCGCTCCTTTGCCCAATTCTTCGTTGGCAAGAGACGCCAAAATGCTCGGCTCGATCTTCGAGCTTCCCTCCAAGTTTTCTGTAAAACAAAGGACATATCGGTAAAAATGGTTTTCTGTAAAATAAAGGACATACTAAGTAATTATCTATTTACCAATAATTATTATTGGTAAATACAGTTTTCTGTAAAACAAAGGTTTTAGTAGTATAATTATGTGTTATCGACACTGTTAAAAATGCTTTGTGTGATCCATAACTAGCCTTTTTAGGGTTCCGTACCCGAAGGGTGCCAAACGGGACCCTATTACTCCGCTGTCCGTCTGAGGCATTTAAGATTTACTTGAAAAATCATTACAAAGCATTTTATTTTATTTTTTTCCTTTTTTTCTTTTGATTTTTTTCAGAAATTCTTTATTCTTTAGGGTCTTACTCAGATAATTAATCTGTCACCAAAAAAATAATGATCAGCTATGGACTTATAGAAGATACCGCAATTTAGATCCAACGTCGAAAAATTTTGGTTGCCTTTTTAGGGAAAAGGGTAGTATAAAGAAAAAATAAAGTATAAAAAATGGTTGATTCGGGTTGGGGGTGATTCGAGTAGCCCTTTGTGACGGCTATCTAGATTTTCTCGCTTGACGTCTATGTTTGGACCACCCTATATACAAATGTCTTGTGTACTCACGTGCTATAGTAATCAACGCTGTATCGCTGTCTTCAATGAGGTTTATCGCTGAGTTTTCTGAAAATTAGAGAAGGTATTTTATTGGCCTTGTTTCCTTACTCGTCAAAACAATGTCCCAGGCACTGCAGCGTCGAGTGGTCTCTTCACCCATCTAGTGTGAGTGAAGGTGCTACTGGACGCTGTAAAATCATCTCATTACGTAGATGCAATGGACTTTCCTATCGAGTACCAAATGTCGTCATCCGACGTCGAACGAAGGTTGACGATGTTGGGAATTGAGTCACGGGTCTCAAGTGGAAATGGGCAGGACAACTGCCCCTCTACCCTTGACGCATTTTTCCAATACGGCCGCAATATGGCGCAATTTACAAAATTTTATATTTTACAAATTAAGAAGCATTTTCTATTTTTATTGAATAAAACAGCCTTACCTTTGAATAAACATTACAAAGTATTTAAAATCAAAGCATTACTATGCGAATTCAAAGAGAAATTAATTTTTAAACTTTTTCAATTTGATCGCAATAGCGTCAAGGGTAACCCCCCAAGGGCTTAAGTCTGTAACGCAATGGCGCATCGATAGGTTTCCAGTAAAAGGACAATACCGGGATTTTCTCGTTTTTCTCCTACAACCAGCGAACTAATCCTCTAAAATTAGAATCAGAATATCAGAATATTCTTTGCTGTACTAAGGCCTTTGCATCGACGCAATGACATAATTTATACAGCGTCCAGTGGCACCTGCACTCACACTAGATGGGTGAAGTGACCACTCGGCGCTGCAGCGCCAGGGACATTAAAATATCCTTGTACTATAAAAACATTAAAAGGACAGACAGCTTTAATAAATCGTTACGGACCGTGAGAGGTGGCGCGAGGGGAAAGAGGCCTATAAGTATAAGTAGAGAGAAAAAAAAACGATACTACAAACAAAAAAATAACCTTACCTGATTTTATATTGTTCCCATCTGCACTCGAGATATAGACCTTTGCTATGCCGTCTTCTTCTTGAGACACTGCAAACAACATTATGAAAAATAAATAAATAACATAAGTGAAATACAATGTTTTAACAACTCAAAGCTACGCAAATACACCTACACACACAAACATGTTTTTATATTTGAGCTTATTATTTGACCAAAAAATAATATAAAAAGGTTTTTTTTTATTTCGGTCTTATAAAATAAAATGTCGTTTTATCAACTTGTTTTTACAGAATTGACATCCTGTTGACCAGTAGGTTACACCCTGTAAAAAGAGTTAAGACGTTTTGCAACACGTTGTATGTACAGTCCTTTCTTCTAAATGAGCCGTTTTCAGCACAAATTCACAAAGCATTTCATGCCCGCCCCTTCACAACGGCCGTGTGGCATCGCTCTTACACTCGTGCGAAGTCGGGGTGGGTCGCTAGTAAAATAATTAAATGTATGTTAACTAACCCACTGTTTTGACCTTCCGATCGCCGAGTTCTAGCTCAGCCTCGTTTACTGTTTCGAAGAACTGTAGCTGAAACAAATTCATAACTGTTAGTAGAGCAGTCAAAATACCAATATCAACCACGCATGTATCGGCGATTTTTTAAAGGGAACTATATTTTGTGTCATCAAAGTTTATATTTGTCATCAACTTGTATCATCAAATTAATAGATCTATCACCACGAAATATTTTCATTCTCAGAAAAATAAAAAGTGTCGCCAGGTATAAATTACCAAATTAATGTCAATATATTCGCAGAAAAAGAGATGGATTATCTAAATAATCGTAGTGCATCCATTGAATAAAAACTTTGTTCTCAGAATAATAGGTTTATTCCCAAAATAACAGCTCCATATTCAGAATAGTAGATCTGTCATCAAATAAATTGATTATCGTCCGCAGATTGCGATTTGTTTTTATTTGTTATTTTGTCATCAGTACAGTAGTTACAAATTATTTCGTTCAATTCTCCAAATAATACTTTTCGTTACCAATTTAATAGTTCAGTTCATAAATTTTATTAAAAAATGATCAAAGGGGCGGAGCCAAATTGGCGCGCTATGAAAATTTACCAATCATGCGCAGCGATGGGTCGTACACACGACAGCACGTCGACCTTTACACGCTAGCACTCTACTCGGTTGCGTTATGGGCGACTTTTCAACAAAAGTGTACAGACTGACGTGCTGTCGTGTGTACGAGAGTTGGCGGTTTACTTCATTCGCTTGATTCCGTGCTTCTTGTTGCAAGTGCATTTTATATGATTATTGTTAGGGTTTTTGGTTTTAGTTGATTTCTCAATAGTTTCTTTATATTATGATGGCATCAAGTTGTGGTGAAGATGATGCAACTCCTCCAATAACGTTATCATCGCTGAGAAATCACTAGTGGAGAAAGTGTTAGTACACACGACAGCACGTCAGACTGCACACTTTTGTTGTAAAGTTGCCCGTAACGTAACCGAGCAGAGTGCTAGCGTGAAAAGGTCGAAGTGCTGTCGTGTGTACAACAATAGGTACAGTCAGCCACAGTCTCAGATACCCCTTTTTGTTCGATTGGCGCCCTTATGCCGCGCGCGATAAGAGCTGCCATGGGGTATCTGAGATCGTGGCCGACCGTACAAGCAGTATATAAGTACCTAATGTAAGATAGTAGTTAAATTCATAGATACAAAACCATTCTTTTTCTGGATCTTTATGATTTTTTTAAGTTACATATTTCATTTAGTTGACCGTTTTTCCTTAATTTGATTATACAGTTATCAGGACAAACCTATTAAAATAAGTACAAACCTATTTATTTGATACTTGATAATATATCCCGATGATTATATGTGATTTATTATTAAATTGTTTGGCGACTACACTTTGATGACAGATCTATTATTTTACGGACAAACCTTATTTTTTATAACATTCAAAACTTAATAAATTGATGATAGCTTAAATCATACCCTTTTTTAATACGTTATTAGTACCCCTAAGTGCCGTCACATTTTAAACTCAGACCTTAGATTAAACCTCTTATTTTGTATGAAAGTTAATCGACAGATAGGATTTAAACTAGCCGTTTTGGTATAAACTGTGATTAATATTACAGGCCTAAGAGTTGTATCCACATTTGCAACTCTGAAAAACACAATCCTCAGAATCCTCCGTCATGTGCATTAATAAATTAGTTCGAACTCACCGCACTAGAATCTGGTTCATCGTCCACGCTAACCCGCGGCTGATTGACCACGATTGACTCGGTCATGTGACCCTGTTGAGGAAAATGACTGTTAAAGATAAAGATAAACTTATTTGTCTCAACACAAATAAATTTCTATTAAGTAGGGTAACAAACATAACGAAAATATCAGCCGTTTCATACATTTGGCGCAGTACTGAGTCTTTTGTATGGGACAGCTGATATTTTTTTCGCTCCATTTTTTTAGCCACATTTTTTAGAACAAGTGGTTTGTATTGATGAGTAGACTGCCTGCTTGAAATGTATGTATTTCTGTTGCCGCCATAACAACAAATACTAAAAAACAGAATAAAATACAATAAATAGGGCTCCTGTTATGTGTTGCTACCTTTATAAAATATATATTATCTGTGGACTGACTGTCAGCAGAGGTGATTTAGATCTGTGTTGAATTATTTGGAAAAATTGCGAAATAAAAGCGTTATTTTTACATACAAATCAAGATATCTGGTTTTACTTATTAGTTATTTTTTCAAGTAATTGAACACAGACCAAAATCACCTCTGGCTGACAGCCAGTCCACAGATAACATACACCGTGGAATTTTAGTGGTTTTAAAGCCGAAGATATTTAGTTGCACCCGTGATTCTGAGCAAAATTCCAAAATTTTACTTCAAAACGAGCGAAAAAAAAAACACTTCCCAATACAAACGGCTATCGCCAATCGACACCATTTGTATGGAGAAGTGATTTTTTTTTTCGCGCGTTTTGGAATGAAATTGTATAATTTGGCTCAGAATCACCAGCGCAACAAAATACCTTCGGCTTTAAAACCACTAAAATTCCACGGTGTATATTTTATAAAGCTAACCACACACAACAGCCCCCATACAACAAATGTGATTTTTTTGCCGCTTTTATAGATAATGGTGCGTAACCCTTCGTGCGCGAGTCAGACTAGCACTTAGCCGGTTTTTTTACTTACGCTCGTATGCATATGTGCGTAGAGCAGAGGCTTGCGCATGTACCCAGCTCCACAGACCAGACACTCGTATGGTTTCTTGTCGCTGTGCACAAAGCGGTGCGCGTTCCGATTGTCGCGCGAGTTAAACGATTTGCCGCACACCTGAAAAACAAACAGTGCAATTTAAATAGAATCTTTATACAATCGTTTTATTAACTTTTTACATTTTCCCAACGTTTGGGCTCGTGGTCGCGGTAGTCTGAGATGACAGCTGTCTTGTACGTCATTTGTTAATTAAGTGGTCTCGAAGCGTTGGGAAAATGCAAAAAGTTAATAAAAAGAGTGTTAAATCAGTTAAGGTGATAACCTAGGCACATCTAGCGCCGCCAATGGAAAAAAAATCTTCTTTTTGGATGCGTTTTTTGCTAAAAACTCTTCATTAGAGTATCAACGCGAGGCTTAACTATTTTTAGGACCTAAGGTTTAGTTTCCAGATCCTAGAACCTACTAATAAAATATTTTATCGCCTTTTGTGGCCACTTTTGGCGATAAAAGATTTTATTCGTAGGTTCTAGGATCTGGAATCTAAACCTTAGGTCCTAAAAATAGTTAAGTCTCGCGTTGAGTACCTGAAGTTTCGTTTTTAGCAAAGAAACGCATCCAAAATGAAGATATGGTTTTTTTTCCCATTGGCGGCGCTAGTTGTGCCTAGGTTTGGACCTTAAGGCTCGGTATAAGGCTAACTAGCGCCACCAATGTTAAAAAAATCATATCTTCCTTTAGAAGAAGTTTCTGAAAAAATCCTAAGATGAGCCTATGCGCCATGCCTTTCTAGATTTTTAAGTGTAGATACCCTCTTCGAAATTTACTATTAAGCTAAAAAAATTTCGATAACCGTCAAAAGCGGCCGTTTTTGGCGTTTATAGATTTTTTTTTAGCTTAAGACTAGAAATTGAGTTGGGTACCTACACTTAAAAATCTAGAAAAGCATGGCGCATGAGCTCATCTTAGGATTTTGTCAGAAACTTCTTCTGAAGGGACATATGATTTTTACAACATTGGTGGCGCTAGTTAGCCTTATACCGAGCCTTAAGCGTTCAAAGCTGCAATAAAGGTGTAAACTCACTTCACAAACGAAGGGCCGCTCGCCGCTGTGTATCCAGGCGTGCTTCTTGTAATGCTCGGGATACACGAACGTTGCGTTACACACCTCACAGCGGAACGGACGCTCGCCCGTGTGGCACGCCTTTATGTGGTACTCTAGCAGCCTGGAATTGGAGGAAAGGGATAATTAATTAATTTATTTATTTAATATTTAGGAAAACTAGTGACTAAATTAATATAAATTATAACTTAACACGTACAAAAAACATAGTACTGGCTTGACAAAACTTGAATAACAACAGCCAGTCTTTTAAAGTCTCCACAGATAGCACCGGCATAATATTTAAAAAAAGGAGAAGAAAAACTAACTCTAATACATTTAAATCTAAATCTAATCTAATATAATCTAATCTTATCTAATCTAAGGACCACCCAGGAATAGGCTCTGTGGTTATTGGTTACATAGCGGAATATTGAAAAATAATTTTGATAGGAGACCTATCGCCGCACTCATACTGCCATGAAACAAGTCAATGTTGATTTCCTTCGCCAGAGCCTTAAAGCATTAACAATATAAGTTATAAGACAAATTGACATTGAAATTGAAGTGGTTCTCACGACATCTACGAAATGAGATGATTTATACAGCGTCCAGTGGCACCTTCACTCACACTAGATGGGTGAAGAGACCACTCGGTGCTGCAGTGCCTGGGAAATTGTTTAAGATGGAGCAGGCTTGCCCAGCACCTATACCATCCTGACAGCTTATTCGGCCTAGCCTGTAGAAACGCTTTGTTTATTTTCAAAATTTCTAGTAGCAATTCCACTCGCTAATGCTGAAGAAAAAACATCGTGAGGAAACCCGCGTTTGACAGATGAGTCAAAAGAGTTCCTTTGTATCTTTTTGTACACCATAGGGCGTCGCGTACAAGTTTCGAAGCGCGCAAAAATGCAGATAGTTTAAAATAGGCTTTTACATGATCGTATTTAACTAGTAACAGCATACTTTCCGAGCCTAATCTAAATATATAAAATAAAGTCATGTTAGTTACACCATAACACGAGAAGCGATTTTTATGATTTTTGATTTGTTGGATTTCTCTCCGCCCCGAATAGCAGAATAACCATTAAAACAACGGAAAAACTCACGGGAAAAACAATAAGTCTGCGCGGACGAAGTCGCGGGCAAAAGCTAGTAATAAATTATTATGAAGGTTCTAATAGAATAGCGTCTTTTGGCGAAAAGGGTTTTTTACCTTCTCCGTTTGAATTTCTTGTCGCAATGCTCGCAGGCGTGTCTCTTGTCTTGAGTGTGAGTGGCGCGCACGTGCGACTGCAAGTTGCTGCGTTGCGCGAATGTCGCGCCGCAAATCTCGCACGCGAACGGGCGCTCGCCTGCAAAGGTATCAGTCGTTAAACTAAGAGGTTAAAATGGAATGTTCTCAACTAAACCAGGCAAATTAAAATACCCCGACATTTTAGCTTCAAATTAACATAATATGTCACAAACGGGTGAACCGATTTTGTTAAAACATATCTAAGAACTCTCGCTAGAAAACCAGCTTTCAAATAAGAAAAACTGCATCCAAATCAGTTCATTCGTTTAAGAGCTACGGATCCACAGACAGCCACACACACATAGCGGAACTTATAACAGCCCTCTTTTTTATCGGGGGTGAAACTTAACAGCAAATTTTTTTTTTTTGCACATTTGGTATGTACAAACGACAGCACGTCAGACGTTGGTTACCAGTGTGAGTTGGTTACCAGTGTGAGTTGGTTACGAGTGTGAGTTGGTTACCAGTGTGAGTCCGTATCCGTGTCCGGTCCCTTATCTCGGCCTTCCTCGCGAAGGACTTGTCACACATGCTGCAAGAGAACGGTTTCCGACCGGAGTTAGTTACCAGTTACCAGTGTGAGTTGGTTACCAGTGTGAGTTGGTTTCCAGTTTGAGTTTGTTATCAGTGTGAGTTAGTTACCAGTGTGAGTCCGTATATGGTCCCTCATCTCAGTAGTTAGTTACCAGTGTGAGTCCGTATGTGGTCCCTCATCTCAGTAGTTAGTTACCAGTGTGAGTCCGTATGTGGTCCCTCATCTCAGTAGTTAGTTGCCAGTGTGAGTCCGTATGTGGTCCCTCATCTCAGTAGTTAGTTACCAGTGTGAGTCCGTATGTGGTCCCTCATCTCAGTAGTTAGTTACCAGTGTGAGTCCGTATGTGGTCCCTCATCTCAGTAGTTAGTTGCCAGTGTGAGTCCGTATGTGGTCCCTCATCTCAGTAGTTAGTTACCAGTGTGAGTCCGTATGTGGTCCCTCATCTCAGTAGTTAGTTACCAGTGTGAGTCCGTATGTGGTCCCTCATCTCAGTAGTTAGTTACCAGTGTGAGTCCGTATGTGGTCCCTCATCTCAGTAGTTAGTTACCAGTGTGAGTCCGTATGTGGTCCCTCATCTCAGTAGTTAGTTACCAGTGTGAGTCCGTATGTGGTCCCTCATCTCAGTAGTTAGTTACCAGTGTGAGTCCGTATGTGGTCCCTCATCTCAGTAGTTAGTTACCAGTGTGAGTCCGTATGTGGTCCCTTATCTCAGTAATTCGTTACCAGTGTGAGTCCGTATGTGGTCCCTTATCTCGGCCTTCCTCGCGAAGGACTTGTCACACATGCTGCAAGAGAACGGCTTCAGACCGGAGTGAACCACGCCGTGCACCTCCAGGTTGTGCGCCGTGCCGAACGACTTGTCTGCAATTGTTTAGATCATACATACAACACATTAACATAACAAATAAAACAACTAAATAACTCCTTTTTTTATTTCGTAAACGGTTAAACTTACTTGTATTATGTAGGTGTAGCCGATTAGTATCGGTTCTCATTCGTAACTTTTACAGTTTACGAAATACAAAATGTGCAGTGCTTACGAAAGTTTAAGTGCTTTAGAAAATACAAAAAGGAGTTATTTATACTCCTTTTTGTATTTTCTAAAGCATTACCATTAGTGCTTTAGAAAATACAAAAAAAATGCAAAGTATAGAAGCAAATTCAAAGGGAACCTCAAAATAACCCTGGGCGAAATAATTTAGAATGTTCTCTATGGCGTGCGCCACCATTGCTATGTTCCTCAGTAATAAACCAGGCCCCTGTTGCACGAACGTGACAACGACAGGTGACAGACGACAGGTGACAATCCGACAATTTGACAAGTTTCTGTTGCACAAAGATTTCGAGCGACAAATAAGTCATGGTGGAAAATTGACAAATTTGTCGAATTGTCGCGACAACTTGACATATTTCTGTTGCACAAAAGATTTTACGCGACAGGCAAAAAGTGACAAATTGTCGTGAAAAACTTGTCGGATTTGCTTTGTGCAACCATAAATTGTCAAGACGACTCGACATATTTGTCAAATTGTCAGCCAATTCCGACAGGTGACTATGCATATGTCGAGAGCTGACAAGTTTGTCGAATACAATTGTCGGTGAATCCTACCATGGTTTTTTACGATTGTCGAGCTTTGTGCAACGCTTGTCAAGTCCTGACAATTTGTCAATAATTCACCTGTCGCAGCCTGACTTATTTGTAATGTTTGTGCAACACCATTTACTTGACAATCCGACAAATAAGTCGACTTGTCGCGTACGTGCAACGGGGCCCAGACTTCAAACTAGTGATTCGGCAAGCGAGACGAGTAGAGAAAATTTCGATATCGAGACTTTCTTCTTCTTCATAGAGCATCGATCTGTGCTGTTGTTGTTTCATTCACAAACTCAAATTCCCTGTTACAGATACAAAGGTACAATAACGTTTGCACCGTCACACTGTATTATTGCTATTGGATGAAGAAGCGGCACTTACTGCAGACTTGGCACTTGAAACTCTTGATCCCTTCGTGCGTGTGCTCGTGTTGCGAAAGATTCTGTAGCGTGTAGAACGATTTGCTGCACCCATCCTTGGAACATCTGAACAGGCGCAGGCGTTCCTTGAAAATAAAAACTAACATTTACGAGTCAATTTGTAATTCAGTCATTATAGTGTGTAGCCATTTTGAAGTGGCGTTGTTCCCGCCACGTTGCTATCGTCCCACCTTAAGTTGATATTTAGCCAAACTGAAATTAAGTCATTACGAATTTCAGGCATTATGGGACAAAGGCAAATTGAAATTCAGGCTCTATGACATCAAGGCGTTTTGACATTCGGTCGTTACGGATCGGAGGGATTTCAACTACCATTCCATAAAACTATAATTCATAGTATACAGGGTGTTAAAAGACCGCCGACAGACCCGAAAGGTACGCATATTAGACACCAAAAAAAAGTACTTTTTCGATAAATTATTGCCGGGAAATGATTTTGGTTTTTTAGGTTATAATTTTGGAAAATATTTTATCACGCAATGGAAGTGTAAGGCAAAGAAGTCATATTGCACAAGCGTTGACATAAAGTTGTATTACTTACGCTCGAACTGCCGATGTTTAGAATACATTGCGGGTTGCAATTTTAACGTCATTTTATGCAAGAAATATTCAAAAATTTTATATGGCTTCTTGAGAAGAAATGTTAAGTACGCGATACTGAGCAAATTTCTTCAATAAAAAAAGTTTGAAAAGTCCGACTTTGAACCTCATTATCTCGGAAACCGTTGATTTCCCAGGTATAGTTCCATGGGCAAAAATGTTCAGTATGATGAGGACAATGCGTGGTTTCCCGCTTTGTTGGCGGTCTTTTAACACCCTGTATTATGACAATTCGATGTACATTGAGTAGTCGCATGGTAAGTAAGTAGTAAGTTAGTAAGTAAAAAGTTTATTCACAAATAGACACAGTACAATGATAATTAAGACTAAAAAATACACAAGTAGGCAAGTTTAAATTGTACAAAAAAGAAAAGAGCGGAAAATGTCACTGTACTGCGCTTGTGAAAAGGACCCGACTCAGCATGTGTTACAGAGAAAGTACGTAATACTCCTCGTAACGCTGGTATTCTGCCGGGACCAAAGTAAATAACTAATAATTAAATATAACCTAACTTAAATAGGTAAGCTAACCTCTTTTATGTCTAATAGGCTACTCAATATAAATCATAGGATATAATAGAATTTATAGGATCATAGAATTTATAGGATAAACTTCCCGTATTATCCCATAAAAAATGGTGAGAACTGATGAAGAAATAAGAGTTGGAGAGCGGAACTCCTCAACGGGCAGCAGCAGATCTCTTAATATTGATTTAATACTGATTAAATTGTGAATTTGTAGTAGCAATACCACTCGCTGACGGTGACGGTGATGGAAAACATCGTGAGGAAACCTGAGCGTATGAGGCATTATACCCTCAACGCAAAAATCGCCAACCCGCATTGAGCACGCGTGGTGATTAAGCTCGAACTCTCTCTCTGAGAGAAGGCCTTTGCCCAGCTAGTGGGATATGTACAATTGTACAGGCTACATCTTACTTTCTTACTTACTGATTAATATCAGTGTACTTTTTCACCCGTAGGTAATTGCAAATCCAAGTCTCAATTTTAATTGTAATTGCAAGTCAAGTCTGGTAAAAATCTTCTGAGATGGAGAACGGAACTTGAAGTCTTTTTTTAAATTTTTATTAATTAGATAATGTATGAAATATGTCACGCCACCATTATTACCACTATTACCATTTTATTTTCTATATTATTCTCTCAAAAACAATGTCCCAGGCACTGCAGCGTCGAGTGGTCTCTTCATCCATCTAGTGTGAGTGAAGGTGCCACTGGGTGCTATATAAATCATCTCATTACGTAGATGCAAAGGCCTAAGTTTTATTTTCTCAACAAATACAAACCTCGTGCGTCTTCAGATGTGCCTGGTAGGTATACTTGGAGGCGAAGGTTTTCCCGCACTTTGGACACGCGTAGGGCCGGGTTCCAGTGTGCTGGTTCATATGCTCCATTAGGAGGTTGCGGGACCTGGAATATTACACAGAGATAACATTATACAGGGTGTTGTTTAGGTCTGTGACACCCGACTCAGGGACAATAGTTTGTGTAACGCATGAAACTAAAAATAAGTTAGTTTTATTATTGTTTATTTTTTGATGGACAAATTCATTCATTCAATTTTATTTTCTTGTTCAAGTTGTTCTATAATAACCGTGACGTCATTGCGTTACAGACTTAATGTTGGACTTAAGGTTGAAAATTTTGAATTTCGCGCCACGATGCTATCGTCCCACCTTAAGCCCCTGTTATCCTTACCCAAAAGATTTGCCGCACTCTGCGCATTCATGGCCGCCCTTTTTACTAGGCGTCGGCAACTCTGTACCATCGCTGGATACAACTGAAAAAAAAAAAAAACATTGATTATTTTCGCTCTTTCCCTCAGATCCACAGATCTCACCCAATCTCACGTGGGGAGAGGGGGGTGTTGGAAAAATCACGTAATTTTTTCCTCAAGAAACAGTCCGTACAAAATGAGTAAAAAAGGTTGCTTCACTCAAATATGGCCGAGTTCTAAATAATATTAATCGCGACTATGCGAACAAAGTAGCACAGTAGCCCCTCGATGGTGGTGTGAGAAGGTGTGTGTGTGTGTGAGTGTGAACGAGAGTGTGTGTGTGTGTCTATGAGGGAGAGGGTGTGTGTGTGTGTGTGTGAACGAGGATGTGTGAGGGTGAACGAGAGTGTGTGTGTGTGTGTGTGCCTATGAGGGAGGGTGTGTGTGTGTTTATGAGGGAGGGTGTGTGTGTGTTTATGAGGGAGGGTGTGTGTGTGTTTGTCTGTCTAGAATTAAAAGCAAGGACAGACTCACGTCTCGTTTGTTTGTCCGGCGCGTGCACGTCGATGCGATGCGTCACCCGCACGTGCCGCGCCGCCGCCTCGCGGGACTGGTAGTACGTGCGACGGCTACCTGGTACATATACAGGGTGTTCAATGCGCCGTTCACACTGGCAGCTCGTACATTGTAACTTTTTAAATTATAGTTATAGGGATCACGTAACTTTGAAATTATACTCCATCTAAATCTAAAACAATGTCCCAGGCACTACAGCGCCGAGTGGTCTCTTCACCCATCTAGTGTGAGTGAAGGTGCCACTGGACGCTGTATAAATCATCTCAAGGCGTAGATACAAAGGCCTTCGTTTTTTAAGATGGTTGGCACTGGGAAATTACTGCTGTTAATTAGGTTGGTGGAAATTCCTCACCACTTTTGAGTTCCTTCATGCAAATAACGCATTTGTAACAGTTGCCCATTTTCTTGACGACATCGCTCTGCGAAAAGTAGATATAATTAGTAATTTATAAAGATTTTATAGATTTTTTTAAAAGGTTAAAAGATTGCATAGCACGGGTTAGTGCTTAGAAAACACACATCACATAAAACGGCTGAACCGATTTTGATAAAACATATCTAAGAACACTTGCTAGAAAACCTGCTTTCAAATAAAAAAAACCGCATCCAAATAGGTTCGCCCGTTTAAGAGCTACGGTGCCACACACAACACACATACATAGAGGCCAAACTTATAACACCCCTATTTTTGGGTCAGGGGTTAAAAAAATTCACTTACAAATCGTTTGGCGGGCTCCGCAGCTTTCTCTTCCTCGGACACGGTTTCTATTTTGCTCTTCACAGATTTCACCCTGTACATTTCACCGGACTGCACTTTTATGAACGCACCTCCTGTAAAACAGAATTTAAATTAATTAGTAGATAGAATTAGAATAAAAAATTTTCATTACCAGTTATGCTTTTTTTTACCTCATGAACAAAAACACAATTAATTAGTAAGTAAGATAATAAAGGACTTTGCATCTACGTAATGAGATGATTTATACCGCGTCCAGTGGCACCTTCACTCACACTACAGGGTGCACTCTAAGTCGATAGTGAAACTTTAAGTAGGCTGTCTACTGATCAATACAAACAACTTGTACTAGGTGGCGAAAAAAATTGAGCGAATCAAAAATCTGCTGCTTCATACATTTGGCGCAGTACTGAGTCGACCTTTTGTATGGAACAGCTGATATTTTTTTCGCTCCATTTTTTTCGCCACCTAGTACAAGTTGTTTGTATTGATCAGTAGACAGCCTAGTTAAAGTTCCGCTATCGACTTAGAGTGCACCCTGTAGATGGGTGAAGATACCACTCGGCGCTGCAGTGCCTGGGACATTGTTTTAGATGGAGTAGGCTTGCCCAGCACCTACCTATATATGTATATACCATCCTGACAGCTTTGTCGGCCTAGCCCACAGGAAAGAAAAGGTCGATACGTGCGGAGCCAACTAAGCCGCGGGTTTACTCACGATGTTTTCCTTCACGGTTAGCGAGTGGTTTTGCTACTTCAAATTCACAAATGTACGTAACTTTGAAAAGAAACAAAGGGAATCCAGAGACCCAGGTTCGATTCCCGGTGCGGGCATCTACCTATGTCTTTGTAAGTATTTTTATTGCACATGTCCCACTAGCTGGGCAAAGGCCTTCTCTCAGTGAGAGTTCGGCCTTAACGTGTGAAGGAAAACATCGTGAGGAAACCTGAGCGTATGAGGCATTATACCCTCAACGCCAACCCGCATTGAGCACGCGTGGTGATAAGGCTCTATCTCTCTCTCTAAGAGAAGTCCTTTGCCCAGCTAGTGGGACATGTACAATAATTGTACAAATGTACACACGACAGCACTTCAACCCTTACACTCTAGCACTCAACTCAGTTACATTACGGGCGACTTTACAACAAAAGTGTACACTCTGACGTGCTGTCGTATGTACAGGCTACATCTTATCTTTTTTAATAATTTATTTATTTCAGGCAAGAATGTTGATGCCGTGATAGTCGACCAGTTTCGTACTTGATCCGGAGGCCTTATAAGACGTACCCTGTTCTTGCGCCGCCGCTATGATGGCGTTGGCGGTCTCTTCATCGCCCGAAACTTGCAACTCAATGTGGGATTCGTCGTTTGAATCTGCAAAACAACACAAAATTTAAAATAAATAGGTGCATTCTGAGAAGATGTAAATGGACAATACATCATTTATTTTAGATACAGATTTTATTGGTTTGTCAGGAAGGGTAAATGAAGGAACACATATTTTTTCTTTTGTTGAAATTTCTTTGGAAATACTAGTTATTTTTAAGTTTTAAGGTGGGACAATAGCAGCGTGGCGGGAAATTAATTTTTTTCATAGTTTTTTATTTTATTTTGAAGCTAAACTGAGCTATTTTTGTTCAGCGATTTCGTTCACGGCAATAAAATTGTATTCTTCTATTAAATCACGGTTTTACAGTGATTTAATAGAAGAATGTGCAGTGCTCACGAACGTTTAAGGTGAAAAACTAGGCACAACTAGCGCCGCCAATGGAAAAAAGATCACATCTTCTTTTTGGATGCGTTTTTAGCTAAAAACTCTTCATTAGGTTATCAACGCGAGGCTTGACTATTTTTAGAACCAAAGGCACTATCGATATTTTGTTGCTGATGACATCATCGATGTTTTTCCAACATCGCTCCTCCCTAGCAAATTCTGACAACTAATAGTTTGACAACTATAGCTGTAGTGTTGCTAGAATTGAAATTTATTTACTCCTAAAACATATGACGTCATATGTTAAGTAGGGCAAATGAAGGCCATTGGTTTTTATTAAAAATATAGCTCATCTTTTGAGATAAACGCTTCGATCAAGGATAAAACTAGATACAACATAAAACTCTGAAATGTGTCTAGAAAAATAGATGCCCAAATTCCGTTTGGGAGCTTATTTGCTCGTAGTCCATGCAATTAAAGTAAAACTGTACACTAATGCAATAAGGTTGAAATTCGAATATTAGACGTATGGTCGAAATGATGTTTCGTATTGTTCTATTGCTGATATCTTTTGTTTCTGTGGGGACAAGTTTTTATTGTGATTTTAAACGTAATGCGGATTCTATGGGATTTAGTTCGGTGGATAAACGCCTCTAATATAGAAAATACTGTTATTTGGATGTTAGCCTCGAAATGGTTTTCGATTCAGCAGGTAAACAAAAAACTTTGCCTTCCCAATTCCACCTACGAATAAAATCCTTTATCGCCAAGTGGCCACTTCTTCTTTTTGGATGCGATTTTAGAATCCCTAGGCTTAACTATTTTTAGGACCCAAGGTAAGGATTCTCGATCCTAGAACAAACGAATAAATCCCGCCACCGCCAAAAGTGGCGGAAATTATATAGAAAAATGTGCAATGCTCACGAAAATTGCAAAACAATGAAACAATGTCCCAGGCACTGCAGCGCCGCGTGGTCTCTTCACCCATCTAGTGTGAGTGAAGGTGCCACTGGACGGTGTATAAATCATTTCATAACGTAGATGCAAAGGCCTTAGTTTTTTAGTTTTTCACGAAATTTTTAGTTTAAAAATACATACCTGCATTATCATTATTATCCATCGTGTCATCGTTGTCTCCGTCCTGCGGTATAATTAGGGAGATCTCGTTCCCTCCGTAAAGGAACTTCTGTCCGGCCATCACGCGTATCAGCGACCCGTCCTCGCCTTGCACGAGAAGCGTGTCTGAAACATACAGTTGCAATTTCATTGTTACACTTATTACACTTAGGTCCGCTAGCGCCACCCAGGGTTAGCCAGTTAACTCTGAGTTAACGTCAAAAATTGTATGGAAATGTCAAGTTAACTCAGAGTTAGTTTGCTAACCCTGAGTGACGCAAGCGGCTAGACTAACCTCCGATTTATGAATTGGGAATTTCACTAATCAAATACTTATGTATCGTTCTGTCTCTGCAGATGTCACATAAAACAACGTGACAGAACGATACTTAAGTATCAACTTTGTGAATTTCTCAAGTCAGAAACCAGCCCTAAAGGTCCACTTGTGCCAACCAGGGTTAGCCAGTTAACTCTGAGTTAACGGAAATGTCAAATTAACTCAGAGTTAGTTGGCTCACCCAGTGCCGCATTGAGCCAGCGCGGGGCCTGTAGCAAATTCTATCAAGGGGCCCTTGGTTTGCTTTATTAGGTTATCAAATTTATGGTATGAAATAATACAAGAGTCCGCTACTTGGTGCGAAAACTCGAAAATTCGAATAACGTGTCAACGAAAGTTTACAGTGACGAAACACGTTATAACGGAAGTTTGTGATTACAAATCATGAAACAACGAATGCACGCCATGCCGAAAATCGCCATAACAAAACGTCGCAGCTCCGAATAAATGTACAAGAGACACAGTAATCTTCTTTTTAACAGAAAGAGTGGTGGAGTCCAAAATGGTGAATAAACGCCGCCGATTCCACTTGCGTAAGTTTGACGCTTGACATCCGGCACAGAATAATAGTTTAAAACTGAGTAATTTGGACTCACTTTTGAGATTTGTTAGAGCATTGGTTCACTTACAAAAATACAGTTGCAATTTCTTTTTTAATAACTCAATAACTTTTGAGATTTGTTCAATAACTTTTGAGATTTGTTAGGGCATTGGTACACTTACAAAAATACAGTTGGTGATTGGTACACACGACAGCACGTCGACCCTTACACGCTAGCACTCTACTCAGTTACGTTACGACTTTACAACAAAAGTGTACACTCTGATGTGCTATCGTGTGTACAAAAATACAGTTGCAATTTCATTTTTACACTTATTACACCAAATCCGAGTTTCCTGTACAATAACAAAACATTAAAGTTTATTTCATTCTTACACATAATACAGTGCTTGGCAAGCCTACTGCATCTAAAACAATGTCCCAGGCACTGCAGCGTCCAACTGGTCACGTCACCCATCTAGTGTGAGCGAAGGTGTCACTGGACGCTGTATAAATCATCTCATTAGGAGATGCAAAGGCCTAAGCTCTTTTATATTTAAGGCGCTGGGCATAGTGAATTAGCCCGCGCGCAAAGAAAAATGCACAAAATCGATTCCTGTATCAAATACACTAAACAAATCGAAAATGTTCACATATCAAACCCTAGAATTAGTTGAGACCTATCTAACACAGCCAGTTTCATGTTGATATCCATAACAGATTGCAAGATATTTTGTTTCAAAAAAAGTGCGCCGCCTATTTTTTTTCATCAAAAATATCTTCAAAACCACCTCGAATCTCAACACAAAACTGCCTGTGTTAGATAGGTCTCACCTATTTCTAGGGTTACGTGAAAATTTTCTATTTTTTTAGTGTATTTGATACAGGACTCGATTTTGTGCATTTTTCGTGGCGCGCGGGCTATTCACTATGCACCGCGCCTTAACGATACCCAGAAATGGAAGAGCGGGGCTTCCTGGCACAGGTATTTTTTACTTAAAAGGAAGCTCCAAATTAAGTTTGTTGAAGAAATAAAACATTTTGTATTTTGTACGGGCGGGCATGTACCTATGACTTCAACTTATTTCAAAGTTACGTATATTTGTGAATTTATAGTAGCAATACCATTCGCTAACAGTGAAGGAAAAAGATCACGAGGAAACCTGAGCGTATGGGGCATTATACCCTCAAAACGCGAAAATAACCAATCCGCATTGAGCACGCGTGGTGATTAAGCTCGAACTCTCTCTTTGAGGGAGGGCTTTTGCCCAGCTAGTGGGACATGTACAATTGTAGACTATTTAAAAATATATATTTATACGCACTTTCATCGTCCTCCTCGTCCAAAATCTCTACTTTCTTCACGACGTACTCTTCGTCACCGTTATCTTCGTCGTCGCCGCCATCTTGGTCGTCGTCGGCGCCATCTTGGTCGTCCTCGCCGCCATCTTGGTCGTAGTCGGCGCCATGTTGACTCTCGACCGGGTCTAGGTCTGGGAGCATGCTCATTTCTAACACGTTGTGGCGTTCAGTACCCTCGTCTGATGGGTTGGCCTGTGTTGGAGAAAGAAGATAGTTTTTTGTAACACAATGACATGCTTAAAACCTTCGTGAAATACCTATTGCCTGAATGGTGTTTTTTTTTCTCAAACTATTTCCCAGTAGAAGGACAAAACCGGGGTTTCCTTGTTTTTATCCTACATTCAGCTAACTAATTATACGCTAGAACTCTAGAATTAGAATCAGAATATTATTTGCTGTAAAAAAATGCATAAATAAATCGTAATTTGTGCCGTCAAATGGGAGCCCGTTTAAGCACCAGTCCATTGCGTTACAGATTCAGGCCCCTGGTAAAAAAAACACTCTTTCTCTGTCTATGTAAGTAAATACTTACAGTTTCCTCCTGTTGATGTGTTGATGAGTCTGGAATCTCAGTATTTTTGGGCGCAGTGAACGAACAATCTGAAATAAACATTTAAAATCATATTGCTTATTTTCTTATTGTATACCGTAATAATAGATACAGTCAAATTAGACAAAAAGTTGCTTGATCCCGGACATTTGAATTTTTTCTTCAAGATGGCGGAGTTGGCCCCAGACGGTTTTTTTGGGAACTTTGGGATATTTGTCATAATTTCCACCAATTTTAAGGGGTTCCTTTGTACCTCCAAAGGAAAAATCGGAACCACTCGCGTGTGTCAGTCGGTCACACCTCGCTCCGAAACTACTGAACCGATTGAGTTGAAATTTGGTACACATAATATGTAAGTTACCTAGTACAAGTTGTTTGTAGTGATCAGTAGACAGCCTACTTAAAGTTCAGCTATCTAATTTGATTGCACCCTGTAGAATAAAATTAAAAACTTACCTTCGTCAATCTCCATGGGTTGCTCGTCATTATTTTCGACCTTAGCTTACCTTCGTCAATCTTCATGGGTTGCTCGTCATTATTTTCGACCTCAGCATACCTTCTTCAATCTCCAAGGGGTTGCTCGTCATTATTCTCGACCTCAGCTTACCTTCGTCAATCTCCATGGGTTGCTCGTCATTATTTTCGACCTCAGCTTACCTTCGTCAATCTCCATGGGTTGCTTGTCATTATTTTCGACCTCAGCTTACCTTCGTCAATCTCCATGGGTTGCTCGTCATTATTTTCGACCTGAGCGTCATTTTCCTCCTCAATGGTTCTAGACAGCACGGCATTGTCCAAAAAGTCCTTTGGCAGGTTGTTCACGTCGAAATGCAGTATGGAAGATGAAGTGTTCGAACTTAGTATGATCGAGCTGGGCATGGTCACTTTTCGGGACTCTGGGGACGAAAAAGATAAGATAAGATAAAAATATACACGCTGAAATAGTGGTTTTAACGCATTGGCTGCCGGCCGTTTTTGCACGGATACCTCATTTTATACTATTTTCTAGTGCCTCGGTCACCTATAAAAAAAGGTACAAAAATAAAAAATAAAAATCTTCTTATAAAACAATAACTTACTAATTCAGGTTTTAACTGACAGTTAAAAGCTGAATTCAAAGCCCTTGGTAGATGGCGCTCATAGGCTTGGCCATACAAGGACCGGGAAGTGGCTGTCAAATTTCGCTTATACAGATTAATAATATCTCTTCAGAAAAAGCGAAATTTGACAGCCGTGAACACGGCTCATCGAAAAGTGGACAGATTTATATTTCTATGCAATGTTTATTTATTTTTGTTGTTTATTAAATATTAGCACAAAAGTATGTTCTCCCTAAAATACTCGTATGTTCAACGTTTCTATTAAATCCATGGACACTGTACGGACTGATTATACTGCTAACTGTTATACAAGGTGTTATAAAAGATCCAAACTCTTTTTACAGGGTAATAGCACACGGTGATAGGGATCACGACATATATTTTTTATTTTTTGCTCTGTGACATTCCCTGTATTTACCATCCACAGCATCACGGGCTGACAAACTGTCACCCGTTGACACATGCTAAGTCAGTGACCCTTTTGGGCACTACAGTACACGCCGTCACCCGAACCATAGATAGGTACCCTAATCTACTGTTTTGTGTTTTGTCTGATTTTTAATTTTTGTGTAGGTACCTGTCTCAATTATTGTGTTTATGTGTGTGTTGAGGTGTTTAAATACATGATTATTCTATTCTATTCTATTTACCATCCACAGCTGTGATATCGGCTAGCTCATCCGTAAGGTTTGACTTCACCTCACTCAGTTGTGACAGCAGCACAGAGGTGTCTATGGTCAGATTCTTTGTCGGAGGCTGCTTCGTTATGGTGGCCAGTTCAACCGGAGTGGTTTTTGTGGGCGTCGTTTGCAGTGAGACTGCGGTGACAGTTGACTTTGGACTTGAAGTTATTGCCATTGGTTTTGGCTGCTGAAAAAAAAAACCTTAATTTTACCATGTAAATCCAAGAAGAGAAAGGGGGGCCTGCTGAAAACCATCACTGTATTGTATTATTCTTCTGTTGTTGACTGGACAGTAAAACATTTTGATTATGGTTATGGCAACTTTTTACCTCCCAATCCAAAAAGAGGGTTGTTATAAGTTTGACCGCTGTGTGTGTCTGCTTGTGGCACCGAAGCTCTTATGGGTTTTTTTATATGATGGTTTTTTAGCAAGTTTTCTTAGAAATGTTTTATGTCAGTGACACCCGACTCAGGGAGCATCTTCTGCTCACCAGGGACAATAGTTTAAGTAACGCTTGAAACTAAAAATAAGTTTTATTTATTTCAAAAAGCGAAAAGAGGCAAGGGCCAGAGACAAATGGAGATCTACTGTGGAGGAGGCCAAGACCCACAAAAGGTTGTAGCGCAAAAGGAAGTAAGAAGTACCTACGTTATTTCCGAAAATTATGATGGTGGGTTAAGATTATTTTCGCCTCCTTTCCCTCCCTAAAATCCGATCACAAATTTTTGTCACTTACCAGTTTAACAGGCGTAGTCAGCTTCCCAGTATTCAGATCAGACTTGTTGAGAAACAAGTACTGTGGTGGCACAGGTTTCAACTTTGATGCGGGCAGGCAGACCATCTTCTTGGGACTGTCTCTGGTCAGGGTTTGCCGGGTAACGGTGGGTATTTTGGGCCGGAGGAACGTGGCTTGCAGCTCCTTTTTTAGCCGGGTTAGCCTGAAGATAAAGAAAATATGTTATCATTGCTCTGACCCCTGTACCGTAACATTTTTATTTTTTATTTGTAATAAATCTTTTTTTACCAATTTTAAAACGGAGGGGGTACCTACTCAATTCGACCCGTATGTTGTTTATTTTATTTATATGTATTACCTCAGAACTATTTTCCAGGTGAACTGATATTAATAATAATTTTTTTGTTTGAAAGATTATGCTTCCTGTGGTCCAATAAAAAAATGGTGAAGATCTGACGAAGAACTTCAGATGGAGAACGGAACTCCTCAAAGGAAAGCACAGCAAATCACCTTTTCACCAGTGAAGTTGTTTTTTTATTAATTTTGTATTATTATTTTACTAACATTAAAAAATGCTATCAAACATTTTAAACTGGCGATTGGAGAGAAGTGTGTAATGAATGACTAAGATGAATTAAATTTGTACAATAATAATAGTAACATAAGCCTTTCTATTACTTGATATTTATAAATAAAAATTAAAAAAATAAAATTTTATAAATTCATGTCTTACTCCAACTGCTTACTGCTAGTCAAATAAATGTTACAACTTCCTGCACATTACATTTAAACTGTGAAAACGTTAAATTACTAAAAAAATCTGCTGGACAAACTTACCTTGCCCACAAACCGTGGTACTCCACGCATCTTTCATAGCATTTACTGCAGAGCGGTCTAGCTGTGATCGTTTGCCTCGCAGCGGACTCCCCAAGGATCTCCGCTATCACCTCTTGAAAAGTCTTTCCGGAGCCCAGCGTAGACTGTAAATCGGACAAGGCAAAATATGTAAAATTAAGCAATAGTACTCAATAAAAAAAGTATAAAGATTAGATATTAAGTACCTAGCTATTAAGTTACCAGCCTATATTATGTACCTATGTAGGCAATAAGGCATTTGAAATTGCAGCACCCTTACAGGGCTCATGTCATGGGACTCTATTTATTGTAACATCTTTAGAATATTCTAAAACTACCACATGAAGCAATAAATGTTATGATTATGATTTGTGGTGGTGGCTTCGCAGTAACACATTAGGTAGTTGATTTTCTGTAGTTAAATGTAGGTATCACTGAAAATAGGAGTAGGACTCTTATACAAGAGATACTAGATACAAATACAGAGGACATAGCAGTGACTGCCCCCAACTTAACTCACCAATCCTCATAGAATTAGGACACAATAAGTCTATGCCAATCCTTTATTATTTACTAGCTTTTGCCCGCGACTTCGTCCGCGCAGACTTTTTTTTCTATATTACTATTCATATAGTATATTTTCGATTGACTTTGACAAGGTTCCATCCCATTCTCATCCCGCGCGGATTACTATGTATCGCTCTAGGGTGCTGCAGAGCGAGGAATGTGGAAGTCTGTATTTAATTTTATAATACTGCACTGTGTAACATGAAGCAACTTACATTATAGTTGTAGGACTCTATAAGCTCGGAAGATGAGTTACAGATGAAGCACACCACAGACATGGCTGAAAATAAAAATAACACAGTGGAAAACAGTAGAAATTGCTTTTTAGATCGCTTATTTGGGAGTGTTACATAATTAATTTATCATTCATAACTTTAGTTTTAATCAAAACAAAAAATGTTTACAAAAGCAATCAAAAGTTTTCCTCCACAAAGCTTTTCTTTCAATTCAAAACTGTTACCACCATTGTAGAGTAAATAAATTATCATTGGCATTTTCTCTGATTATTTCTAGGGCCTAGCAGCCATTTTGTGACCTGATGATGCGATCAAAAGGCTCCCATCGAGCCTGGATGGAGAAATTCAGAAGAAAATGGAAAATACCTGTGAAATTAGAGCATTTCCCGTGTCAACATTATCGAGATGTTCGATTTTTTCCAAATAAGTTGTCAGCAATGCTTGCTTTTCACTTTATCACAAGCAGCCACCATTACGAAATTAAAACATCGACTCACCGCTTGGGGCGCTAGTGTTCAACTTCCGGTCGATTCGTTTTCAATGTGCAAAATAATAAATCGCCTGTCGTTTTACCGGTTTTTGCTATGGAGACTGGCAACACCTTAGCTTTTTTTTTTTTGCAACGCGAACCCGCCAAACAAAATTATACTTTTCCAAAGTTTTATCATTGTCACTGTTGTTTTGTTACGTTTACATTTTTATTTATTTTTGGTTTGATTGAATCAGAATACGGGATGAGGCAAATAATAAGGCTTCTGGTAATCAAAACATTATTTTTAATATGCAAGTACAATTTACAACGTCGCATCTTTTGCTTAGTGCAGCAAATAAAATTATATTCTATTCAAATAACAAGGATAATCTCAATTTACCTATCATTAATTTATTTAGACGGTCCATTGGCACTTCAATCATAATATTATGTCTAATACTAAATAATACTTATCTTTGTTGTATAGGAGCAGTGATTATAAGTTGTAAATACGCGCCTAGCATGAAGGTTTATAAAGTTGACCTCGATAGGGTGTTGAGCTTGTATTGTGCAGTCAGTGTGCAGTAATGTTGTCGTATCGAACGCCAGCTATCAAAACTTTAGGGTCCTTCATTCAAGCCATTACTTGTTTGGTGCTTGACTTTAGAATGATTGAAGTGATTTGCTTGTAAAATTGCATAAATAGTGGATTTGTAAGTATAGGTACCTATACAATGTACTGAATTAACGCAAAACCAGAAATTAGTAAGTACCTACTTTATTTTGGAAAATAAAGAAATAAAAATAGTTTTTTTATTTTGATGGTCACAGGCTTTGCTAATTATACATTTTAGGTGGCAAAAAGATAATAAATCAAATATAAAAAAATAGACTTGAAATTATCAATTTTGAGGTTTTGAGTTAATTTAATAACACATTGTAGGTTATTGTAGATACGTTTATTTTCTCGAAACTAGTACGTGGCATATTGTAACTATTCGTGGGATGTGTAGAAATGAAAGAATATCACTGTGTTTGACATGTATTTAATGTTTATCATGTAACTACATTACCTACCAAATGTAAATAGATAAGACTAACACATTAGAAATTATTAAAGAAATAATTTTAATATTACAATGTCTTTTTTGTAAGAGTACCATGTTAGTAGATATTTAGGTAGTTAGTCATCAAATCTTGCCAATAATTTATTTCGTTGAACTATGCAAATTGGGATGGTATTCACCATAATGAGAAACGAAAACGGTTTCATACTGGAATTAATCAAATAAAGTTATATCTCTAAAGCTATCTAACTTATTGAAATTGGTAAGAGTGACTGACTACCTATATGAAAATGCCAGAGTTAATTGTTCAATGTGTACTTTTAAGTAAGTAGTTTGCTAAGAGTTAATTTCTTTTTAGTATGCGTTGTAAATTCGGAAGGCAAAGTTTTTTGTTCGAAAGTCCGTTATTGGCTTAATCTTATCTTTAGACAATATTGAGAAACTAATTTCAATATTTTTTATTTTGCTTCAGTAGTTTTGTTTTTATGCCCTAAAATGTTTTGTTCCTATGACCGCCAAACAGCGCCAACAGTATGCAGACCGTCGCGTGAAGGTCATAAAACCGTATCTTTGAAACGTTGTAAAATCCAAACTACTGAACCAAAATAAAAAATATTGAAATTAGTTTCTCAATATTGTCTAAATATAAGATTAAGCCAATAACGGACTTTCGAACAAAAAACTTTGCCTACCGAATTGTAAAAGAGAGTTATCTGCCAAGTATTTGTTATTGTAGACTGAGATATAAGTTACTACAAGGGAATTAAAACAAGTTACATCGATGAATTTATCGAATAAAACATGTATTTTTTGCAAAGATAAAAAATCAAGCAAGACCGTGACAGAAAACGAAGCAACTAATCGGCTTTTTAACAAAAATATGTCATAGAGTCTGTAGGTACTTTACTTTTAACACAAAAATAGTTAAGCTATCACCACACCAAACTCTAACACTATACACAAAATTTCATCGAAAATACTTCTAGAGAAAAAGATATGCATCATCTATTTATCTGATAATATTGTATAGCTTTATTACTTTTCAATAATTACAGAACTATTTTAACGATTCTTCCTAAGGTCCGCCGTAAATGTCTACGACACAAATAAATATGCAATTGTAGGACATAGCAATTCAGAAAATTTTAGTTCATTCTACGACAAATAATTTCACATATACATACATACCTATATCTAGGAGCTTCAAGAAATTAGAGTCTTAAAAAATATTACCAATCTGGTCTTTCATTTCATTTGTTTCGTGATCTAGAGCCTAAATTATTATTCTTGTGCATGCTTAAAAATGCAATTCATTTCAAGACATCTCTAGAGCTTTTGATAATTTCATATACTTTTTAAGTAAAATTTATAGAAAACCGTACTGTCATGTTTCACTAATCCAATATAATTGACATTGCTGAATCTCTTACTACTAGCCTATTTAGTGCTAATGTTATTTCTTAAGTTTAGATATTATTTTGGTTCTTAAGAGTTTTAGGTAGAATGATTTTAATGGTCATATTACTATAACAAAAAGTGTCAACGTAACTTTTCTCAACTGACAACAAAAAATCATGCAAAATGTAAACATGCACACCTAAATATACTTAGTACATGGTACACCTACTCAATATGAAAAGTCCTTTGCCATTTAAAATAAGAATACACCTTTTTGGACACAATAGAAAAACAATATGGCAGTAATAGGTCTTTTCATACCACTGAAAGAAAAGTAAATAATAAAATGAAACTCAAGTGTTCTAACTTACACCAATTTTCTTTATTTCTTGTACATTTCACATCTGTAATTTTTACAATACAACTCGTGAATCAAAACACAATTTATTGGTTCAAAATGTGCGTACAAAATATAGGGTTTCATATACACACGAAAAAATCCTAGTTCACTCTTTATTAGACCATTTGAGTACGCACAAAAAGGAAAAAGCAAATTGTAAAAAAAAGTACCTTAATTAACCAAAATCATTTCAAAATTAAAGTCTTACCTTAAAATCAAAGTAGCTTTCTAAGAACATCTAATGTCGATTATTATTTCTAAAAAATCACTTAAATCGGGACAAAAACAGTACCATCCTCAATGCTCCGAAATTAAATAGTCCATGGCAAGAATTTAAAAACTAAAAACAATTGTTTTACACAGTAGAAGAAGAAATATACATCAATATAAAGAGGCTTTGAAAATGGCACTGTGTCAAATCTAAACTAAACATACTCAAATAAAAAATATTGGGAATATTGCTTAATTCATACACTAAGCAGCTAAGTTTACCATTAAAAAAATAAAACAAAAAATGCATATAATATGCATGTATGAGGCGAGGCCTCAGAAAACAATAATAATAAAAACACAAACAAATTGGAAATGTTTCATTATGTGTTTGTAACATGAGAAATAATGTATCGTGTCTAAAAAATATGTTTATAATAATATTAATAGAACTAAGTAATTGTTAATGTCTTTCTATGCGTGATCTAGATCACAATTATTAATTAAAGGAATTACTTTAATAAGAAAATATTGTTGCCATCGCAAAATTGTTGTCGCATGCAAATAATGTCTGTTTGATTTTATTGTTGTAGTTTCTGTGCAATGGCAACCCCGACCCCCCTTTCTTGTAGTGCCTGTGTATGTGTGTGTCCATCCGTCTTGATATGTGTTTGTGTGTGCCATCCGGATCGCCGCAATTTAACTAGAAGCAAATAGTTTTATGTGAGTTGCATGTCTCTAATTCACTTTTTTCTATGAAGTCTAATTTAAAAACAAATAAAATCTTCGACTAATTATGTATATTATAATAGGGCTATTTAAAAATACCGTCAAGTAAGTCGCCCCTTTTATAATAATATATTTTTAATTAAACTACAACATTTCACTATTAAACGTGAGAAAGATTAAGTATGAAATTATATAAAGATTGGAGAAAAACAGAATAGTAACTGAGCCAACAAAAATACGCAATTGACTGTTTGTATTAAGTCGTGTCCTAATGAGTAAGTTATTTATTTGTCATCGTGATATGTGTGTTTCATAAATAACCGAAAATGTACTATTAAAAACATACAATTGACAAAGACATACGACATGACGCGCAAATGCATAGTCGAGCACAAAAAGAGTTTCAAAAATATTTCATTGTGTCTTTAATTAAATACTTAAATTTATTTCTACATAGTTAGCGTTTTAAGTACAAGTTGTTTAGCCTAAGAAGCCTTTTTGCTTATTCATAATAAAAATATACAAAGCAGACGTTTGTGCTCGACTGTACAGTATAATAAACATACATTTTTATAGATATCTACAGGACAAGTAGAGTTTTAAAATTGACATTGATTAAGCCTTTCGTTTGGCTATTACTATTATGACATTTAGAGTTTAGATATGTCACACAAATTTACAACGACATTATAGTTACAGTTATTATTAAGTTCCACGTAAGACTAGATTTTTTTAAATTTAAATTGCGTTTGTCAACATTTGTGTTGCATGTTAATGTCTGTGTTTATTTATTTTTACATTTGCATGAACTATTAAGTGGGAAAATTATAAAATTAATCACCATTTTTTATATACAACAGATATTCTTTCTGTGCTGTTTTATACATTTATGCATGTAAATATTTAACAGACTTTATTTCTATTTTTTTTAATAGACTTTGGCTTATTATTTGGCTTAGATAAGAAATGTAAAGTAATAATTTTGTCAAAGAGCCAGTGGGTTGTTAAGAACGTTTTTTATTGGTAGATATACTTCAATAGTTACAAGAATAGATACATACGCAATAGTTTTCTGAAAATAACTTTGCTAGGAAGTTACAAGATGGTAAAAAACAAAAAAATAAGTTACACTTTTGGTCGAACGTTTTTTTAGTCTGAAAAAATATTAAATGTTATTAGTACTAGGAATTAATACTTTTAATTGTGAAATATAGCGATTTGAATGACAAAATGTATTTAGTGTCTTAAAAAACATTCGAACAAAACAGTGAATAACTCATTCTCTATGGTCCCTACAATGAAAGGATTCTTTTAAAAATAGAAGATATAGGTACTTCGTTTAAAAAACCGATAAAGCGGTCAAGAAGAGTAAATTTTCAAAACTTTCAGTCAACGATTTACCTCAATTTTTTAAGTTCGGTAGGCATGCTGCAAAATATGTTTATTTTAAAGCATTTTTACAAGACTATACACAGTTGACAAGTCAACTTGTAACTGTTAAGCATTGTCCTATTTTTTTATATCAACTATCTTTATTATATTAACACTTCATTTGATTGACAGATATATTTTTAACATATAAAAAATGTAACAGACGAAAAACATAATAAAGATACTAAAATTCTAATAATAAAACTTCATGATATTCTATAAAACTCAACAAGAACTTGTGCGAAGAAATTCAATAATTATTATTACACTACTTTTTATTAACTATTTTTTTTATTCACAAAAAAATACAATCACTACTTATTTTTATTTAAATAAACACAAATAAGTTCGGTAAAGCATTTTTTTAAGCTGGTAACGTTTATTAATCACTAACTGATTTTCTAAATGAATAAAAAAAACACTGGCAATACAGATTTATAAGTAGAAAGAGACTAAAACGCATTTTTCCGATTGTCTTTTTAAATTTTTTGGTCCTCCATCGTCCATACAAAAACCAAACACCATACTTACTTAATTAAAATACAAACATGTCTTTTTATACTTCATTTATATTTCTTTATCTTTAGCCACTTTTCAAGGCGAACGTACTATGTGAATGTACTAAATAAGATAATAACTTCAAGTTTGAGGGAGATTCTTGAGGTAGGTATTTTACATCTACTACTTTTCTATTCTTGTTCGAATCTATGATTTTATTAATTATAATCTCGAGCTGTAATATTAGATTTTGAAAGATTTCGTTTTGATACAACGTCCTTCTAAATATCATTTTCAAGCAAGTATTCTGTTTTAACTTTGGATTAGTGTCCGACCGGAACAGGATTCAGTCGGAACCGAAACCGAAACTTCGGTCGGACACTACCTTGGCTTCTGTCACAGGCTTTGAAACATCACGCTATAAGCCTGCACCTTCCAAGGCCCAAACAGTAGATCATAAGTAGTTATTAAGTTTTTATATGTGTTTAACATACACGTAATAAATAATTCAATTCAATTCAATTCAATACCCTCAAGAAACTCCGCCCAAAACCACCCTCCCGGTCCATAAATACAAATACCACAAATAAAGATAACGCTTAAAAGTAAAACCTCACGCTAGAACTACCATCGTATCGTATCAAAAGGCTGTAACTTTATGAGGGGCTCAGTTCAGCCGAAACGGCATGGCACCGCGACTAAACTAACCTTCGATCAAGAATAAAACAAGTTAAAGCGCCAACCTTCAAATCGTATCTGGGAAGAATATGTGCCCGAATTCTCTCTGGGCACTTACTTACTCGTCGTATGTAGTCAATGCAATTTAAGTAAAACTGTACACTGCTACCATTTGTTTCTGTGGGGATAAGTTTTTATTGTGATTTTATGCGGATTCTATGGGATTTAATTCGGTGAAACTAACTAAACTATTTATTTTACCGTGCTATCGAATAGCGCCATCTTGTTTTACGTGGTAAAATAAAGGAAGATGGCAGTATGGCACTACTCGACCGGGATAAAAATGTTTGTCGAAAATATCTACAAAACGTTTATGGATGTCAACACGAAACTGGCTGTGTTAGATAGCTCTCACCTAATTCTATGGTTCTCTATGTGCATCTGTTAGTTATAGGAATCGATTTTGTACATTTTTCTTTGCGCGCGGGCTATACACGGCGGCGCTTTAACTAAGAAATATGACCGCTGATGTTTTTTCGCGATTTCAATGCCGATCCTATACTAACGCCCGGTTTCTGGAAGAGCGATCAAACGAACTGTTAATCTCATTTCAAAATAATTTCAGCCAATCACGTGCCGCATTTTTTTTATTCATATTCCATTAAGCGCCTGTTACACTTGACCACTCTTTAAAAAACTGGGGGTTGGACTGAACCCCTCAAGTCTAAAGTGTGACGGGACCTTTATGTAAAGGTAAACCTCCATAGGTCAGCATCGGGTGTATTGCATCTAAACTCTAAATTAAAAACCGAGTCCACGGAATGACAGAAAGTGTCATTCCGTGAACTCGGTTTTTAATTTAGAGTTGCATAGTCGCCCGTGTCGTAAGGGATAAGAGGCCACCCGGACACACTTTTGTATGACTTTGACTAACCATATTAATTCAAAAGGGCAGCCGGTAACCTTTAACGTGAATTAAACCGTTACGGGTGTGATATTCCTTGCAGTTCACTAGAGCGCCACCAATGAAAAAAAAAACATATCTTCCGTTGTAAAGATTTTGCAAATATCATCATTCATTATATTTAAGAGTTCTTTAGGCCATTGCAAAAAGGAGCTTTACAAAATCTGGGCCGTTTTTGGCGCTTTGTGTAAACGAACTTGCGATTATGTTTACTCATTATCCCACAAAATCGAGTCGCCATCACGATCGCGATCACTATCTTTATGACAGCTCTATATATCCATCTATCCAGTGCATATGACAGCTCACGTCATATAAATGCGGTTTGAAGTATGTCAAGTTAAAAGGGAAAGGGATCGTGAAAGTATCGGTAGCACCATCTCTTTTCCCCTCTGAGACGAGTTTTTTTTACGAAAAGCAGATTTCCATTCAAGTTGAAAATTTTATCCCTTTACTTTTTTTGTTGATGCCTACCTAACACGTCAACCCTTCATATAACACGTAGGTTTTTTTTTTCATTGGCGTCGCTCTCCATTTCATCGCAGGTTACCCCCTAATATAGCAGGTATTTTTTATTGTTAGCGTTCACTAGTTCTGTCCAGATGGTAGTAATTGTATGAGGTAGTGGCCACCCCTGTGTCAGAGTTTTTAGGCCCAGATCCTGGCCCTGGTTCTGCTCAGATTATTTAATTATACGTCTGTTTTAAAACGTATTTCTGACCAGATTACCCCTCGTAAAGCACGTATTTTTTCATCGGTAGCGCTCACTAGTTCTGCCCAGATTATTCCATAACACGTCAGTTTTAAAAGCTATTTCTGCCCATGTTACCTCTCATATAACAAGTATTTTTTCATTGGTAACGCTCACTAAGTAGTTCTGCCCAGATTTCTGCATATCACGTCAGTTTTAAAATGTATTTCTGACCAGATTACCCCTCGTAAAGCACGTATTTTTTCATCGGCAGCGCTCACTATTTCTGCCCAGATTAATCCCTAACACATCAATTTAAAGGGTATTTCTGCGCAGATTTATCCCTAACACATCAGTTTTAGAAGGTATTTCTGCCCAGATTAATCCCTAACACATCAGTTTTAAAAGGTATTTCTGCCCAGATTACCTCTCATATAACATGTATTTCTTCTTTGGTAACGCTCACCAGTTCTGCCCAGATAAATCCATAGCACATCAGTTTTAAAAGCTATTTCTGACCAGATTGGGTAATCGTAAAGCACGTATTTTTTTCCATCGCTCACCAGTTCTGCCCATATCATAACACATCAGTTTTAAAAGGTAAATGCTCACTAGTACTCGTGCTCTTCAATCCCGTTGTTCTGCCGCGGGTTCTCCTGCCCCCCTTGCCCCTTTTGGCCCTTCCCCTGCCCGATTTGCCGCGAGGATGAGAAGCACAGCTTCATGACGAACGGGAATTTTGCACCTGAGAAAGAAAAACACACAAAAAGCGTTTTAAGTAGACTTTTCTACACGAAATATAAAATTTAAAAAAACTCATTGTCATAGAGAGAAAAAAGTTAGGGTAGGGATATGGTAGGGTATGATAGGATAGGGTAGAAAATGCTAGTATAGGGTAGGGTATGATAGGATAGGGTCGTCTAGGTAAGAGTAGCTAGTGGTATAGTTAGAATAACTTTCTAAATCAGTCTATTAATCTGTGGTTTCCATATACACTACAGATTTAGTTTTGCAATTAAGTTAGAATCTCTGTCAAATTTGACATCCCTATTATAGTAAAATAGGATAGGGTAGAGTAGGGTAGGGTAGGGCACGTTAGGGTAGAGTTGAGTATAAACATATTTACCAGGGTGTTGGATGGTGGCGTGGTTGCAGGCCATTATCGCCATGACCGACTGGGATATGTTCTGGAACTCCATTAGACCCGAAGATGATCTGAAAAAAAAGGAACACAATGTGTACATTAAAGCTAGTGTCACACGCATGATAGGAAGCAAATGTGATGTGAGACTGTGAAAATAACAGCTATTTTAAAAGTCACAAAAGATTTGAAGAAAGTTCTGCAATTTCATGTTGACACATTTTACAATTCGTGTGTAATATGTGCTGGAATGAAATCGTGATAAGAGCGTAATAATTAGGCATTTATATCCTAGTTTCATCTTTAGAAACGCTCTCCCTTGCTATTCACAGCTAAGAGTTCCACAGGGATCTATCATAGGCCCGTTGCTTTTCCTTCAATAGTCAAATGACCCTTATTAAACAACTACTTATAATAGTAAGTTAAACTGTTTACAAAATGCAAAAGTATAGGTCTTTAGCCGTACCGTTCGCTCATGAGCATAAACTTGAAAATTGTGGGAGTTTCACAGTAGGCATGTTCCTTTTCTTTTTTTAGGTAAACGATCTTCTTCTTGCTATAACTCTCCGAATAGGGCGAAATGGAGAGAGACAATTAGGAAGGCTGACTCCAGCACCAAATCTTATAAGAGAGAGAGAGAGAGAGAGAGAGAGAGAGCTATGTTGCCGTACCGTTCGCTCTTGAGCGGGAACTTGGAGATGGTGTGCGGCGGCGCGACCCCGTAATCCTTGAACACCTGCAGCAGCTGATCGTCCGTCACGTCGGGCGGCGTGTTGAAGAAGTGCAGCACCTGGAATAACAAGACAGGGATGGTGAACGGTGTTGGAACACGTGGTGAAGAAACCTGCGGAACTGAGAAGATTTAGTGGCAATTTTATATTAGGTGTGTGTGGCGGACCCAGGATTTTGATTTGGGAGGGACTTGAACCCAATGAGGGTAGTTTTTATCAAGAAAAGTAAACACACAAAAGCATACATGCTTTTGGCTACTCTGTGTGCCCGCCCCGGCGGCGATCTGAAATCGTGTTCTGCCTTCTGTGACCTAAACATTTTTCATATAGGGACGCTTTTTTGGGGGGGGGGGCATCTAAATCCGTTACTGTTAGGTGCGGCCACCTCTGGTGTCAGAGTTTTTAGGCCGCCCAAAAGGCCTCTGGCATGTCTTAACGATTATTATATTATATCAATCAACAACTACCGGGACCAATATCTTATGTACAGTTCTGCCAACGCACCAACGTTGCTGACATCGGCAAACGGATAGCGCGCCTTAAATGGCAGTGGGCAGGACACGTATGTCGTCGAGAGGATGGCAGGTGGAGCCGATAAGCCCTGCCATGGAGGCCGCGTACAGGAACGAGAAGTGTGGATAGACCAGCTGCACGATAAGTCGACGACATCAAGGCCGCAGCAGGCTCAACCTGGACCACAATAGCTGCAGACCGGCTAAAATGGAAGAAGCATGAAGAGGCATACGTCCAACAGTGGACAAATAAATGCTGAAGAAGAAGAAGAAGAAGTTCTGTGTTACCACAAAGAAGAAGAGAGGTACTCACTTTACTGGGCGGCTGTATCCGATTCTTGTGTATGGAGGCGGGAGTCAGAAAGCGGTTGTTTTTGTTGCCGACGTAGTCTTTGAACGAGGGGCTCTTGTCAGGAAGTGGGTACGGGTTCATTACCTCCGAGAGGTACGCCTGCTTTGAGAACCTGGAAATGAAGCAAAATAATCGGATTATTATAAAGATTCCGCTGGCTGATAATCCACGTGGCGCCGATCGGTCACCAGTGAGGCGCGGAAGGTCGGTCTGGACTGGAACGACCTCGAACCAACTGCGCTCCCAAGTGGAGAAAACTTCTTCGAGCCCTATGTCCCTCCTGAGGGATAGCAGGATTTAAGTCAAGTAAGTCAAGTCCGCTGGCTTTGCCACATCGGGAGAATGGGAGAAGATCGGTCTGTGAAGAGAGAGAGAGAGCATATGAGGGACGTCCCGTAGGACGTAGATAATATTCTAAACGGTCCGACACGCTGGGGGTAGACAGGTCCCAGCATACCAAAAATTTATGCTCTAGTGCCATTATCCAGGGAGAAAATCGGGGCCTACGTTAGTATGGAGAAAACACTACTTTTATTACCCGACTACGCGAAGCAAAAAGGAGGGTTATGATTTTAGCAGCGTATGTATGTATGTATGTATGTATGTATGTATGTATGTTTGTGTGTTCATCTGTTCCCTCGCAGAGCCTAAACTACTCGGCCGATTTCAACAAATGAGGTGTCGTTGGATTCGTCTTAATCACCCTGGTAACATAGGATATTTTAATTTTGAAAAAAATCAAGATGGCGGCTGTGCTGCACCCTAAAGTGGTGGACCTAAAAATAAAAATTATCGGATACCATCGTCATGGGTATCAAATGAAAGGGCTTTAAAAGACCTTTTCAAAAATGTATAACACATGTAGCGTCAACATAACAACTAGAACAAAAAATTCAAAAATGTGTTTTTTTGCCCTTCTTGGTTCTATTCTTGTTGATCGTCCAAAATGACTTACTAAAAAGCTCAAAAAAAAAAATAGAAGTTAAAAACTAAAACCCGACTACTAAAAGGCTTAAAACAAGACCCGTTTATCCTTAAAATAGACTCATAGATAATTAATCGTAGTCGGAGGACACCACATTCGCATTTGATAAACCGATGGCCTCCGACTACGATTAATTATCTATGAGTCTATTTTAAGGATAAACGGGTCTTGTTTTAAGCCTTTTAGTAGTCGGGTTTTAGTTTTTAACTTCTATTTTATCCTCTTAAGATTGTAGTTGTAGTTCATAAGGTGCTAATAATTATATTCTGTGTGTGTGATTACAGTAACAAATAAATGCTTTTTACTTACTTACTTTACTTAAGAGGATAAATAAACCAGACAGTCCGACACCAATTACTTTCTTGAGATATCAGTGGTGATATTTTTTTTTTCGGACCTATTTTGAGAGAGGACATCGATTTTGTAGATTTTCTTCAAGATTTAGATTTTCTTTCCCTCAGTATTGGTGCACACGAGACAGCAACAGATTTGTCTATACTGCTATACGGTCTTAAGGTTGGACGATAGCAACGTGGCGGGAAATTAAAAAAAAATACAGTATTTTACATTTTGTAGCTAAATTGAGCTATTTTTGTTCAGCGATATTTCATTCGCGGCAATAATAATTCAGCCGATAATGTGCTCTGGTCATTAACATTGTCATCATCAACATCAACATTGTTGATGACCAGAACACATAATCGGCTGAATTATTGGTGTTCTGTTGTTAACAATAATGAAATTAATACTATGTTATTGCCGCGAACGAAAAATCGCTGAACAAAAATAACTCAGTTTAGCTTAAAAATTGAAAAAACCTGTAAAAAATTTAATCTCCCGCCGCACCGCTATCGTCCAACCTTAAAGGTGAAGTCACTCACGCAAGCGTCAACGTGTAGTCTCCGACTGTGACGTTGTTAAGGTTCTGAACGCATCGCTCGACGGAGACGGCGTCGCCCATTTGCACCATCGCCGTGCCCTCCTTGGTCTTGAGAAACTTTATCTGTGGATAGAGACAGAATTAGACAGATAGATATTTGCATCATATGCACACACACAACATGAATTATGAAACAATACACAGTAACACAGTAAAACTATTGTAGCGACCCCTGTCGGGAGCACAGGAAACTGCTACATACTCTAGCTGTCACATCGCTACTCGCTACAATCCTGCATCGCGCCAGCAATAGTACATTACTGCCGCGATCTGTAATGAGTGCGTTTCTGGCGCGCTTTTGATGGCCGACAGAGCGCAGCGTAGCGCAGCTCAAGGCCCTCACAGTGCGGTCAGCATTGCAGCCCTTGATGGACAAGCTGAAATGAAGGCCGAGACCGAAGGTCGAGGCCTTTATAGCGCGGCCAGCAAGGGCTGCAATGATGACCAAACTTGAGGGCCGAGAGCGTAGCTAAGCTAAGCTCGAGGCAATCATAGCGTGGCCAGAAGCGCGCTCATTGCAGACCAAGGCTTGTATAGTGCTTTACTCAAACAATGCGAGTAATTAAAATATTAATTAGAATAGTAATTAACATAGTAATTTAATTAGCTTACCATTTGTCGTAGATTAAGTACTTTTTGTCGATTTTCCATTCCGCAAACTTTTTGTTGGTAAGCTTGCTTGTATTTTTCTTTTGACTTCGGTGGCAATAAATTTCCAATTACTAATTTCGCTTGATTTTGAATGTCCGGCGGTGTTAAACACATTAAATCCGAGGATTCGTCGCTTTGAGAGTTCACTTTTTCAACAAAAACACAGAAAAAAATCACTTCGAACAACGCGCGAAAAGTCGAAAACAATATGGCCGCGCTTTTTTTTTCTGTGCAATGTGTCGACTGCCAGTACCCATACAGCCTAATTCTAAATAAATACTTTTTGCACCTGATGTTTGAGTTCTATTTATGAAACAAAACTCGACATTAATGTTTTTCTGGCCGCAAAACACAAGACATTAATGAAATTCCATACAACTTTTCTGGCGCCTAATCCAAGTAGCCCGCAAGTCCGACTTTGCTCAAGCTTGCTGCTTGTAAAAATTCATGGTCTTCCTTTTATTTCTGACATTATGTTATTTAGCAAAAAATTATCCTTATGATGAAGCCTTTCGATCGGTGTGATAAAACTACAGGGTAATAATTTTTCTCATGTAACGGGTTCGATTCCCGGTTCAACCATGTAATTATTTCAATATCTATGAATGCAGTTTAAATTGTTTTTTAAATTAAAATAATGTCTTCTTTCAGTAAAATGTTCCATCTACAATATTTAAGGTACTTTCCCTCCATGTGGCATAGCCGTGGGACGCCCTGTATAATAACCGCGAACTGCGGACACCCACGGCCTTCTAAAACCGCGCGCGAAAGTATAATAGCAAGGAAGGCCACAATTTAATTATTTTTGGGTATTTTTCACGGAATCCTACTCCTATTGTAAACGCGAAAGTTTGTAAGTAAGGATGGATGGATGGATGTTTGTTACTGTTTCACGCAGAAACGGCTGAACGGATTTGAAATAAATTCGGAACAGAGATAGCTTAGACATCAGAATAAACAAAGGCTACATATTATCACGCTTTTACACTTAGAAGTAGAGCAAAGCACATATATTTTTTTCTGTAGTCCACTCCACGCGAACGAAGTCGCGGGCAAAAGCTATTATTTATATGTTTTTGGCTTCAGTATCGTGTAAATAATCACCCCTAATAATCACTTTACAAAATTACACCTTGAATACATTTAGTAGTTATTTGTACAATATAGTTGATCAAAGGGATACTCACTCTAACAACGTTCCCATATAGACAGCACAGGTTGAACAGTCTGTCCGCGTTGACAGACTGCGGGTCGAGTCCGTACACCATCATCACTGCGCCCTGCTGCGGGGGTCCGCCCTGGAACGTTATTATACAGGGTGTTGCAGAAAAGATGTGAATAGATAAACGAGCAAAAAAATCACGTTTGTCTGGAGCACCCTTAAATATTTATTATTCCGTTTTTGTTGTTGTAACGGCAACAGAAATACATCATCTGTGAAAATTTCAACTGTCTAACTATACCGGTTCATGAGACACAGCCTGGTGACAGACGGACGGACGGACAGACAGACAGACGGACAGCGGAGCCTCAGTATGCACAATTTAACATAAGTAACCATAAAGTCTTATAACCTTAATATTATGTAAACTTCTTGTAAACCTACTTCTTCTTGAAATAAATAATTTTAAATTTAATTTTAATTAGTAATGGGTCCCGTTTGGCACCCTTCGGGTACGGAACCCTAACAATGGTACGGAGCGCAAACCTTGGAGCCTATGGGGCGCATTGCAATACTGAAATCCGCACGTAAGAACAGCCCCTCTACCCTTGACGCATTTTTCCAATACGGCCGCAATATGGCGCAATTTACAAAATTGAGTATTTTACAAATTAAGACGCATTTTGTTTTTTTATTGAATAAAACAGCCTTACCTTTGAATAAACATTACAAAGTATTTAAAATCAAAGCATTACCATGCGAATTCAAAGAGAAATTAATTTCAAAACTTTTTCAATTTGATCGCAATAGCGTCAAGGGTAACCCCCCTGGCCCTTGAATTAATGTCTATTATCCATTGTCAATAACTAGTTCAAGGACTGGATATTTACTGGAAACCCGCCGGAGACTCACGACGACCCAGAAGACCGACCCAGTCGTGGAAGAGATCCGTTCTCTCTGAGACGAAAGAGGAAGGATCAACTTGGCCTAGCCATGAACATGACCCTGTAAAAAGAGTTAGGATGTTTTGTAACACATTGTATAGTCGCCAGGGCAGTCACCTGATTCTGTGGCGGCATTCCGGGATGGTGCATGGGAGGCGGCGGCGCGAAACCCTCGCCGCCATAGCCCTCCGGGCCGTAACCGCGACCGTCACGCTGGAAAAGGAAACACGTTTTGTTTGAGCAAAATACTAAATGACAAAGAAGTCTGGCACTAAACCAGTTCAGCGCATGATCACCACACTTACCAATGTGTTATTTATTAAGATGAAATTAATACGTCTCACAACTAGCGCCAATGAAAAAAAAAAACATATCTTTTGTTTGGATGCGTTTTTCGAAAAAACGCTCCTCCGATTTCTCAATGCGAGGCTTAACTATTTTTAGGCCGTAAGGTTTGGATTCCAGATCCTAGAACTTAAGAATGCAATCGATTCTCGCCAAAAGTGGCCACTTTTGGGGAGAATCGATTGCATTCGTAGGAAATCCAATCCTGGAATCCAAACCTTAGGTACTAAAAATAGTTAAGCCTCGCGTTGAGAAATCGCAGGAGCGTTTTTTGCTAAAAACGCATCCAAAAAATATATATTTTTTCCATTGGCGGCGCTAGTTGTGAGACGTATTGCCTACCTGCATTACAAAGGCCCAGTTTCTGAGTTGAGAATTTTACTAAGCACATACTTACGTATCGCTCTGTCACGCTCTTTTGTGAGAAATCTGCAGAGACAGGACGATACTTACCCATTTGCTTAGCAAAATTATCAACTCAGAAACCGGGCCAAAATGTATTATTTTTTAAGCATAGGCCCCATTGCATAATTTTGTACCTTAAGGGTGGACGATAGGAACGTGGCGGGAAATTCAAAATTTTCACAGGTTTTTACATTTTGTAGCTAAACTGAGCTATTTTTGTGCAGCGATTTTTCGTTCGCGGAAATAATATAGTATTCTTTTCATTATTGTAAACAACAGAACAACAATAATACAGCCGATTATGTGTTCTGGTCTACGACAAGTTTTTTGGGCAGTGCCACTGCTTCGTAGACCAGAACACATAATCGGCTGAATTATTGTTGTTCTGTTGTTTACAATAATGAAAAGAATACTGTTTTATTGCAGCGAACGAAAAATCGCTGAACAAAAATAGCTCAGTTTAACTACAAAATGGAAAAACTGTTAAAGTTTTCAATTTCCCGCCACGCTGCTATCTTCCAGCCTTAATGTTGAAACAAAAACGCTGGTTAGGATATTTTTTGTTCATAGTCAAGTTTTCCCATAATACTTAGAATCCGTGTTAACCAGTGTGTTCTGCCCATCCTCACATACGGGGCCGAAACATGGACGCTTACAAAGATTAACATGCACCGTATAAAAGTGGCACAAAGGGCTATGGAGCGAGCCATGCTAGGCCTCAGACTCGTGGATCGCGTACCAAACGTCGTCATACGTCGTCGAACGAAGGCTGACGATGTTGGTGATCGAATCGCGGGTCTCAAGTGGAAATGGGCAGGACACCTGGCGAGGCGGGAAGATGACCGGTGGACAAGGGCATTGACAGAGTGGCGGCCAAGAGTCGGACGGACGGAGGTCGGTAGGAAGACCTGCAGCCCGATGGTCGGACGACATCGTTATGGCGGCAGAGGGTCCATGGATGCGGATGGCGAGGGACCGCGAGAGATGGCGTGAGGGGAAAAAGGCCTATACCCAGCAGTGGGCAGCGGTGGGCTGATGATGATGATGATGATGAATTTTATATGGATTATTTTTGCCATTGACACTTTTTCCGTATCTTCTAGTTTTCCCACAAAATAGAAAAAACAAAAAAATATCCTGCAAGGTCCGAGGACCACCAGGAATATCACTTACAGGGTGGTGCGGTGGGGGCGGCCCATGTCTCTCCTTCATCATCCCTGGAGGCGGTGGACCTCCACTCCCGTAGTCCATATCTGGAAATGGTCAAAAACTTCGTTACAAATAAAAATATTACCCACAATCACTAGCGGATTTAGGGGGGGGGGGGGGGGGGGGGCTAAGGGACTCAAGCCCCCTCCCTCCCCCCCAAAAGCATCTGAGACCCTCTATAAAAATAAATTTTGTACACTTTCTAATCTTGACAAACTACGCTCATTGGGTTCAAGCCCCCAAAACTCCAAACAAAAATCCTGGAATCGTCACTGCCCACAATACACACTTGTGAAAAGTTCTGGTCAAAACTGCTTTTCGGAAAAAAAACTCGCGCACCGAGGGGAAAAGAGACAGCGCTACCGATATAGCGGCGATAAGAAGATGATACATCGTAGGTTACCAGAAAATTACGATATTGTGGCATTCCTAGATGGCGGCCGAGATATACCTAATGGGGGAAAGTGGTTTTTAGTAACTGGCAAAAACATGCTTGATCACTTGACACTTTTGGGACCATTCCATTTTGCCCCACCGGAGATGCCCCACTGGTGGGGCAAAATGGAATCGCACAAAAAAATATTCCATTTTGCCCCACTGGCCACCCCACTGAGTGGCTGGTGGGGCAAAATGGAATTTAAATTCCATTTTGCCCCACCAGCTTTTTATAGACAAGATTATTATTGGCGAGGCTGACTCATTACAATGATGCAGTCACTGTAGCCTAGCCTACTTTTATAATAAATCGGCAAAAATAAAACTAATTTGTTAACTTTACTAATTCGTTTATTTGTTTAAAAAAATAACTTTGCTATATTATTATGGCATCTAACATTACAACATTGTTAAAATAGTACAACATAACACAAAGACCGCTTATAATTCTGAATAATCATTTCTATAAAATATGTGTCATTTATGAATAAATATACATAGATTCGTCATTTTAAAATCTTTACAAAACATTAAAATTAAACAATTAATTCAAGTTATTGCTTTCTTGATTTAAATTAAATATCACAAAAAATACCTAAATAAACGTTTGCTTGTTTCCATTCTTAATCACAATTTTGTATGAACACAAAAATTGTGGTAAAACAAAACTGTGGCTAAGAACTAATTGCCTCCAATTGGTATCTATTATAGCCGCGTCTTCAAAGTCAGAGTACATTTCTACAGAGTGACTACTTTGATGCTCCTTTGCTTGTGTAAAATTTACTACATAAAATACAAAAATTTAGAAAAAGAGCCTTTTACCCGTCCAAGGTCGAGGCCCATGATGCCATTTTGGGTATGCTACTTTTTGATTAGTTATTTGGTGCCGCGCTGTCTATTGTTCTAGTAATTCAAATGACCCGGTGCACGTTGTAGTTTTCTACCTGGATTCTTATCAGTTTGCTTACAACCGTTGACTAGGTTTGTTTGAGTGAAAATAATGGCTTCATGTTCAAGTGGTACAGGCAGTGCATTAGTTTTTTTGAAGAATTCTAAAGCTAAAGAAAAACTTCTTCGTGCTGGGCGCCATAATTGCCAAAAAAAAAATTACAAAAATGTTTCGTCAATTTGGGAGTGCATACATAGGAGAAGTGTGCCTATTTTTTATAAACAATTTCTAGCTTTTATTTGTTGTATTTATATATTTTTTACTTGTAAGTACTTGACAAAGTCCGCCGTCAAAGTCAGCTCAACATTCTGATTGGTCTGTCTTATGTCTGGCGATTTTATTTTGTAGGTATTTTCAAACATGACTATAAAATAAAAATCTTATTTAATTTATATGAGATCGCGCAAAAGAAACCACTTTCCATTTAAAAATCTCATTTAATTTTATTTTATAGTCATGTTTGAAAATACCTACGAAATAAAACCGCCAGACACAAGCTGTAACGAGTTTCTTTTATCATTATCAACCAAGAACCAAACAAAATGTTTTAAAAATAAATGAGTTACCTTGGTACCACGACTTCAAGTCAGAGTAATTTGGTTGTAAAGTCGCCCGTATTGTAACCGAGTAGAGTGCTAGCGTGTATTACTGACGAGATTTCACTCAGGTTAATATCTCCATTAATTGTCATAATTATCTCCATTACAAACTTCTTTTCAGTTGCAAGACCATTCTAAAACACCCTGTACAATTAGTATAGTTTTTAACATTTAAACCTCAATTTGAATACTTTTATTGTATCTTTTAAGACCTTACGGGTGACTGTACTATTTGCATATCTGTATATTTTAGTATTATAAAAGACTGATTAAGCTATGGACAACAATGGAAACAAGCAAACGTTTATTTAGGTATTTTTTGTGATATTTAATTTAAATCAAGAAAGCAATAACTTGAATTAATTGTTTAATTTTAATGTTTTGTAAAGATTTTAATATGACAAATCTATGTATATTTATTCATAAATGACACATATTTCATAGAAATGATTATTCAGAATTATAAGCGGTCTTTGTGTTATGTTGTACTATTTTAACAATGTTGTAATGTTAGATGCCCTAATAATATACCAAAGTTATTTTTTTTAAACAAATAAACGAATTAGTAAAGTTAACAAATTAGTTTTATTTATGCCGATTTATTATAAAATTAGACTAGGCTATAGTGACTGCATCATTGTAATGAGTCAGCCTCGCCAATAATAATCTTGTCTATAAAAAGCTGGTGGGGCAAAATGGAATTTAAATTCCATTTTGCCCCACCAGCCACTCAGTGGGGTGGCCAGTGGGGCAAAATGAAATTATTTTTTGTGCGATTCCATTTTGCCCCACCAGTGGGGCATCTCTGGTGGGGCAAAATGGAATGGTCCCACTTTTGATGTGCGTATTAATAATAGTGGGAATGTTGGTGCCTTTGGCAGATATTAATATAAACGCCAGTTTAGAATTTTAGAGTTCTAGAGAGTTCTCTTTATAGAAACCCTGGTTGGCTTAACCAGCTACCGCTGTAGATAGACCAAAGAGAGGGAAGATAAAATCAAAATTGCGCTTTTATTAAAGTCGTAAAACAAAAGTGGTTGGAAATCACATTTTTAGAAGTTGGGTTTTTTCAGGAATAAAGCTATCTAAAAATTGACCCGTAGAGCAAGTTACTGTAGGTCATTCATGCTAGACATAAGTGCTGTTGTGCCACCGCCGAAATTTTAGGTGCCGCACACACCGCCCGGAGTTCTGCGTTCCGCGTTGAACTCTGAACTCGGAACGCGGAACTCCGGGGCAGTGTGTCCGGCGCCTTAGGTCCACTTGCGTCAAACAGGGTTAGCCAGTTAACTCTGAGTTAAAGTCATTAATTGTATGGAAATTTCAAATTAACTCAGAGTTAGTTGGCTGACCCTGCCTGACTGACGCAAGTCCGCCTAAGGCTTACCTTAGTGGTTTTATAACCGAATGTATTTCGTTACACTGTTGATTCTGAACCGAGTTCCAAAACATTTGTGGCATGCAGAATATGAAAGTGCCTTTTTCTACCACGATAGTAGCAGCATATCATCTAAAAGACTTAGGAAAAGGTGAAACGCAACACATGCAATATAAAGGGCACTATTAGGCTAGCGTCCACTAAGCGGATCGGGCCGGGGCGCATCGCAACGCAAAAATCCGCCTGCCTGTATTTATATGAAACAGCGGCGGATCGTGGCGGGGCGGGCCGCAGCGCAATAATCTGCCGCTAGTGGACGCTGTTTCATATAAATACAGGCAGCGGATTTTTATTTTGCGTCCGCCCCGGCCCGATCCGCCGCTAATGGACGTCTAGTTTTAGGAGAGGGTATCATTAGAAATGAAAGTCAGTTTGCAAGTGTTTCATGTTTTATTTGAATCTGTAGCTATCGGTAGACTTAATAAAAGTGACAATGTTTTGGGTAGGTATGTTAAGAGTGGTGTGTACTTCAATTCTACTAATTTAGTGCAGTTTTCTATGTAAAAAAACGTGGTATCGTTAGTAGAATCGTAGTACTGGCATACAACAATTCCTAAATATACAATACATAATGTACTTATATTAAAGTTATATTATAATATGTAAATTCTTTTTAAGGTGACTAATTTTAAATAACAATAAATCCTGCCTTTTTAAAAGTATGACATACTTGTGATTTAGACAAGAAAAGTGTATATAGGTATGTATAGCAGACAAAGACATGGTTGTTGGTACAGTCGGCCACACGCTAGGATACCCCTTTTTGTTCGATTGGCGCCCTTATGCCGCACGCGGTAAGAGCTATAATGGGGTAAATGTAACTGTGGCCGACCGTACATAGTGTAGTATAGGTACATTAAATACTTATAATAATATTTTCACTGTAAGTAGGTAGGTATGTGTTTTCTAATCATATACACCGTGCAATTTTAGTGGTTTTAAAGCCGAAGGTATTTAGTTGAACTCGTGATTCTGAGCCAAATTCCAAAATTTTACTTCAAAACGAGCGAAAAAAAACCACTTCCCAATACAAACGGCTATCGCCAATCGACACCATTTGTATAAAGAAGTGATTTTTTTTTTCGCGCGTTTTGGAATGAAATTTTGTAATTTGGCTCAGAATCACCAGTGCAACAAAATACCTTCGGCTTTAAAACCACTAAAATTTCACGGAGTATAGATTTCGTATTAGAAGGATCACAACATCGAAGTTAGTAACTAATTCTAGGGTTATATAATAACTATAACAACATCATCAATACATCACGCATTAAATAGTAGTTATACGTATATTGATCTGACAATGAGCAATTTTCCGATGGCTATCAAATGTCAATAAGCAGTACCTATCTACACAAATTCGTATAATTTGCAACCCAACGTGTAAAAGCAGGTACTCGGAAAACAGATTTTCTACGTTATAAAGTTGGATTTCTTTTTATATTTCCGATAGGGATTTAAACCACAGTTTCTCAAATATTTAGATGTCATAGGAAAATAACTCATTGTATCCTATCATGAGTAGCGCTTCTTGCTTTATGTTATAAAATAGAGCAAAATGGCACAAAAATCACGCTTCATGCTACACACAAACAGCCTATTTTGGAGCCGTTTTCCTTGACAGTATAAAGCTTAATTTAAAGCAATTGATACGTGCGTGGCGCTGATACGAAATTTTGCCGTCCGCACATACACGGAATAACCCTCTATTTTACATAGGATGACTCAACAAATACTAAATATTGAACACAAAAAAAAATGCAATACCGCTCTATCTGTTGTTTCACCAAAAGTCAAAAGATGGCGTTGCAAGTTATTCTTTATCTACTTAAAAAAATGAGGAAAGAAGTGTTGAAGTAATCAATTCAACACTTTTTTTTTATGTTTGTTCTACCCCTAGAGTTTTTTTCAAGGTGGACCGATTGTGATGATTCTTTTTTTTAAGGATATACTTTCTGTGTGGTTCCATAAAAAAATGGTGAACATCTGATGAAGAACTTCGGAGATGGAGAACGGAACTCCTTAAAGGACAGCAGCAGATCGATCGGAATCAGTGCAGTGTCTTAATAACAGTGTACCTTTTCACCAGTGATTGCAAATCCTAACCAGTCTAATGAAGAACTTCGAGGACGGAGAAAGGAAATTGATGTCGGTTTTTTTTTGTTGTTAATTATGATTATTTGCATTTCTTTATTTTTCTCTGCTAAAAACTCAAAAGTAGCCTGAGCCGCTTAGGCCACTTTAGCGCTGACGGCCTCTTCAGCTTTTAAAAACTAAGGCCTTTGCATCTACGTAATGAGATGATTTATACAGCGTCCAGTGGCACCTTCACTCACACCAGATGGGTGAAGAGACTACTCGACGCTGCAGTGCCTGGGACATTGTTTAGATGGAGTAGGCTTGCTCAGCACCTATAGCTTTTAACTGTCAAGGAAAACATGTCACTGTGATTCTTCGCGACATTTTGTGATAGTGCAGTCTCTGCTCCTCAGGGTACAAACCGTTTTGTGCCTGTTCGCAAGAGTGCTGGCTGTGTTGGCTGCAGACGTCTTCGCTGCAGGCCAGCGGTTTGGATGGCTGCTGCTGACTGGCGATGGTCGCCGGATCTGTCGATAGGGTTTGCGTTCACGGTCCTTGTTCTGTTTCTTATCTTATCAGTATGGGGCCAGGCTGAGAGCCTGGGACACTTCGACCCAGTGGGATCTTTTGTGTCACCCCCGTCCTTATTCCTGCTCAGGACGTGTAAAGACCGAGGTCATATGCTTTAGAACGTCACCGAGGTTGAGGAACTTATATTCTTCCGGTTGTTCTGTTTAGTGTTTGGAAGAGTTAGTGGACCGTCTTTCGCACTGTTCGTTCCACTGCACAAATAACAGACCGCACCTCCCCCAATGACCTTGAACCAACTGCGCAAGATCGTCCCTTGTAGTGGAGAAAACTTCTTCGAGCCCTATATCCCTCCTGAGGGATAACAGGATTTAAGTCTACTAAAGTCACCCAATAAGGGCTACCGTTTTAGTATTAGTGGTTGGTATTTTGAAACTCGTGTGAGGTTCGGTGCGGTCCTTTTTTTTTTTGAGGTTAGTACTTGGCACTAGCGGATTTAGAGGATTTAGGGCTTGAGCCCTAAATCCTAAAACCATCTAAGACCGTCTATAAAACAAAATGTTGTATGCTTTTTTATCTTAAAAACCACGCTCATTGGGTTCAAGCCCCCCCTCCCCAAGCAGAAAACCTTGATCCGCCACTGTACCTGGTTAAAAAATGCTGTAGTAATTCTAGCCGCTAATGCAGCAGCGGAGCGTTGTTTCCATAGAGGTGTGTATATCGCAGCCTAATAATAAATTACGCGGGGCTGTTAATTTGTAGAAGTTGCCTAGCCCCTTTTTAAAATAGCGCAGTTTTGTAAAGCGGCGCATTTTGCTATTTGGATACGTACGACATCTTTAGCCGACAACGCTTGAACGCTCCGCGCGCGCCAATCCGAATTTGCCGCCTAAACATGAAGGAAAAAAAAATACAACGTACCCTAATATTGAAAATGTTTTATCGAACAACAGCCAGTTTATGTTTGGTATTCCGCGGTTGAAAACCATACACTCTAAATTGTCTTTAATTAACTTTAATTTAAAATTAACAGTCAATCACGGCGTTGAGGTAAAACTGTTGAGAGTCGGCCTCACAAATTGTTTGAAAGCACGGCCAATATATTGCCGTAATTGTTTGAGTGCATTCACTTTGTGCCGAGGTAAGTGTCAATAAAACGAATATGAAAATAGTGAAACTCGTAAAACATATAATGCAGACATCGTAAAATCATATTTTGGGTCTATTTAAAAAAAGGTAGCGTCTTTTAGGACGGTCACATCGAAAACTAAAATCGAAAATAAACGATTAGTTTTGATTGTTTAATATGTTGTTAGGTCCCCTACCTGTAGCGCATATCCATATAAATATAGCAGCTTCGAAAGACCGCAAAAACCTGCTTTCAAAAAAATAAATCTGCATCCAAATCGGTTCACCCGTTTAAGAGCTACTGTTACGGTGCCACAGACAGACACACAGCGGTCAAACTTATAACACCCCTGTTTTTTGGTCGGGGGTTAAAAAAGAGAAGATTTTCATTTCAGTCAAATATAAATTTTTCGCATTTCGACGTTTTCAGTTCACACGTAGGAGAATCTTATTAACGGATTTTAATCTCGTCGAAATGATAACCCGCGCGATCACAAAGTAAAAACCGTACGCTTTTATTGTGGAAACAAAAATACAAACATTCAAATTAAAAGTGGAGTGTAGAGGTGAAAAAATGAAAATGACAAAGAGTTTGTTTAAATTAAAGGCTCGGGAGCAAAAATAAAATTAAAGTACGACGACTTTTCCCCTTATATTTTTTAAGGGCTGGCTTTTACGTCTAGGTATCATGTGGGTTTACACAAGGTGTTGTTTTGTAAAGTGGGACCCGAATCAGGTGTGATTACTTACACGATACTGAAGCCAAAAAAGATATAAAAATAATTCCGTTAGAAATACCAAAAAAATATTAAATTGTGGCCTCCCTTATACTTACGCTTGCGGCGGCACTGGCTTTGAGAAGGCCGCTCGTCGTGGTTATTATATAACAAATTGAACAAGATCATTTGTGAATCAATATTTTTAGAAAAAAAATACTTATTGTTAATTTCAAGCGTTACTAAAACTGTCTTCCATGCGTAACCAACTAACCAAAACAACACCCTGTATATTACGACCATTATGTATTCCAAACACTATATGCATTTTAATTGCTCTACATTTTGATCATTAGGCATTCCGAATTTAGCTATCATAATACCAAGTGAGTTTATAAATTTTGATACATTAGTATTTTTGAAAATAGGCGTCGCGGGCTTTGGCATTCTGGGCGTGGATGTTTTAAGATTAGGCCTTATGATAATTATGTACCCGATTGTACCCTTGGGATGTAGATTGTAGGTAGCCTGTACGCTTTTACGTGTCCCACTATGGTACCACTACAAAGGCCTTCTCTAAGAAAGAGATATTTCGGGCATAGTCAACACACGTGCCCACTGCGGATAGTATACATTTTCACGTTGAGGTATTATCCCTGACGCTCAGGTTTGCTCACGATGTTTTCCTTCTTGGCGAGTGTATATTGCTACTACAAACACTTTTAAACTAAATATAAATAAATTAACGCATGCACCGCACCGGGAATGGAACCTGGAAACTCACGCTTGTGTGTGCATCGTGTTGCCACCTCTTTGCAAGCGAGCAAATCGAACATGACTGAAATTTTATATTTTATAGTGAATTTTCATAGTTTAATGGTTATATGGTAAATTGTCTACTATTTTATATATTTTGTGTGTTGGTGTTGGAAAATACCCCATCGTCTAACCCCTTGACTGGCAGAGCTTTCGTTCTACCACCAAGGGGGTTAATACTGTTTCCGTGGCAGATGAAAATTTTAGTTTTTACCGAACTCGCTCGCACCTCATTACGGGCACTCTCTCCTACATAATAGAAGCAATATTTTATGCATGCAACGGGGCGGGTGGGCCAGACTCCTAAATTTATAGATTTAATCCGGGAGCTATTTAAATTCATAATTTAGCGGCCGAAAGGTGGATTTGAGGAGGTAACCACTTCGCGAGAGCGTTTGCAGCCATATTTTCCTTTTAAAAATCCTTTTTTCGCGCGGAAAAATGGAAACAATAGGATTTAAACGCGAGATTCTGCGGTCTTTTATTAAAATCTTCTGCGTTTGAGCTTGAGCATTTTTTGTGATAAATAAATACTTAAAAAACAGTGTCTCTATTTAAGCAGGGGCTTAAGTCTGTAACGCAATGGCGTGTCGATAGGTTCCCAGTAGAAGGACAAAACTGGGTTTTCCTCGTTTTTCTCCTAAAACCAGCGAACTAATCCTCTAGAATTAGAAACAGAATATTCTTTGGTGTAGGTACTAAAATAACATTAAAAGGAAAGACAGCATTAGTACTTCGTGATTAAAGCCTACAATTTGGCGCTCTGTGTTACACGTTGATTGCGTGATAAAATATTTTGCAAAATTATGAAAAACCGATATCATTTCCCAGCTTTGTTTTGTTGGCAGTGGTTTAACACCCTGTATACATTAGTATGTATTTTTGCAAAAATAAAAATCGTAGCACCTTAAGACAAAACGCGGGTAGACGCTGCTCCATACAAAAAATACAAAAAGGGAGACCTGTTTATTCGCTGGATAATTATTTTAGAAAAAATATTTTTATGCCATTCAATTTATATGTAACTCTGCCATGTCCCTATGTTTTACTTTTTTCATTATTTTAATTATTTTAATAAAATTTATTTAAACAATTAAAATAAGAAAAAAAGGAAAATATAGGTACATATAAATTGAATGGCATAAACATATGTTTTCTAAAATAATTATTCAGGGAGGAAACAGGTCTCCCTTTTTATATGGAGCAGCGGCTACCCGCGTTTCCTCTTAAAGCCCAGATACCTAGCAGAGAAAGTTCGAATGCAGAGTCCCGATTGTCTCGGGGCGCCACGTATAAACACGTCCGAATCCGGCGCAAGTCGGCAAAGCCGCGGATCACGGACGTGCAAGATGGTATCGGCGAGCGGAAAAGTGCTTTACAATAATTTTGGTAGGTATCAAGTGAATTCAAGTGACTGCAAAATTTTCTCGGGTCGCGCTTTGAGCCCGCGAGATATCGAGCAAGACAATGCGAAAGAATCCACACATTTTCACGTATTTTTTTTTTTTATTGTTTTCAGACAAGTTAAGTTGACTCTAAGTTTACATAAAACAAATACGCAATGAATGATTTATAAAACGCAGTGTTATTCGTTCTGTAATGATAATGATTTTTCTTATGTGCAATTATAACTCAATGAGCCGTTTTCAAAGTATTAATTCAAAGCAGTTCATAGATGGCGCTTATAGGCATGCCCATACAAGAACCGGAACACGACTGTCAAATTTCATAGATTAATTTTGACATTCGCGTTCCGGGTCTTCCATGACCACGCCTGTAGGCGCCATGGCTATGAACTGATTTGAACTTGTTCTTTGAAAACGGCTTATAATACTCGTAACTGCTTTTCTACGCGACTGTCCATGCAAAGCGGCTGCGACTGCAACTGGACGGAACCATCGTTTGTTCGAAAGTACTTCGAGAACTTTCCGAATAGAAATAAATTTGGAGGCAAATCTCTATTTTTAACCGATTTATAAAAAGGAGAAGGTTCTCAATTCAACGCGTATGTTTTTTTGTATGTTTGTTGCGTGATTACTCCGCCAATGGGCGTTTTTCCTAGTGTCAAATAGAGATAGATCGCTATCAAACTCAGTACGTAATAATAAATCTGTGGTTTCGATATAAACAACAGAGTTTGTAACTACATTTGACATTCTGAAAAATGCCCATTATGAATGGATTTTGATGATTCTTTTTTTCTTTGGTAGGCTTTAGAGGTTCCATAAAAATTTGGTGAAGATCTGACGATCAACTTCGGTGATGGAGAACGGAAGGCCTCAACGGACAGCAGCAAATAACTTTGAATCAGTGCAATAGCTTCGTAACACCTTTTCACTAGTGATTGCAAATCTTCAATAAGCAACTGAAATAAATGAATGTTGAAATTCGCATCGACAGTTACTTGACTCGGTAGCTCAATTGGTAGAGCGCCTGCACGGTATGCGAGAGGTTGCGGGTTCAAGTCCTGTCCCGAGTGAATTTTTTCAACTTATTATAAATGTTTAAGCAACTGAAAATTATTTTTTTTCAAATTGTATTATTATGGTATGTGGGTTTCTGGAAAAAGCTTGTGTCTAACTACAAGTTAACAACTAGCGCCGCCAATGGGAAAAAGATCATATCTTAAAAAGAATTTATGTTTTTTTTTCCATTGGCGGCGCTAGTTGTGCCTAGGTTATCACCATAAGGCGCTGGGCATAGTAGATTAGCCCGCGCGCAAAAAAAATGCATAAAAACGATTCCTGTATCAAATACACTAAAAAAATAGAAAATATTCACATATCAAACCCTAGAATTAGGTGAGAGCTATCTAAAACAGCCAGTTTTCTGTTGATACCCATAACAGATTGCAAGATATTTTGTTTGAAAAAAAGTGCGCCGCCTATTTTTTTTCATTAAAAATATCTTCAAAATGTTTATGAATGTCAACACGAAACTGACTGTTTTAGATAGGTCTCACCTAATTCTAGGGTTTGATATGAAAATTTTCGATTTTTTTAGTGTCTTTGATACAGGACTCGATTTAGTGCATTTTTCTTGGCGCGCGGGCTATTCACTATGTACAGCGCCTTAAGTTCATTAGACATAAGATTTTTTTTCCGTTTTCGTGCGTATTTGAGATCGGTTTTTATTTTTGTTTTTTTAAGTACTCTTTTAGGGCGTCCTTTGTCAGTTTTGGACTGAAAGAACCCGAACTCTGGTAAGGTATTTTAGAACTACTTTCGCGAGGGCAGTCTGGTGCATTTTAAATTTAAATGCATTTTACTTTTCACTTTTGTTATCTGGGGGCACGGCAGTGCCCCCGCCAGGTCGAGCGCGAAGCAAACACTGCCGTACCATCCTTTACTGGAACCATTTCGCCGCATTTTCAGGCCCCTATTTGAGAACCTCTGGATAAGACCAGAACGCAGAAATTTTCGTCATCTAGTAAGCTATAATCACATACTTAAAATCCAAAATTTCAAGTCTGTAGGTCATTTAGTTCCGAAGTTAAGCGAAAGCAAAGTTTCGCATTTATGACACACACTCACTCACTCACTCACTCATGATCATCATAATAGAACTAGTACTTCCCATAAACTCAGAGAGCTGAAATTTGGTACAGAGTTAGGGTTGAATGGCCACATAAAGGGAAAACTATAAAAACTAGGATAATCGAAGATCTGGAGTACCTGGTGACCCTGATTAGAAAACACAAGAGCCCTAATAGAACTAGTACTTCCCATAAACTCAGAGAGCTGAAATTTGGTACAGAGTTAGGGTTTAATGGGCACATAAAGGGAAAACTATAAAAACTAGGATAATAGAAGATCTGGAGGACCTGGTGACCCTGATTAGAAAACACAAGAGCCCTAATAGAACTAGTACTTCCCATAAACTCAGAGAGCTGAAATTTGGTACAGAGTTAGGGTTTAATGGGCACATAAAGAGACAACTATAAATACTAGGATAATCGAAGATCTGGAGTACCTGGTGACCCTGATTAGAAAACACAAGAGCCCTAATAGAACTAGTACTTCCCATAAACTCAGAGAGCTGAAATTTGGTACAGAGTTAGGGTTGAATGGCCACATAAAGGGAAAACTATAAAAACTAGGATAATCGAAGATCTGGAGTACCTGGTGACCCTGATTAGAAAACACAAGAGCCCTAATAGAACTAGTACTTCCCATAAACTCAGAGAGCTGAAATTTGGTACAGAGTTAGGGTTCAATGGGCACATAAAGGGACAACTATAAAAACTAGGATAATCGAAGATCTGGAGTACCTGGTGACCCTGATTAGAAAACACAAGAGCCCTAATAGAACTAGTACTTTCCATAAAATCATAGAGCTGAAATTTGGTACAGAGTTAGGGTTTAATGGGCACATAAAGGGACAACTATAAAAACTAGGATAATCGAAGATCTGGAGTACCTGGTGACTCTGATTAGAAAACACAAGAGCCCAACCAAACTATTATAGATCGACATATACCGCCCTTACAAAAAATATTCAACTTGGTGGGCCGCTTTATTTGATGTCAAAAATCTAAGGTCTGAAGTATCTGATGAAGAACCCTCAGCTGGTATCAGCTTTATTAGAGATATTATGGTAATGCCCCTTCTACTATTGGTACATAAAAAAATCGACTGTCATTGCAAAAATCCAGCGTAGTGGGACACATCTTCATTTAATCTAGCCTATAGCGTCCCACTAGTGGTTCGCTCCGAACTATGAACTCGCGACCTCAGTTACAGATGTATAACTTTGCTTACGCCATTCGCGCAGGCGCGCGCGCGCTTTGCATTTAAACTATACAACCCCATATCTCGGCAACCCATCGACCGATTTGGCTCATGTTCGAATTTAAAAATTCTTTTAATTTAGTTTACCCGCCTATCAAATTTCATAACGATCCGACCAAATTTACTCAAGTTATCGTCGAACAAACATTCCTAAATACAAACATACATACATACAAACGCCGGATTGTTCCAGCAGACTCGGAGGACTTCGCTCGCTCGTTCAACAAGAAATAGTCGGACGATTAACTTTATTCTACTCGAACATTACACAAATTTAAAAACTGTGTCAAATAAGAAAATCTAATAAAATTAATCAATATGCCCTCGTTTCTACAAAAAGAAGTGAAATCCCACCAAAAACATTCTGTAAAAACTAGCCAGGTCTCGATGGATCTGCTTGTTTATCTCTAAAAAAGTAATGAAATCTAGACAAAGTCGTGCCAAGTCTAAGGTTCCTTACTGCGATTTCTTTATTATTATAGTTAATGTTGTGAGACTTGGCTGTTGAAGGGTACACAAGGGTACAAAACCAGGTGCTCCATGACACCATTGCACCAATCTGTCGCCAGAACCGCTTGTGTACCCTTCAACGGCCAAGTCTCACAACATTAACTATAATAATAAAGAAATCGCAGTAAGGAACCTTAGACTTGGCACGACTTTGTCTAGATTTCATTACTTTTTTAGAGATAAACAAGCAGATCCATCGAGACCTGGCTAGTTTTTACAGAATGTTTTTGGTGGGATCGCTTTTACTATTGCCGCCTCGGGACCAAAGTTTTTAGGGCGGCTTTTACAGTTTTTAGATGTAAGTACCTAACATTACGTAAGTATTTTTAGTTTTACGTTACACTTGTCTCGTCTAAAGCCGCGTTTTCAGGGTCTACTATAACTCCTAGATATAAATAAAAAAAAATAAAAACACCCTCGATAAAATCGGGGCTGTTCATTTTTTGATCGTAATTCAAATTTAAATATCTCATAAACGGCTGATTCATTGTGTATGTAGTTGTGCAATGTAATAAAACAGGTTGTCATGATAAATAAACAAACGTAATATAAAGCCCTTTACTCACTATATGGTTGCGGTCGTCCACCTGTGTATTGTGGTGACTGGAGAAGTGGCGCGCTCCGCTGTACCGGTTGCACGTCGTCCGATTCTGCAACAATAAGGAAAAAAACCGGGTACTTACTGGGAGAATTCGCGAAAAGCCATATCTTCTAATTATTTGAATCTTCTTACAGTCTTGCAAATGGATTACATGCACAATGCCAAATACGCAAAGTGGTCAAATTCGCAAAATGACCAAAATTTTTAAAAAACATTTCGCATTTTAATTTTTTTTATTTTGCGTATGATTGATACATATTTTGAGATTGAACATTGACCTTCTAACTGCTCGAATCTAGATCGTCATGTCAATGTTCCATCTCATAATATAGATTGTCTAGTGCTAGATTATATCACTATGGACCACATCGAAATGGATAGAGCTCTTTCCCTTTTCCTCTCTCTTTCTCTAATTATAGTTATCAAAAATCTAGATTTTTTTTTACGAAAAAGCGTTAATAAAACAATACTAGAGTTCAGAGCATTTTAATAACTTACGAAGTTAGAAACGTGACAGCGCTCTTGAACATAGAGGGTGTAACAAAATCATAAGATATGAGTCCCCAGGAGGAAAATAATAAGAATATAAACAATTCCTAATTTTGGGAACTCCTATCATAAAATTCGACACCATATTTTGTCAGTGGAAATACTAATCTATCAAGACTCACCATTTCTGTCAAATGCTGACATCAGCTCGCCGAAGACTAACTCTTGCCCACCCGTTGGCACTTCCCTGCACATATAAACACACAAACACACTCTTTATAATATTTAATTTTTACTTCTTTAATATTTATTTTTTTCAGATACAAGACTTTTTTTCTCTTTATCACCACGCCACAGCGTTTTAGGTGCATGTCAATCATTATTATTATTATTATTATGGTCAGAGAATTAACAACAAAAACACGGTAGATTCAAGCTAATTACGAAAAAATAATTAAACAAAGAAAAAGAAAATTAATTATTAAAAAAGAGATACCAAAAAATATACATAAACCAAGACAAATAATAGTATTAAAACCAATTGAGAACCGTTAATATCACGTCTGGTAAAGTTTTACGTGTTTATGTTGTATTTTTTCGGTAAATAAGTGAAGATAAAAAAAGTTTCTTTGCTCTGTTTATAACGTGTCTTGTGTACTGTTTTGGCTCTGTGCTCTGTCCTTTTCTGTTTCTTAAATTTCAAGATGGCGCCATTTCGAAAACAAAATGTCTTCTTTGTCGTCATTAAAAAGAGTGTGTTTGGCATTTGATTTATATGTGCATGGAAGATTCAACTATTCATAATGGAAATAATAATAAATATATTATTGTCTAAATTCTTTAATTTCAACAACTACATTACATAACATGTTGAGGTACGCTTGTATAATCGTCAGTGGATTGATGCAAACTGAAATGTCATATTTAAAGAACAATTTACATGAGACGTGTCCATATCTTGTAAAGTGGTCTTCATTACCATTATAAAATAAAGGCGAAAGCCGGTAGACACTTCTGTAGTCACCAAAATACGCAGCGTAGTAATTTTCATGTTTGGTAGCTCCTTGTCGATTTCTGATTCAACAATAAGACCAGTTCATAACTTTAATATAATTTAAAACTAAGTCTATTTAAAATGACCGCTTCATTTTAAATAGACTTAGTTTTAAATTATATTAAAGTTATGAACTTTGTTTTTCGTGATAGTTCTGAAAATGCACAAAAAAGCGGATATGGTCCTCCAGTCTATAACGCAGTTGTGTTTCGATAAGTCACAAATACGTGCACGCACGGTTGTTAGGACAAAACCGCATTTTCTTCGTTTTTGTCATACAACGCTGAACCTATCGAGACCACATCGAGACACAGCAGTTATACACGTGAAGCCCTGTACTTTATTTTATTTCTTAACAGTGGTTTGTGCACTTTCCTTTTTTTTCTTTGCAATGACCTACGAGAAGTCTAAAGTAAAAAAAAAACTAATCTTCTAGGAGCGTAATTAAAAGGCATTTTTTTTATTGAGCATTGAAGTTAAATTGTAAAATAATTAAATATTATAAGCCCAGTTTTAGCAAATCAGTTATGAACTCGTCTTGCAAATATACAGCCTGCTACAGAAAGGACCATGGACCTACAGGGTGTCGCACTAATCACCATCAAAGCGAACGATTAATTTTAATAATACGCCAAAAACAGCATTAGTTGTTTCATAAAGTTAATTTATGAAACAGCTAATAACTTAATTTGCAGGTTTGGCATCAAAATAAAAGTTATTTAAGTTTAGACTAGAAAAACACCCTTAGGACCTATGCACACGCAGTTTATTTACGCATTTTGTCTTTTCTAACTTCAGAACTCTCAACTTTTGTGGTAAATACAATTGAGATAATTCTTACGCAGAGAACAGACATTACAAAAAATAAAATAAAAGAACCGACTTCACTGGTAAAAAGTACACAGTTATTAAGCTACTGCACTGATTTCGAGTGATCTACTGCTGTCCGTTGAAGAGTTCCGTTCTCCATATCCGGAGTTCTTCATCAGATCTTTACCATTTTTTATGGTACTACATGGGAAGAATACACTTTAAAAAAATAAACATCAAAATCGGTTCACGTAAAAAAAGTTCTGACGATCTGAGGTAACACGAGTCGGTAAAAAATACCAAACGAGCGTCAACAAGGTGTAAACGAAACGCAGTGTGCACAGGCCCTTAGATTGAGAAGTCCTTTTTGTAGGACTCTGTAAATGATGAATGTAATATGTACATACCGTTCTGTCAGTGTCTGCGCCATGTGGTGGTTGACCCTGTGTCGCTAAATTCAATGTGAGTTCGGAGGTTTCAATACATGAAGAGTGTTAGTGATATAACAGTTCTTAATTTAAATAATAATAACAAAGGAATGCAACTTGTAAATATGTCTGATGATAAAAAGAGAAAAAAAGTCTAGCTAAATTAGATGTGGAGGGATCTTAAAACATTATCGTGCATCAATTTTAAATCATAATGTTACAATTCACAAAGCATAGACGGTGCCTGCAGGCGTGGCCATAGAAGAACCGGAATACGGCTGTCAAAATTAATCTGTGCTAAGCGAAATTTGACAGCTGTATTCAGGTTCTTCTATGGCCATGCCTGTAGGCGCCATCTATGAAATGCTTTGTGAATTTGTGCTGAAAACGGCTCTGGGCGCATTGGAGTAGCAGACAAAAACGATCAATAGAGTTAATTAAATGTTCTAATTTTATTACTGTTTGCGGCAAAATGTGCAAACATTCCTTTGTCTTGAGTGATATTCTCAAGATGAATAAATATAATTTGATTCAAATTCTTGTGATGGTTTTCTTTGTAAATAGCGCCTTAATAAAGCGCAGATTTAATAAAGCATGTGAAAACAATGAACCAAAATATTGTTGAATGTATTGGACGTGTATTTTCAACTTTGACAGCGATTTGTCACCCCAGCTATTTGATTTTTTTTTCAATAGTTTATTTTTATACAAGGGGTGATAAAAGATCGTAACTCTTTTAACAGGGCAATAGCACCATTAATTTAAAATTCAACGGATCGTCATAGGGCAAAAAAAATTGGTTGTGTTGTGATCCCTCCGTACCGTGTAAAAAAAGTTAGGTATTTTGTAACACCTTGTAGAGTTCGATTTATCCGAACAAACGGGTTCTCTAAAAAAAACCCATGTCCCAATTAGTTCGGATAATCGACGCTCTATTGTAATACGATTTTCACCGCTAAAAATAGGAACATGGAGGACACCACTGAAGGTCATCTGCTATTAAACAGGGGTTTAAGTCTGTAATACAATAACGTGCAATGGCGTGACAGTAGAAGGACAAAACCGGGGTTTCCTCATTTTTCTCCTAGAACCAGCGAACTAATCTTCTAGAATTAGAATCAGAATATTCTTTGCTGTACTACAAAAACATTAAAAGGACCAACAGCGTTAATAAATCGTAATCGATGAAGCCGTCAACTGGGAGCCCATTTTGGCACCATTGCGTTACAGACTCAGGCCACAGACCTCAGAATGTCCGCCGACATGACACGCTCGGGCGATCGGTTGCACGCGGCGTGACACGGACGGACATGTACATGTACGGCTGTACGCGGTTTGGGGACATGTTGCGGCAATACGCAGGGAATATTTATGCCGCAAGACCTTCCACTCCGATATTCTACCTGCATACTACATACCGATTTAATCGTATCTATGTACGGTACACTATGTAGGTACACAAGACAGCACGTCGATGCTTACACGCTAGCACTCTACTCGGTTACGTTACGGGCGACTTTACAACAAAAGTGTACACTCTGATGTGCTGTCGTGTGTATACGCACACTACACGTACACAGGACAGCACGTAGACCCTTACACGCGTGCACTCTATTCACTTACATTACGGGTGACTTTGCAACAAAAGTGTACACTCTGACGAGCTGTCGTGTGAACAATTATTTTTTGTAAAATGTATGGGAATATCAGATTTTCAATGTCTGATAGCATATAGGCTTCACTGTTTTGACGCCCCATAGTATAAAATATTCTGGACGATATTATGCGTAATAGTTCGGAATTGTTATTTGATAGGCAAAACTATTGTTTGCAGCGAGTGGTTCAAAAAAAGAAACTGACCGTATCGACTTAACGAGTTATTCAGAAGCACGAGACGCAAATATTATTGCATCCGTGCGAAACACACAACTTTTCATCTCACAGAGCGAGGAAATGATTTTGTTAGATGCAAGAAAAACAATAGACAATTAAAACAACGGAAAAACTCATGAGAAAAAAAATAAGTCTGCGCGGACGAAGTCGCGGGAAAAAGCTAGTATTTTTATAAACCATAGGGCGTCGCGTTCAAATTTCGTAGCGCGTAAAAATGCAGATAATTTAAAATAGGCTTTTCCGCGATCGTAGGTATATAACTAGTAACAGCATACTTTCCGAGCCTGGGGGATGAAAATTTTTTCGTTGGAGTTTTTGGGCCCAATTTGACCTTTGGCGATATTGCCTGGATATTGAAAAAAACCTTCCTGGAAATTTCTCACTGCGGTACTCCAAACCCTAAAAAAATGGAGTTAAAAACTAAAACCCGACTACTAAAAGGCTTAAAACAAGACCTGTTTATCCTTAACATAGACTCATAGATAATTAATCGTAGTCGGAGGCCATCGGTTTATCAAATGCGAATGTGGTGTCCTCCGACTACGATTAATTATCTATGAGTCTATGTTAAGGATAAACAGGTCTTGTTTTAAGCCTTTTAGTAGTCGGGTTTTAGTTTTTAACTCCATTTTTTTTTGAGCTTTTTAGTAAGTCATTTTGGACGATCACCCAGAATAGAACCAAGAAGGGCAAAAAAAAACAAATTTTGGAATTTTTTGTTCTATTTGTTATGTTGACGCTACATGTGTTATACATTTTTGAAAAGGTCTTTTAAAGCCCTTTCATTTGATACCCATGACGATGGTATCCGATAATTTTTATTTTTAGGCCTACCACTTTAGGGCGCAGCACAGCCGCCATCTTGTTTTTTTTTAAAATTAAACTATCCTATGTTACCTGGGTGATTAAGACGAATCCAACGACACCTCATTTGTTGAAATCGGCTGAGTAGTTTAGGCTCTGCGAGGGAACAGATGAACACACAAACATACATACCCACATACATACATACATACATACATACATACATACATACATACGCTGCTAAAATCATAACCCTCCTTTTTGCTTCTCGTAGTCGGGTAAAAAGGGGTGCCGCCAAAGGAGGAATTCTTTCGCGCACATCCTCGGAATTTAATTTATATTTACGCGATTTTAACTGACGTTGAGTGATTCGGCTGCTTGTAGGAAACAGCGGAGATTTGCGTCTCCACTTGTTGATGTCATGTATTAAACAGTGTCGCTGTGTTTTTGTTTTATTTCAGAGTAGGTATTTAATTTTGGCTTATTAGAAAGACATGCCAATGAGAAATATTTAAAACACAATATTTGACTTAGGACTTTGTCCGGGCAGACCCGATGATTTATTTCATCTTTTGTTATTTTGCTGATTAGGGCGGAGGAAAATTTAACAAATCGAAGATCATAAAATCGGTCCAACCGTTTTTGAGTTATAAATTGTGTGTGTGTGTGTGTGTAATAAATAAGTGAAGTGAAGAATAAGCGAATTAAAAAAGCTTAATTGGGACCTTTTAACAGCAGCCATTTACGATATTTATAATTATTTTATTTATTCAAGCAAGACCGTCGAGACAAGCGTAATTAATTTTACTACCCAAAAAATACTGCGTTTCCAATTCGATTTAAACAAAATGAAAAAGATTTCGCCGCACCGATACTGAGACAGATGAAAAATTCAATTGCACATTTTCTTTTTCAGTTTGGCAGTAGTCTTCGTCGATTGCTTCTGCCTTAAATATTATTTCCATTTCAGAAGGCATGGCGCCGCGTAGAAATCCTAAATAGAAACATAAAGAAGTTCCACTTGGTATTTTAAAATAGTCAGTAAAACTGTGTATAAAAAAAATGTGTCCATGTATGTTGTACCCCTATACAAGGTGTTACAAAAGATGCTTACTCTTTTTACAGGGTAATAGCTCCCAGTGATAGGGATCACAACTTAAATATTTTTTTTGCTCTATGACGTTCCGTTGATTTTTAAATTAATAAAATGTGAACGCTGTGGCGGGAGAAAAGTATTTTTTAAATATTGTTTTCATTTACTTTCACAATGTTTTAATAACAGAAAGCTATGTAAATGCACCTAAACACACAAACATATTTTAAAATTTGAGCTAATACCAAAAACAAAAAAGTTATGATTTTTTTTCAATTTTGAGGTTATAAAATAAAAATTGGTTTTTTTCAACTTTTTTTTACAGATTTGACATCCTGTTGACCACTAGGTTACACCCTGTAAAAAGAGTTAGGATGTTTTGTAACACGTTGTATAGGGAATTGTAACAACGCCCGTGAGCTCGGCTGCGTATGCACAGTCAGCACACGGGCGACCCAGAAAAGGTGGACGGTGCTTGCCCGTACACTATGGATGTAAATTGAACAAAGATTTGCTTGACGATTACCTTTGAAGATTAAAAAAAACTGTACAGATGAAATTGATTTCAGCAAAAATACACCTTCTATTCTACTCAAAACCCTGTTTTTTACAGAAGGCGCAAGCGTAACAATCTATTGAATAATTCCCGATATATCTTACGTCTGTTCTCCGCAGGGGTCGAATTGGAAAGCAGTCTACGATGGCTGCGAAAGCGAGCAAGATATTTAGTTTTACATATTCATGGCAGCATTGCTTCTGAGCGTACGTACTTGTAGTATTTTTTAAATTAAATCACGGTTTTACTCACTAGTGTTTTGTCGGTGTAGCCGACTAGTTTCGGTTCTTATTCGGAGACCTTAATCATGGAGAACGAGACGGCCCTCGCGACGCCGTCTCGTCTCAAACTGAACTTAATAGAAAAATGTGCAGTGCTCACGAAAGTTTAAGTTTAAAAATACTTGTACCTAGTATGTTTAAGAAACTGTAGTTTTGGGACCCTATCGCTTTTCAAATATTTGTTAAAAAAGATTCAGGGTAATATGAAATTTTAAAATTTAGTCATACTCTTAATGCGGCTTAAATGGAGCGTAAAAAAAATTTGCAAGTAAAGTGGTGGTTCAATGAGCTTTTTTAAGTACGAGTATCTGTGCTTTTCGGGATTTTCGGAAGCTATGCTTTTGCTATTCTATTGTATTGTATTGGAAGCGTTTCTAAGAAAAGCTGTGGATGTATATTATAGGCAATAAACGGACAACTTTTTCGCAATCATGCGAGCTGCGTCCTGCAGGTGTTGACATGATACCTACAGAAAATAGGCAATGCAATTTTAATTAATTGCATTGCCTATTATATGTCGGAGAATATTATGTTGGTAGCGTTTTTATTTTATTATATTTTGTGTTTTATTCCAATATAAACTGCTGTTTTTATATAATTTTATTTAATAATTATTCTGATTTTAATTTGGCTTAATACTCACGTGGGTTAGTAGATACGTGTAAAATATTTGAGGGTATATTGAGGCCTTTGCCTTTGCAGGCAGTCGGAATTTTTCATACATACAGACAGGCTACATAAAAAAAGGAAAAATAAAACTTTATTGTATTCGAAACGGGTCGAATCGCGATTGGTTTTTAGGCAAATTAATTACCTTATTTATCCCGATTTAATTTGCCTAAAAACCAATCGCGAATCGACCCGTTTCGAATACAATAATGTTTGAATATCGCGAATCATTAAAAGTGAAAAAGAAAACTTCTTCGCAAAAAGCCTCATTTTTTCCCTTGTTTGTGTCTAAAAAGGGCCCGACTTAAGTTCTTTTTCTCATCGGCCATCACCAAGTTGTTGTTTCATTAAAACTTTTAATGAAGGCGCGGCCTTTTCATTATAATTTAAAAACCGGTCAAATGCGAGTCGGACTCGCGCATGAAGGGTTCCGTGCCATTATTTATAAAAACGGCAAAAAAATCACGTTTGTTGTATGGGAGCCCCCTTAAATATCTATTTTATTCTGTTTTATAATATTTTTTGTTATAGCGGCAACATAAATACATCATCTGTGTAAATTTATATGTATGTATTTAACTGTGGAAGAAAACTCGCAAAGAAGTTTCTTTGCTAGTATTTTTCTAAAAATATTCAATGTACAGAATTGACTTCGCTAGAGTTTTATTATACTTAAGTTATATTATACTCTAACTCAATAACACTCAATTTCTTAAACCGACTCAACTATAAATTACTTACCAACAACTTTACCGGCTAAATGTCATCGGTTTCATTATCCCATTGATTAATTCCTAAGTACGTAATCCGATAAGTCTTTACAAATCCACAACAACAAAGTCTTAACCTGAAAATGAACTTTGATATCAACCGCCTAAGATTCGTAGTCCAGCGACCATAACACTAAAGTGGGGAATAGGGGGGCCTTATTTTGAGGTATGTAAGGGTGCTTTCGGCTTGTCAAGTAAGAAGGTAGGTTAGATGAATATTTCAGAAGGCAGTGTCATAGAAAAGGTAGTACAGAAGTGCTACAACTCCCATCTATATTATTAAGAGGATATCACAGTAGTGTTTTTTCCATACTAACTCAGTCCCCGATTTCCTCCCTGGACAATGGCACTAGAGCAAAAATTTTCGGTATTCTGTGACATCCCCATCCCCGGCATGTCGGACTGTTTAGATTTCTTCGATAAATTATTGTTAACAGGAGAAGACGAAAATTTAAAAAAATGCTTATTTTCAAGCGGCGGCAAAAGATGTCTGGTAAACCTATTTAACATTTTTTAGATTAATAAAAACAAAACAATCCGACATCAAGTAGTTTCTTGTGATATATGAGTGGTGTTTTTTTATCGGACCATTTTTGAGGGAGGAAAGTGGCGAATACGAAACCTCGATTTTGTAGATTTTCTTCAGGTTGCCCCTTTCGTTTAGTATGCGCATGCGAGACGGCAACAGATTTTTCAACAGATTTGTCTGTTGTGGGCATGCCCATCGTTCCCATAACGGTAGATCCGCGCCTGCAACCCAATGAGCCGTTTTCACGGCTGTCAAATTTAGCTTAGTCTGAAGATATTATTAATCTGTGTAAGCGAAATTTGACAGCCACATCCCGGTTCTTGTTTGGCCAAGCCTATGAGCGCCATCTACCAAGGGCTTTGAATTCAGCTTTTAACTGTCAGTTGAAAACGGGGCATTAGTTTAGGTCCTTCTGTCAGATATCAACCTAAGCTAGCGTGCCCGAGTCTCGTTGAAAGCAGTGTTTTTGTTTCGTCACGGAATAGAGATTTGGTATTTACTTCTTTTACCGTCAAATGTGGCGAATGTGCTCCCTATTCTATTGACTTAAGGTCTCTTTGGCCGCATGTGTAGTTGTGTCGTGGTAGACGTTAAGTTTCGGTTATTTATTATGACATCTGTCGTTTATGTGAACTGGAATGAATGTACATAGATATCTGTCTCCTTTGGATTGTCGTTTTTATTAAAACTAAGGCCTTTGCATCTACGTAATGAGATGATATTTTATGCAGCGTCCAGTGGCACCTTCACTCACACTAGATGGGTGAAGAGACCACTCGGCGCTGCAGTGCCTGGGACATTGTTTTAGATGGAGTAGGCTTGCTCAGCACCTATACCATCCAGACAGCTAAGTCGGCCTACCCCACAGGAAAGACAAGTCAATACGTGTGGAGCCAACTAAGTTGCGGGTTTCCTCACGATGTTTTCCTTCACAGTTAGCTATATTTGATATACCTGTGGTGTGGATGGACATGGTGGAAAATCGGACAAGCCGAAGACGAATTTTATTGATTTGCAGTCGAATGCCCGTAAAATCGCTTCAATTCAACCAAAAGCTTCATAGAATCACACAGATAAAGATATTTTCTTTGGTTTGTCGGTATTATATGGAAGTCGGGTTATTTATTTGTCTGTGCATGCATGGATATGCGGGAAATCGGAAAAACCGAAAGGCTATTTTAGCGTTTAAGTTGCACGAGCAAAAGCTAATAAACAACGAGCTATAGGTAATTCCTTTGAATCTTATGCCTCTAAAAGATCTTCTTATATCAGGATATACAATTATACAGCTTGCTACAAAAAGGTACTGAGAAAAAAAAACAGTGCTGATATTTTTTTCTTTATTTCAAAGTTGGCATCCGAGTACATAAAAGTTGCTTGCATTGGGGAGTTCAACGACCGCCTTTGGTATGACAGGCAGGACCTTTCTCTAACATCCTGTAGGTACATACGACAGCACGTCGACCCTTACACGCTAGCACTGTACTCGGTTACGTTACGGGCTATACAACAAAAGTGTACACTCTCGACGTGCTGTCGTGTGTACAAGAGTTGCTCAAACACAACTCCACACAATCGCGGCAATCGGGATAGATGACGGATGACACTTCCTGCATAACAGCTATCAGCTATCATACTTTGAGCAGTCAAGCGCGCTCTTTGTAAAAGTGCTCCTATTGGCCACGTTATTTGTGATAAGCGGGGCGGGTCGAGGCCCTTTAAAAATTTAGTCGCAAACTTGCAATCATTATCCCTATGCCAATCGCTTTCAATGACAGTTTGGTCAAATAAATGCAGTCTGAAGTTTGTTAGCACACGACCTTCAAGCGTCAATTTGAAAGGGATCGTGATGGATTCAAAAGTTTACCCTTCTGAATCTCCGTATAGCGAAACACTGGGTCTTTGGGTTTTTAATCATGTGTTTCCATAACGTATTGTATCTTAATATCTGCATATTCAGATATAATACCTTTCTGGAAACACGAGACCCAATGAAAACAGTCCCTGCGAACTGTATTCTTAGGGTTCTGTAATTTATTTGGGCAGCTGGGATCGCGTCAATCAAAGGCCATGTATGATTTTAGACTGATCGTTTATTCAACTACCTGCATTGTACATGGTTACCTACATACATTGACATCTTCCTTCTTTACAAAATAAAGAAAAGGTAAAAAGTTATATGCTTAATTGCATAGTTCATTTATAAGAAAGTTAGCGGTACTAGAGTATTCATTCTTGACAAAGTTGGTTAGAAAATAATCAAGTAAATATTCCCGTTATGACTGGAAATCAGATTCCCTTTGGGAGCGTAGGTTCGTATCCTACCGGCTCGCCATGTAATTTATTTGGTCAGCTGGGATCGCGTCAATCAAAGGCCGTCTATGATTTTAGACTGATAGTTTACTGAACCACCCGCATTGTGGCTACCTACATACATCGACAGGTTCTGTACTTAATAAGGGAAAACGGAACCATTACAGGATAACACCTTCAACCGTTTAAAAAGCCTCGCCATCTCTTATCTAAACCAACTATCTCTTTTTACAGTTGATAGTGGGTGGATTTACGATGGATTTTTTTGCGATTACGGCTGCGCTATATTTTCCGCCATTTGCCCCTCTCAGCACCCACCCTTACGTCTAATGGACAGGAAGCGCGCTGGCTTGCTGGGAAATTGCACTCGCGACGTCTGGCGTCCCCTTCGCACCTGCGGCGAGGTAAATTGCTCTCTAAATAGGTTGTTTCAGTCGCACGCGTGACCCCCTTATCGCTAGGTCGAGTGGCCGAATGTGTGGAGACGGCGGCGTAGCGATGGAGATTAGAAGGCGTATGATTTAAAAAAAAGTAAGCTGCCTGACATGTCCCATTAGACCTTCTCTCAAAAGAGGTAAAGAGAGAGAGTTCGGGCTTAAGGTGAATATAAGGCACAACTAGCTCCGCCAATGAAAAAAAATCATAATCTTATTTTTGAATGCGATTTTTGCTAAAAACGAAGCGAATAAATCCCGCCGCCCGCCAAAAATTGCCACTTTTGGCGGCGGCGGGTTTTATTCGTAGGTTATAGGATCTGGTATTTAAACCTTAGGTCCTCAGAATAGTTAAGCCTAGGGATTATCATTTGACGCTTCGTTTTTAGCAAAAAACGCTTCCAAAAAGAAGATGTTTTTTTTTCATTGGCGGCGCTAGTTGTGCCTATAAATGGGCCTTAGGAGCGTATACTAGCACAGATAATAGATTTTTCCCCACTAGTGGGACATTTAAAGTTGTACAGGCAAAAAAACAAAACTTTTATTTTATTCTCTATTCTCCAGCCCACTTGAAACGAGCCTCATATCATAGAGCGGTTCCTCCCTGCGACCTCCTTTTAACAGGCAATTTGAATGACAATACACGGGGAGGGAGGCAGTGCACTATTCAGAGCGGAGACTCGATGGTAAGGAGGGTCTTCCAAGACGTAGATGGGAAAACTGAGGCATTTTACATTTATTGTAGACTAGCCCTTTTTTGCCCGCGATTTCGTCCGCGCAGACGTAGTTTTTTTCCCGGTAAAACAATAAAAAAAATGCATATAGCACTCAGCGATAGCGTAGCTTCCCATTAGTGAAAGAATTTTTGAAATCGGATGAGTAGTTTTGGAGATCACCCCCTACATGCAAATATACGTACTTACAAACTTTACCTCTTTATAATATCACTAGCTTTTCGCCCGCGACTTCGTCCGCGAAGACTTATAAGAAGTTGCCTGGGTACATCTTTCACCATTATCAAATTAGCATGAATAGAGTCATGGGTGTGTATTTTTGTAAGCTATCTCTATTCCAAATGTCATCCAAATCCGTCGTGCAGTTTCAGCGTGGAAGTGTATGTGTTGTGTATGTGTGTGACCAAATTGGTAAAGATCAAATGAATCCAACAAAAAAAAAACATACTTTGAACCTTTTTGGCCGTTTTAGGTTTATCATTATTATTGTTTTCTTCATGCTTAGCTTAGTAGATTTGCTATAAAACGCAACTGTAGTTAAATGTTCATTGAATAGTTGTAGCTTTAATGGTTCCGGCATTGTTATTGATACTAAATCAGGAAAACTCTTAAAATGTTTCCACCCTTTTTGATGCTGAAACATGCGTTTAATTATTATTTCTGATTTAATACACGACTACTTAGTTTCAAGTTAATCTGAATCCAATAAAATGATAATTTCATACAAATTTTGAACCCCGTTTTGGCCGTTTTAGAATTAACATTATTACTTTTTTCTTCATGGTTGGTAGTTTTGCTATAAAACGCAACTGTAGTTTTTCAAAGTTGTAACTTGAATGGGTTGGGCCCAGCATTGCTACTACATCAGGGAAAAATATTCAACGTTTCCACCCATTTTAACCCTTCATTCGCTGAAATGAGAAAAATGCTGAAACATGTGTTTGATTATTTCTGATTTAGCATACGAATACTTAGTTTCAAGTAGGTATATCAGACAAAAAAAAAATATTTCATACAAACTTTTAACCCCGGTTTGGGCATTTCAAGGGTTAACATTGTTACTTTTTTCGTCATGGTTGGTAGTTTTGCTATAAAACGCAACAGTAGTTCAAAATTTCAAAGTTGTAACTTAAATGGTTTGGACCCAGCATTGCTACTATATCAGGGAAAAATCTTCAACGTTTCCACCCATTTTAACCCTTCATTCGCTAAAATGAGAAAAATTCTGAAACACGTGTTTAATTATTTCTGATTTAGTATACAAATACTTAGTTTCAAGTAAATCAGACCAAAAAAAAATTTTATTTCATACAAACTTTGAACCCCGGTTTGGGCATTTGAAGGGTTAAAATTATATTCTTTTTTTCATGGTAGGTAGTTTTGCCACAAAACACTACTGCAGTTTCAATTTCATAGTTGTAGCTTTAATGGTTTAGGCCTGCCATTGATACTACATCAGGAAAAATCTTCAAACTTTTCTACCCCTTTTAACCCTTTTATGGACAGAAATTCGAAATACGCTGAAACACGTGTTTAATGGTTTCTTATTTAATATACAAATACTAAGTTTCAAGTAAATCGGACCAAAAAATTTTTTTATTTCATACAAACTTTGAACCCCAGTTTGGGCATTTGAAGGGTTAAAATTATTATTTTTTCTTGATGGTGGGTAGTAATGCTATGAAATGCAACTGCACATTCAATTTGAAAGTTGTAGCTTCAATGGTTTGGGCCCAGCATTGCTACTACATCAGGAAAAAAACTTCAACGTTTCCACCCATTTTAACCCTTCATTGGCTGAAATGAGAAAAACGCTGAAACACGTGTTTAATTTTTTCTGATTTAGTATACTAATACTTAATTTCAAGTAAATCAGACCAAAAAAAATTTTATTTCATACAAACTTTGAACCCTGGTTTGGGCATTTGAAGGGTTAAAATTAATTTTTTTCTTCATGGTAGGTAGTTTTGCCACAAAACACTACTGCAGTTTCAATTTCATAATTGTAGCTTTAATGGTTTAGGCCTGGCATTGATACTAAATCAGGAAAAATCTTCAAACTTTTCTACCCCTTTTAACCCTTTAGTGGGCAGAATTTTGAAAAAACGCTGAAACACGTGTTTGATTGTTTCTTATATAATATACAAATACTAAGTTTCAAGTAAATCGGACCAAAAAAAAATTTTATTTCATACAAACTTTGAACCCCGGTTTGGGCATTTGAAGGGTTAAAATTATATTTTTTTCTTGATGGTGGGTAGTAATGCTATGAAATGCAACTGCACATTCAATTTGAAAGTTGTAGCTTCAATGGTTTGGGCCCAGCATTGCTACTACATCAGGAAAAAACTTCAACGTTTCCACCCATTTTAACCCTTCATTGGCTGAAATGAGAAAAACGCTGAAACACGTGTTTAATTTTTTCTGATTTAGTATACTAATACTTAATTTCAAGTAAATCGGACCAAAAAAATTTTTTATTTCATACAAACTTTGAACCCTGATTTGGGCATTTGAAGGGTTAAAATTATATTTTTTTCTTCATGGTGGGTAGTTTTGCTTTAAAACGCAACTGCACATTCAATTTCAAAGTTGTAGCTTTAATGGATTAGGCCTGACATTGATACTACATCAGGAAAAATCTTCAAACATTTCTACCCCTTTTAACCCTTTTGTGGACAGAAATTTTAAAAACGCTGAAACACGTGTTTGATTGTTTCTTATTTAATATACAAATACTAAGTTTCAAGTATATCGGACCAAAAAAAAAATTTTTTTCATACAAACTTTGAACCCCGGTTTGGGCATTTGAAGGGTTAAAAGTATATTTTTTTCTTCATGGTAGGTAGTTTTGCTACAAAACACTACTGCAGTTTCAATTTCATAGTTGTAGCTTTAATGGTTTAGGCCTGGCATTGATACTAAATCAGGAAAAATCTTCAAACTTTTCAACCCCTTTTAACCCTTTAGTGGGCAGAATTTTGAAAAACGCTGAAACACGTGTTTATTTGTTTCTTATTTAATATACAAATACTAAGTTTCAAGTAAATCGGACCAAAAAAAAATTTTATTTCATACAAACTTTGAACCCCGGTTTGGGCATTTGAAGGGTTAAAATTATATTTTTTTCTTCATGGCCCACCACGTTTTGCTACAAAACGCTACTGAAGTTTCAATTTCATGGTTGTAGCTTAAATGGTTTGGGCCCGACGATTACACTACATCACGAAAAATATTCATACGTTTCAACCTCGTTTAACCCTTAAACGGCTAAAATGAGAAAAAAGCTAAAACAGGTGTTTAATTATTTTTGATTTAATATACGCATTCTTAGTTGCAAGTAAATCCGGACAAAAATTTTTTTTTTTTTGATACAAACTTTGGATCCCATTTTTACCGCCTTAAGGGTTAAACTTGAAGTAAATCTGTCTTAACCCTTAGCGTGTCTACAAATTACAACTATTGTCAAATTTTCACTGTTGTGGCATTAGCGGTTTTGTTCCAGCATTGATCGTAACTGGTGAAAAAAATCGAAAAACTTTGGCACCCATTTTAACCCTTAAGAACATAGAAATGAGAAAAAATCTGAAATAGGTGTCAAGTAATTTTAAAAAAAAAGTACAAAAAAGCAAGATTTAAGAACAAAAGACCAAAAAAAAATTTTTTCCCATACACACTTTCAGCCCTATTTTGACCCACTTAAGGGTTAAATAAAAAAAAATCGCTTCTTAAATGAACCCTCCACCATATAACGCAACTTTTGTCCAAATTTCATACTTATAGGTTCAGCCGTTTGGGCTGTAGCGTGATGAGTCAGTCAACCTAAGCCTTTTATATATATAGATTATTAGTGTAGACTAGCGACCCGCCTCAGCTTCACTCGGGTGAAATTTAGAAAAAGAAAAAGTACGCTACATACATTATAAACCTTTGGCGAAATAATAGAAAATTAACAGCACTAAAAAAAAGTCTTCACTGGTGAAAAGGCACACTGTTATTAAGCACTGAGTGATCTACTGCTGTCTGTTGAGGAGTTCAGTTCATCAGATCTTCACTTTTTTTATGGGACTACATCCCTTTCAAACAAAAACAAATATCATCAAAATCAAAGGCCTATGTTTTTATCATTACACGAGTTGTTCCCAAAATCATACATGCAAAATTGTAGCTCAAGAAAAAATATACAAGTGAGACATTTTATAATTTTTTGTGAAGCTTCCTGAGCTTTCATTCCGTACACACAATACTTTTATAGAAACACATTTTATCTCCGGCCGGTCTGTTTGCCAACCGCCTTAGTCGACAACAGGGTTGCCATTCTGAATCACGAAGTTGGTTACGGGGATATCCAAAGCTAAACTCGCTCTGTAGTACAGCAAAGAATATTTATGATTTTAATTCTAGAGGATTAGTTCGCTGGTTGTAGGAGAAAAACGAGGAAACCCCGGTTCTGTCCTTCTACCGGGACGCCATCGACACGCCATTGCGTTAGACTTAAGCCCCAGGTTGAGCCTGATGCGGCCTTGATATCGACGGATCAAATACTGTCGAAATAATCTCGAATGGAAGTCCAGAATCCCAGGGCCGGTTACCTGGAGAGAATGCCAGACAACAGAGCCGCAAAGGTAATTACCAAATGGAAACCACAATAGAAGAGACCAAGAGGCAGGCCCAAAAAGCGTGGGATTGACTGCATCGCAGAGGTCGTCAGAAAGATGGGCAAATACAGCAACTGGCGAAAAGAGGAAAGGGCCAGAGACCAACGAAGATCTACTGCTGAGCAGGCCAAGACCCACAAAGGGTTGTAGCGCCAAAGGAAGTAAGAAGTAAGTAAGAAGCTCAGAATGACTGCCTCGTCGGTACACAGCAGCGGATCGGTGCAGGCGATAAAAATATTTACTTTACACTCCGGCCGCGGGCTACGCGAATTAAAAAATCGCGGCGCAAAAATTTGCCGCTTAAAATCACAATACTGTGAAAACTGGACAAGTATAGCATCTGTTGATGATTCCGTTTTGCTGAATTAATGTTGATTGGGGCAAGAAAAGAAACCTATCTCTGTATTAAGTCCTCCTTTTTGAAGTTAAAAAAATGTTTTCCTTAAATAATTCATTATTACGGCTCTCACAACAGAATCCTCAAATACCTAAAACAAAAAATCTAAAGCAGAAACTGTCCAGACCATCTCTTCTGATATGATATGAGATGACACATAAAAAAACACTCGGAAAGAAAATCTTGAACCCGAGCCAAAATTAGCATTTTCTGAAAGTGTTTTCGGGTAGCGCTGCAATAACAGACGCGGATTCAGGGAAATGGCGCATAAGTAGGTAATCGTATGAGGTAGCCACCCGGTGTCAGTTTTTAGGCCGCCCAAAGGTCCTCTGACATGACTGATTTGTTTGTTTGTTTGAGCGATTTTAATTTATTAACAACATCCGGGACCAACGGTTTAACGTGCCTTCCCAAGCACGGAAGCGCTCAGATATTATTGCCACTAGCGGTCACCCATCCATGGACTGACGTTGTTGATGTTGTTGTTGTTGTTAAATGGCGCATGATAAATGAAGAAGACTTCGAGTCTGAAGTCTACAAATGACAAGGAAGCCCTGTTGTGCGGGAGATGTTATGACTAGACACTAACATGACTTTCAGTAGAAAAACGTACTTCCTATTAATTTCGCGGGCAAGCGTAAATAACAGTCTGGTCGCAGTTTGCCATCTCTGTCTCACAGACTCGAAGAGTAGTCACAGGTGAAATTTTACAGGATGTACGATGTGGGACGTAGTGAACCCAGGGCCAATTGGCCCCACCCTAGATCCGCACTTGTGCTGAAAGCGCCACACTAGCAGCTAACTTGAAACAACCTATAATTTCCAAAGAGGAGCAGGTACTAAGAGATGGCATTTGGCGCCGGAGCCGGATGCCTTAAAACCTTTTGTCTGTAAAGAAGTCGTTGTAGCTAAGCACTAACCAAATGAGACAGAACGTCGGATTTACTTTACTAAAGCCCGGTTTCTGAATTGAGAATTCTACTAAGTAAATACTTAAGTATCGTTCTTTTGTGAGAAATCTGCAGAGGCAGAACGATACTTAAGTGGTTGCTTAGCGAATTTCTCAATTCAGAAATCGGCAGTAATTGTTCTTCAAGAAAACGATCCGTAATGAAACTAGTCATAAAATCATGCTGTTGATGTCGAATTTCGATAGATATAAATTGTTTACTGCACATTAAATTAAGATACTTTTCGCGTCAGTGTCTAAGTTTCACATCAGTACATAAAGATGGGTCTTACGACTTATAAATGCGTATTTTAGATCTTCTTGTTAGGAGGAAAGTCCTGCGGAAAATATTTGGACCCACCAAGGGAGATGAATAAAGTTGCGAAAGTAGCGTTGGATAGGTCATACTATGCGAAGACCCGAAAACCACCCCTTCAAGATAGCTGAAATGGCGTCCAACTGAAACACGGAAGAGAAGGCGCCCGAAAACTACCTGGCGTCGATCAGTGCAACAGGAAGCAAACAGTCTCGGGTCGAGCATATCAGAGCTTGAGATAAAGGCGCAAAATCGGGCAGATTGGAAAACTATTTTGAGAGCCCTACGTCCCTGATTAGGGATAGCAGGAATAGGATGATATGAATAGGATAGGGTCCGGAAAAACGCCGAGCTTGAAAACCTCATGGCCGAGCCCAACCCAACATAATCGGAGAGACCAAATCTGCAAGACTCCGCTGGCTCAGCAGAGCAGTCTCTACAAAGCTGATCTTTCGGTCATCCACATTCTACACTCGAAGTCTGGATTGTATCCAAACATGAGAAGAGAGCGCTCCCACCGGAGTAACCTGTTACAGCTTTATCTTAAGTGTTTTTTCTTTGTTTTCATCCGACAACGGCGAAGATAAAATAACTGGAATATTCCACCATCGAGGCTAAACGTATGCTGCGTCGCAGGCAACGCAGCTCGGCGCAGCTTATGGTATGCATTTTGTATCGTATGGTTAGAGATCGTTGTGATAGCTAATACTTGGGCTGTCAAGCGAAACACCTTATTGTCTCCGTCCATTCCCTGATGTTTCTGAGCCTCGTCTTTCTTCTACCAACACGCCTCTTCCCCTCAATCTCACCCACCATACTACTACTTAGGCATTTGCATCTACATAATGAGATGATGTATACTGTGTTGTACCTTCACTCACACTACATAATATTATCGTAAAGAAACCCGCAGCTTGAATTGCACATTATAATAACTTAAAGGAGTCTGAAGCAGTCGTGTCCGGTAAATACATGTCCTTATATTCTTTTGAACGGATTCCTTCCTATATTGTTATATTGTTATTGTTGAATTATATGCAGGATACGCTGCACAATCTCGCCAGTCTTGTTCGTGAGACTCATGAATATCGGATCATGAGTATCGACGATGGAAATCTCCGAGCCACCGGGGACGTTAAATAGGAGGAGTAGGGTAAATGTTCCAAACTGATACAGCTGTAGCAATCAAAGTAAGAAAGTAGGTAAGTTACTCGGTATTAAGCTCTTGGACTGTATACCGAACGTTGTAATAAGAAGCCGCACAAAAGTGGCAGTCGTAGGAAAACGCATAACTTCTTTGAAGCGGAAGGTAGGTAGGACACCTGGCTAGACGCACCGATGGCAGATGGACAAAGTCCATAGCGGAATGGCGACCCCGAGATGGGAAGAGATAGACCATCAGTCAGATGGTCCGACGACATAGATAGCTCAAGTAGCCGGAATACAGTGGTTGCGGCTGGCACAGGATCGTTAGAGGTGGCGTGAGCATGAAGAGGCCTTTACTCAGCAGTGGGTGTTAACAGGCTGATGATGGTGATGAGGTAAGTTATTAAGCTAATGCACTGATTTCGAGTAATTTTCTGCTGTCCGTTGAGGAGTTCCGTTCTCCATCTCCGAAATTCGTTCAAGTTTCTTTTTATGGGACCACATGGGAAGTATACCCTTTTAAACAAAAACAGAATCATCAAAATCGATTCATGTAGAAAAAAGTTCTGAGTACCTACCTTCTCCTTCTATCTAAGTAAGTAAAGTAAATGATTATTTAAGCCAAAAAACTGATCATAATACAGTAATTCCACCAAACTACTAAGTAGTATGTTGGCAGATTTTATGCTCTTATTACTTATTAGCTTATTATACTAATATTAAACAAATTTTGTTAAACAACCTTACACTAAATTAACTAATTTTAAACATTTTATCTTAAATTTACTCGAGCATGACATCTATAATTATCTATCCAGCAAATAAAACCCACTTACTGGGCATAAGCCCCTTCATTTTCACACCAACCCCCTCGGTCTAATGCCAACCCCGTTTGTCTTCCTGCTGTTTTGACAATGTCATCGATCCATCGAGCTTTCGGTCTACCCACCAACCGTCGACCTTCTCCTTAAGTCGTTTAAAAATGTTTGTCACAGACAAAAATTCAACCCTAGACTATTGTAAGCACTTAGCTTGCTTCAGTTACGCGGTTGAGGTGTGGCTAAGAATTGGAGGTCCAAAAGCCATTAGCACGAACCGAAATTCTAGCATAATTATCCCTACCACTGAACAGTTAGAGCTCCTTTTCCCCCCTCGAACCGGCTCGAAGGACCAAATTGTCAAAGCGACTCTAAAGCACGCGCGAGAACCGGATCGAAGGACCAAATACTCCGGAACAAATTCCAACCACGACACAACATTACAACAGACGTATCGATTACTCCGAATGCCCGAAACCACTTGTAATCGATACGGAGCCGATTAGCGCGAGTCGATATTCGATTTGCACTCGCTCGAGTGACTCGATTACTGGCGGCGTTTTAAACCGAGTTGTCGATTTAGGGGGGGAATTACGAACAGCTTTGTCATTAGATTAGATAATGTTTTTGTTGCGGTGCATTGTTTTGTTTGTATAGAGTCCATCAATCATCGAAACATTTTATTTGCGTTAAGTTGTATTGTTGTTTTTACAACATTTATTCTCTACATTCGAGACATTTTGTTATAATATTCTATTGTTTTAAAACGTTGCTCAATGGGTTAACAAAGTAACAAAGTCAAGAATCCCGTGGCTAACAGATTGGCTATTTATTGCTGGTAAGTAATATTATAAGTCAGATATTAACAGCTTGCTAAGAATCCGCACCTAGTATAGTGTATAACTTTATTTAATAAGTTTAAGACGGTCCCACGGCGGGCGCCAAAATTTACCATACGTCCCCGTTGGGGCGCCAAAATTAATTAAAAGACAAAATAAATGACCATACTACTATAATGTACCTATCCTTGCGTCTATTAATTTGAAGTGGTAAGAAAAAACACTAACTTATTGAATTAAACTTAAAAAAAAATAACTAAATTAATTTGCAACGTGTAGCCTAAACTCTAATTTTTAAATCGAGTCCACGGAATGACAGTTGCTACAAAGGCTTTTTCTGACTGTTGCATACTAGCAACTGTCATTCCGTGGACTCGTATAAAAAATTAGAGTTTAAATAATTTTACCCATATAACTATTTGCTTAACATTAAGACAAAACAAAAGCCACCATGCATGACAAAAACAAAACAGCTACTATCAAAAACAGTCTAAGTATGCTAGATTGATTAAGTCACCATTGAACTAACGACGAAGTGCCTAGGGAATGATTAGAGATGGAACATACTTGGCAAGCCCACAAAGACGACATAATTTAAACAAAGCAATAAGCAAGCAAGTAGGTCGGGACAAAATGGCAGGCCAAACTTCCAAGTAGTTAATAAAACTATCAATACCAAACTACGGAAGTTCTCGAGAACGACTAAAGATTTAACGGTCCATGAAAACGATTCGTACAGCCTTCCGCCAAAGGTATGTCAAGGCTGGTAGCTTTACGGCTTCTATACAGGGTGTAACAGAAATGTCCTGTCATAGTGACGATTTTTCCAAGCATCAAAATATATAGTAAGAATAATTGTCAAAATCAGCCTATTCATCTGTGGTTTAAACCATAGATTTATTTTAGCGATTTAATTAGAATCGCTGTCAAATTTGACACTTTGATAAATCCCTATTCAATCGCAAAATCTCGAAAAATATGCCAACTGCTCCCCACATTTGATGCAGCAGTTAGGTAGTAAAAACTGAGTTATTTTTTTTCGAAATAGATAGAATACTCTCTATTGTACGGTCGGCCACAATCTCAGATACCCCATAGCAGCTCTTACCGCGCGCGGCATAAGGGCGCCTATCGAAAAAAAGGGGTATCTGAAACTGTGGCCGACTGTACACCATAATATTATTTACATGAAATTTGCATACAAATTAAAATATAGCTGAGCCTTGAAAAAGTTGACTGTATCTATAAGTTTCATGTCTGACATATTATTATGTTTTTTTTAACACGCTGTAGAGAGGGAATTCTCCAAAATACGTCGCTTTTAAACTTTTACAGCAAGTAAAACAATTAACTCACAAACACCTAACCTAGACCCTAAAACATTAAAACAAAAGAATTCCACCATCACCCAACTTGACGCTTTTAAAACACGAAATATCATTTAAATCTCCGGATATTCGAGTTAAAACGGCCTTCGTGAAAGTGTAGCCCAGGGGTTCCCAAAGTTTGCGCCGCGTGTCAGCATAAGCTCCATAATCTACAGATCCACAAACTTATATGTGAAATCCGGAACTACGGTCGGAACACCAATGATTTCCCTATGTTAGTGGGAAGTTCAATAAACTGGCAACAATAAAACACTGACAGCGACACCACTCAGTTCACAGTTAAGTTGGTCGATCTGTACCAAATTAAGATGGATATGATTGTTTTTAACCCCCGATGCAAAATGAGGTGTGTTATAAGTTTGGGTGTGTCTGTGTGTCTCTCTGTGGCACCGTAGCTCTTAAACGGCAGAACCGATTTAAATGCGTTTTATTTATTTGAAAGCAGTTTTTATAGCGATGGTTCTGAGACATGTTTTATCAAAATCGGTGCAGCCGTTTATGAGATATTCCGAGTTAAAATTAAAAATACGGGTTTTTTATTATTTAGAATTTAATAGTTATCATACACTCCGATAGCAGAAATGTTTCAAAACATAATATCTTCACTTAGCCCATCTCTAATTTCGTAGATTATGGGCCAAAAGGAGCTTCAAATCAAATATTGTTGATGTAACTTTTTGAATATTATGTGATATTTTTGTTTTTATTGGCATTTCTTTGCCTGAGTTACGTATTTTGATAGTTATACAGTTTAACAGACCTGCGTAAACTTGCTTTTCTACCTGCCTTTTAAAAAAAGTTAAAAACTAAATAATAAGGTGCCTTAGCGGAGCCGCGTACTAAAGCTTGGGAACCCCTGGCCTAGCTAGCTTCACTTTGTGTCATTTCAGCCTCTTAAAGTCTCTTGTGGCTTAACAATGGCGGTCTTTGTGACGATTCCGAACACTTGGCGCGAAAAAAACTGGACAAGCGCGAGCTAGAGTCGCGCACGGACGGTTCCGTTCGTAAATGAGGCCTTTTCTTCATGGCGTGCCTCTCCACCATTGGATATTATTCATCATCATAAGCCAGGGGCCTAAGCCTGTAACGCAATGGTGCCAAAATGGGCTCCCAGTTGACAGCTTCAATTACGATTTATTAATGCTGTCGGCCCTTTTAATGTTTTTGTAGTACAGCAACGAATATTTTTATACTAATTGTTGTCTGGTTATAGGAGAAAAACGAGGAAACCCCGGTTTTGACCTTCTGCTGGGACGCCATCGACACGTCATTGCAATAAAGGCTAAGGCCCCTGTTAACACCCACTACTGAGTAAAGGCCTCTTCATGCTCATGCCACCTCTCAAGATCCTGTGCCAGGCGCAACCACTTTTTAGCGGCTACTTGGGCTATGTCGTCGGACCATCTGGCTGATAGTCTGCCAACCGATCTTTTACCCATTATAAATTATTATGCTTTACATATTATTTTCTGTTTCTTGCAAAGCAAAATAAATCTACAAAGCAGGCTATCTCCGTCCACGATTTTATTCTTCTACCAGAGAATAGCACAGCACCTAAACTAAGGCAATTTAGTTGGAGTGCCAAAAGTAAAAATAGTATACCAAATATTTTTTTGATGATAAATATCCTATTAGTTTCCTAGCTTAAAAGTATTATAAATAGCCGTAGTTTATTATTACGGAACCCTAGAAGAGCAGTTGAATTTCAATTTCGTATTTCATTCGCATTTCGGTGAGCGGTTCTATACGGAGCGCGAATTTAAAATTACAATAGCCCCTATTGAATTCTTTCATGGTTCTTTAAAAACTTGCAAATACTCGTACTTAAGTACGAGAAATTAATCCTACATTGAAACGTAGGTAGGTACTTACTTTACGGTTATTACAGCATTCTTTGAAACACCTTTAAATACCTGGGCCTAGGCCTAGAAGAAAATTACTGTACTTTCATTGCAGCAGAGGCAATTTTGTTGGTACAACGCAATCACCATCATCAATTTCTATTATTCCTATTATCCCTAATCAGGGACATGGGCTCTTAAAACCGTTTTCCATTCTGGCCGATTTTGCGCCTTCATCTCAAGCTCGGATATGCTCGTCGCGAGACTGTTTGCTTCCCGTTGCACTGATCGACGCCGGGTAGTTTTAGGGCGTCCTCTCTTCCGTGTTCCAGTTGGACACCATTTAAGTGCTATTTTTGAGGGGTGGTTTTCGGGTCTTCGCATAGTATGACCTATCCAACGCCACTTTCGCAACTTTTTTTTTTATTGGTACAAAGCAATGACAGTATAATATTATTATTTGTCACTTGCACTTAAAGGACATAGGAAAGCGGACCGTTTTAACTCGTAATGCAAATAAATTGAATTCGTAATCAATTTAACCTTAATCCCACGTTCAAAGAGAGAGCTTATCGTAAAATCACCCTTCTTTCCCCATAAAAATAAAACGTTCCAAATAATAAAATTACCCACCGGCATTTCACCGATACAATAAATAAATAACTCATTGAGTAACTGATACATTTTTGTGAAATAAGCTGCTTCTAAAATAATTTTGAAAATAAACTTACAAAATAAATGTCTTTCATAATAATTTTTTTTTATAGCTAGTTTTATAGCCGAAGGTATTTTGTTGCACTGGTGAGTCTGAGGCTTTAAAACCACTAAAATAGTACGGTGTATATTACTGTATATTTGAACGAGCGAGCGAAGCGAGCGAAGTTCTCCGAGTCTACTGGAAACATCCGGCGTTTGTATGTATGTATGTATGTTTGTATGTATGAATGTTCGTTCGACGATAACTTGAGTAAATTTGGTCGGATCGTTATGAAATTTGGTAGGCGAGTAAATGAAATTAAAAGAATTTTTAAGTTCGAACATGAGCCAAATCTGTCGAGGGGTTGCCGAGATATGGGGTCGCGAGTTCACAGTTCGAGGCGAACCACTAGTTATTTTATTTTTTAATGTAATGTAAATTGTAAATGTAAATCTCGCCTACGATGGCCTGTCTGGGCTGAAATAAATTATGTTTATTTTATTAGATTTTTTATCTTTGATTTATTGAACGAGCGAGCGAAGCGAGCGAAGTTCTCCGAGTCTACTGGAACAATCCGGCGTTTGTATGTATGTATGTATGTATGTATGTTTGTATGTTTGTATGTATGAATGTTCGTTCGACGATAACTTGAGTAATTTTTGTCGGATCGTCATGAAATTTGGTAGGCAGGTAAATGAATTTAAAAGAATTTTTAAGTTCGAACATGAGCCAAATCGGTCGAGGGGTTGCCGAGATATGGGGTAGTTAAGTTTATATGGGATGAGAGAGGGCGCCACTGCTGCCTCTCAGTAACATTAAAATAGTGCTAAAAAGTGATTTTAAAAGTGATAAAAACGTAAATCTAATCAGTAAACAGTGAAAGCAGTGATAAAAACTATCAAAAGTGAACTATAAATACAAATTCTGTTTGGAAACAATATTGTGGATATCGGACGTAAAATTCAGTGGAAAAAAAAAACTTTTACGGGTCGCGAAATAATCCGTAGCAAGAACTCTATTTTAATCCAATAAATCCAAAAATAACCAAAAATTTAGCTAATTGCTAAGGTCCAAAGTACACAGAAAATATAAAACAGCGCCATCTATTTAAAAAAAATGGTTATTCTACTTCCTAACAGAGGGCGTGACAATTTTTTTTATCAGAGCCATCTAGTGTTCAAAATTATAAACCAAAAAGTCCTTATGCTCAACAATAGAGGTCGCTTTACTTCAAAACTACAAGAGAGTCCTATACAAAACTTAAAATTTAAGAAATACTAGATTAACTACAAAAACTCCAAAATGATCTAGAGGCACAAAAACTTGAAACAAGAAAAAGCGGCGAACAAGTTACAGAAAACATTCAAAGAATGTTTGGCGAAAAAATAAAAATGCTAGAAGAAAAATTTGAGTTGGAAATGATAATTGCAAACTTTGTAAAGGATTTTATGAATATTGAACTGGACCTGAAGGATATAGAAGCACTAGAAGATAGGAAAGAAATCGGAGAAGCCTCATCCGATCGTGGTGACTTTCACAACACTTCATAACACGGGGGTTATTATTATTATTGAGTTTATATGGGGTCGCGAGTTCATAGTTCGGGGCGAACCACTAGTTATTTAGTTTAAAAAAATCCGCTGAATTCACTACTATTGATTTGCAATTTTCACATACTCCTAGACTAGGAATGAAAACGTGAAGGAAAAGGCCTATCTGTGGGCAAATGTCATGATAATGGTTATGACGATGAATGAAAACTTTGCATAACCTTCTGAGAATAAGGTTGGCATTAATAGTCGTCAACTCAACTAAGCTCAAGCTTAAGTAGGTGATCTCAGAAAACAAAATCAATCGAGCTTGAGTAGCTGTCAGCATATTAATAGACTATAGCTTGAGCTTGACATTGACATAAGCCAACTCAAGTTCAAGTCAAGCTCAAGCTGGTGTCTATTAATATGTTGACAGCTACTCAAGCTCGATTGATTTTGTTTTCTGAGATCACCATTTTGAGCTTGAGGTTGAGCTTGAGTTGACGAGTTGACGACTATTAATGCCACCCTTATTCTCGAACATGCGGGTTTAATTGGGCGCCACAAAAACAAACTTTCCCTTAAGATTAAAGTGTTCTTTAGCCATTAAATGGGCGGAAGTGGAATGCTCTCTGGCGGCGGAAATTGCAAATCTCAAGATTATACCCCGCAGCTTAGCCTTAGGTTCAAATTGCGATGGGAGACTTTGCAAAAGGTAGTGAAAGCATCTTCCTTCAGTTCGTTTTTAGGGTTCCGTACCTTTCCCCCGAAAATTTACCATTTATGTCGGAAACTACAGGGTGCACTCGAGTTCGATAGCCGAACTTCAAGTAGGACAATACCAACAACTTTTTCATACTTAGGGTAGACTCAGTACTGCGCCAAATGTATGAAACAGCAGATATTTTTTTCGCTCATTTTTTTTAGTTACGTAGGAAAAGTTGTATAGATGATGAGTAGGCAACCTACTTAAAGTTCCGATATCGAATTCGAATGCACCCACTAGAAAAAGATGGTCGAAACATTTAAAGAGGTCGAAACATGTCACCTATAATAAAAGTAAGTGAAACCGTAAAATCAATATAAAATGTGTAATTAAACTAGTTTAAGTTGTAAAAAAAAATAGTTCGAGACTGTGCCTTCTCGTTCTCCACGATTAAAGCCTCCGAATGAGAACCGAAACTAGTCGGCTACACCGACAAAACACAAGTGAGATAAACAGTTGATTTAATATAAAAATGTGCAGTGCTTACAAAAGTTTAAATTTAAAAAAAGTACGAAAGTTTTAATTTCAAAAGAAAGCCAATTCGAAAGTTTTACTATTCAATTACGTTTGTTAGTGGTCTAGCAACGGTTTTGGAATAATAAACGTTAACGTAACATTATGCAAGAGAAGTGTATAAAAGGCATCAGTAGAAAAGTTATAGCGATTGTGACATCAGACTCGCGGTTAAGGCTCTGACAGAGGCTTTTACGGCTTATTTTCTGTTTAGCCTGTTTCCGTTTCCCCCATACGCCATTAGGCGTTTGGCCAAATGACTAGCGCAACCATAATGTTGCCGTATCGGTATTAATGCAGCTATTCGTATTGCATATTTTATTCAACCACCAAGTCCATCGCATCGACTTTATTAGATAGCGTAGATATGAACACACGACCAAGGACGTCTTAAAATATGCTGGGGCGCTTGTTCTTCTTAATTCTTGTGGAAAAAGGGCCCCAAATTCTTGAGGCGAAAAGGGATACTACGGGAGCATGACATGAGACCACTCGAGCAATGTCAAACAAACGAGGAAAACAATAAAATTTCGCAGAAATCTAGTGCCTTATGTCGAGGATTACATCGTGAGAATAGAAGATGTGACATTTGCCGCAAAATGAGATGAGTCGAAAGCGAGATTCCCGAGAATTATTCCCCAGATCTTCTTGCAATGTTCTCCACTGTGAACATAACCAACTTTTAATATAATATTCCCCCCTATTTCGCCGCTGCCCGTAAAACATTAGTATGCCAGCGACCTCGTTCATTTGTAACAAATTCCTGAACGCTCCACGCATTTGGAATTGGAAGGAATTATTAGAACTAAGAAGAAATGTCTGGCCAGTGTGAGACCTTTGCCTTTTGTCCATCGGATTGGGCGGTTTTAGGGTTCCGTACCGGAAGGGTGCCAAACGGGACCCTATTACTAAGACTCCGCTGTCCGTCTGTCCGTCTGCCACCACGCTATATCTCATGAACCGTGATAGTTAGACAGTTGATATTTTCACAGATGATGTAGGTATTTCTGTTGCCGCTATAACAACAAAAACTAATAAACAGAATAAAATAAATATTTGAGCCATAGAAAACAAAATTTAGGCATTATCTATATCACTGAGTGCCAGTATCTTTACCCTGTAGAAAGAGGACCTTTTGGTACACCCTGTATGAGGGCTCAAGCGACGCTGGTTGTGCGGTGTAATCTGATTTATGGTGCAGCGGACATTCGCGAAAAAAGTGCAAATGTATGCAAAGTGCATCAACGATTTGGGACTTAACTACGACTTTCTTTTTTGTGCATAAAATCAGCGGCATTGTTCGGTTCGTTCGATGGGATTTTTCCTCTTAAATAAATGTTACCACGTTTTTGTTCGTCGCTGCTGGCTCGTATTGACTCGTCTTTCCTGTGGGTTAGGCCGACTGAGCTGTCAGGATGGTATAGGTGCTGGGCAAGCCTACTCCATCTAAAAACAATGTCCCAGGCACTGCAGCGCCGAGTAGTCTCTTCACCCATCTAGTGTGAGTGAAGGTATCACTGAACGCTGCATAAATCGTCTCATTACGTTGATGCAAAGGCCTTTATTTATTTCCATAAGACCATTGTTACATTAATTGTTACCAAAGTCTTAATCTTCAGTAGGGTTGTTTGTTACTAACCCAAATCTGGTCAAAAACAATGGATTTTCTGGCGTCCGTCCGGACGACCAAAAACATACGCCCGTGCCAAGACTTGTACAAACTTAAATCAAAGCAAACACAATACGCTTAAGTTATACCTTTCAGAGACTATGCCAGATTCTCCTATGATTTATTTAACTGGCTTTGGCGACCAGAATTTCAAATAAAAATTATTGCTTTCAATATTTTTGCGAACAGAAACTGGATACCTACTAAATTTTTATAGAACGTTTCAACTCTGTAATCCTGTTATAATATCATTGCATCTAGATACATCAAGTAACTAGGTATAAGGTGCATACATATTTTAATGGTTTTGTCAAACACGAAATCTGTCTTATACAGGGTAATTTTTAAATAGCTTTATTCCTGTCCTGAAAAATGACAACTTCAGTATTCTGAATGTGATTTCCAACAACTTTTGTTCTACAACTGTTCGAAAAGCTCGATATTTTTTATTTACTGAACGTTTCTTATTGTTGAAAATATTGCATTTGTACCATTTCAGCGCTGCCTGCGCGGCGCACTTTCGTGCCCCTCCACTCTCTACCACCTTTCCAGGCTCTCCTGCTCCTATTTCTGACTCCGCGCCGAAAATTTTGGAAAAAAAACAATATTTATCAATTTTGCCACAGTCGTAGAACAAAAGTTTTTGGTGGAAATCACATTTAGAAGTTGTCGTGTTTCAGGAATAATGCTATAAAATTGCCTTATATGCCTGATAATGTATTATTTTAGCTTTATGTCGCAACTTAAAGCATGATAGCGTTTGTCGACGGGGTGTACAAATTGCCATCAAAACTTTATTGAACTTTATTGCTTCGGAATAGAGTTAAAAAACCAATGAAAATTTTGGACTAGGTCTACCACAAAGCGTTACGAATTGAGAATTTTACTAAGTAAATACTTAAGTATCGTTCTGTCACGTTCTTTTGTGAGAAATCTGCAGAGACAGAACGATACGCGCTTGCTTAGCGAATTTCTCAATTCAGAAACCGGAGTAAAACTAATAAAAAATAAGTAATATGTACTTACGTGTGTAATCCCAGCTGTCTTGGTCATTTTTGAATACATTCAGTCTTTCGGGCTGTAACAAATGGAAAAATAACAAATTAACCATAAATTTTTACTTTACCACACTTTTAAACTTACTTAGACCGTATGCTAGTTAAACTTACAAAGACTAGTGGTTCGCCCCGAACTATGAACTCGCGACCCCATATCTCAGCAACCCCTGGACCGATTTGGCTCATGTTCGAACTTAAAAATTATCTTTGCCTTATTTACCTGCCTACCAAATTTCATAACGATCCGACTAAATTACTCAAGTTATCGTCGAACGAACATTCATCCATATACAAGGTGTTACAAAAGTACCTAACTCTTTTTACAGGGTAATAGCACCCGGTGATAGGGATCACAACGTAAATACTTTTTTTGCTCTATAACGTTCCGTTAATTTTTAAATTAATAAAATGTTAACGATGTGGCGGGAGAAAAGTATTTTTTAAATATTGTTTTCATTGACTTTCACAATGTTTTAACAACTCAAAGCTGTGTAAATGCACCTACACGCACAAACATATTTTTAAATTTGAGCGAATAACAAAAACAAAAAAATTATGAATTTTTTTCAATTTTGAGGTTATAAAATAAAAATTGTTTTTTTCAACTTTTTTTTACAGATTTGACATTCTGCTGACCAGTAGGTTACACCCTGTGAAAAGAGTTAGGTACTTTTGTAACACCTTGTATACATACATACATACAAACGCCGGATTGTTCCAGTAGACTTCGCTCGCCCGTTCAATGAAAGCTATGGGTTTATTATGGGTTATTTGCTGCGCTCGAGCCAATACACGAAATCAGTTAAATCTGATGAAGAAGAATGGCAACCCTGGTATCCAAATACAAATACAAATCACTTGATGCCAACTTAAAAATAGAGCTTAATATTAAAGTAATATTTCTTCTTCCAACTTATAAATCTAATAAGACACTGTACAGGACTCAAGTTTCGGAGACTTTAAAGATGTTTTTCCTTCACCGTTAGCGAGTGTTATTGCTACTACAAATTCACAAATTTACGTAACTTTGAAATAAATTAAAGTCATAGGTACATTAGGATACCCCTTTTTGTTCGATTAGTGCCCTTAAGCCGCGCGCGTTAAGAGCCACCATGGGGTATCCTGTGGCCGACCGTAAATGCCTGCGCCGGGAATCGAACCAGGGACCAGGTACTTTGACAGCTGTCATCAAGTAGTGTTGTCAGAATAAATTAAAAACGTATTGACCACAGACACGTAACTTTTTTATTGAAAATTAGGCATAGATTTTGCTTAAAAATCTTTCTTTACTTTATTCTTGAAAGTGTTGTTAAACACCCCTGTAGTTGCAAAACACCCCAGATTACGGTATTTAAAATAAACATTAGCAAATTTAATTCATAATGCATCAACCTGTGTATCGCTGACGCCAAAAGCGGCAACCACTTTCATCTACGCGATCACTGGTTGCCGTTTTTGGCGTCAGCGATACACAGGTTGATGCATTATGAATTAAATTTGCTAATGTTTATTTTGAATACTGAGTTTTTTGAACGAGCGAGCGAAGCGAGCGAAGTTCTCCGAGTCTACTGGAACAATCCGGCGTTTGTATGTATGTATGTATGTATGTATGTTTGTATGTTTGTATGTTTGTATGTTTGTATGTTTGTATGTTTGTATGTATGAATGTTCGTTCGACGATAACTTGAGTAATTTTTGTCGGATTGTCATGAAATTTGGTAGGCAGGTAAATGAAATGAAAAGAATTTTTAAGTTCGAACATGAGCCAAATCGGTCGAGGGGTTGCCGAGATATGGGGTTTTTAAGTTTATATGGGATGAGAGAGGGCGCCACTGCTGCCTCTCAGTAACAATAAAATAGTGCTAAAAAGTTATTTTAAAAGTGATAAAAACGTAAATCTAATCAGTAAACAGTGAAAACAGTGATAAAAACTAACAAAAGTGAACTATAAATACAAATTCTGTTTGGAAACAATATTGTGGATATCGGACGTAAAACTCAGTGGAAACAATAAAAATAAACTTTTAAGGGTCGCGAAATAATCCGTAACAAGAACTCTATTTTAATCCAATAAATCCAAAAAAAATGCTAATTGCTAAGGTCCAAAATACTCGTACACCAGATTAGAAAACACAAAACAGCGCCATCTATTAAAAAAAAAATTGTTATTCTACTTCCTAACAGAGGGCGTGACAAATTATTTTTTATCAGAGCCATCTAGTGTTCAAAATTATAAACCAAAAAGTCCTTATGCTCAACAATAGAGGTCGCTTTACTTCAAAACTACAAGAGAGTCCTATACAAAACTTAAAATGGAAGAAATACTAGATAAACTACAAAAATCCAAAATGATCTAGAGGCACAAAAACTTGAAATAAGAAAAAGCGGCGAACAAGTTACAGAAAACATTCAAAGAATGTTTGGAGAAAAACTAAAAATGCTAGAAGAAAAATCTGAAAATCTTGAAAAACGAGTGGAAAATCAAGAGCAAAGACTGTAGGGGTTGGTCCAATTCTGTACCTACCGGGAACAACACGGGGGTTATTATTATTATTAGGTTTATATGGGGTCGCGAGTTCATAGTTCGGGGCGAACCACTAGTTTATTTTTTTTTAATTTTTATTTTATGCTATTCGTGTTCCACTAATGATGCTTTACCACAGAATTAAGTGGCGCGTTGCAGTCCGTGGACATACTGTATAAAAAGACTTTCAAAGTTGATGACGTTCCATTGTTTTTTTTTACAATAAAATATAATACTTTCTTAGGTTTGCACGAGCAATATACATAATTAAATAGCATAAAATAAAATAAAAATAAAATAATAATAAAATATAACTTTATAATATTGGCTCGGTAGCTCAATTAGTAGAGCGAGCGCCTGCAAGGTATGCCATATAGGTTGCGGGTTCAAGTCCTGTCCTGAGCCAATTTTTTCAACTTATCACAAATGTTTAATATGTTCCCTAGCAAGGGTAAGTGCTTTAGAAAAAGTGCTTAAAAAGTATTTTTACGAAAATTGTCTTCTTTAAATACAAACTGTCGTGGTTTTTACTTTGTTATAGGATCTGTCCATTGACGCTATTATCTTATTGTGTGTATGTAGTTTGACGAAGCTAGCGGTGGATATATTTTTTAATAGTTTTATATCTAAATATGTTTTTTAAATGAATACATTATATACGACAAAATATGTAGGTGACTGGAGTGAGTGCAGCGTCCGTCGAAATAAAGTTCCTGCAACTTTGACCACAATTACTGCCCTCCGTTGAAAAGTTCGGCGTAAGTTACGAGGGGCCAAATTAGGTTTGTTTTAGATGGAACATTCGCAGAACCAACTTGGCATTTCGGATAATAGCCCGAGGAGCCTGTCTTTTAAAGGCGTCCATTAGCGGCGGCGGATCGAGCCGGGTTTCAACTTAAAAATCCGCCTGCCTGTATTTATATGAAACAGCGTCCACTAGCTGAGGACTCTGCGGCCCGCCTCGCCCCGATCCGCCGCTAGTGGACGCTGCACAGTGGTCGATTTGTACGATTTAGGCGGCCAAAAGTCCATTTCTCAAAGTTAACTTATAACAAAACTAATTGATTCCCGGAAAAATAGACACCCCGACTGCCCAAACCCCACCCCTCCCCAGTTCCTAGAACTGCGTGCGCGCCCCCACAGGTAGTCGGAACTTGATCGTCGCGCAAGCTGTACGCGTTCGTTCTCGACACTCTTAGCGCAACCGATATTCTAAAGTGAATATTTCATTGGATATTATTCAGTTACAAGTGAAAGTGATGGAAGTCGAAAATTCAGGTAAGCTCCTTCAAATATAATTTAAATTAAGATAAGGAATATCAATATTTAGTGCAGTTACAACGTATCAAAGATCGCCCTTTTTCATAGAAAATATTATCATTTTTTTATTTTCAATAGTAAAAATGTTGTACTTCCGAGACCGTCCGAGTTAAATTCCTTATGGTTTCTAATAGTATAGCTCTTTGAGCAGATAACCACAAAAAAAATAGCCACCACCTTTGACCACTTCGCGAGAAAAATAATAATTCATTAACTTAGGCAGAAAGTGAGAAAAATTCCTTTTTTGTTTCTTTTGCGTTAAAATTCCTTTTCGTTGTTCTAGGTTCATCAAGTTACTCGGGCATGGAGGTAGTAACTCGCAGATATCTGTTTGATAAGATGATTGAGGAAAACTCTCCATCAATAAACGACAAATTGGAATACTTACAAAATTATTTGTTAGTGTCTTACGGGGACTCCGACGAAGACAAAAAGTATATAAATCATAAATTTTCATATTTTAAAACAGAAATAAAAAAGAGATGGTCCAAAGCACGCAACACGCTAGAAAAATTTCTTATAAGCAATGATGCATGGTTAGCAGGAACGTTCGAGATGCCCATAAAAACGCATAATAAGTCAGGACGACCTAGCAAAACATTCAGTGAATGTAGTGAAAGAACTAAAAGGAGGAAAACAGAAGAAGTTCGCTCCTCTGTAGGCAAAGAAGTGATAGTTCACGCAGCGCAAGTAATTTTACAAAAAGAAGGAAAAAGAAACGCCTCGCAAGTCCTAAAAGATATTACAAATTCGCCTGCAGCCGCAAACGAATGTAAAAAAAGACATTCCAAATCAAAAGCACAAGATCCCCTTACGCCTCGGGAGGCACTGCGAATGTGCGTGGACGCTGATTTGACACGAAGTCAATATGAAATTGTGCGAGCAACCAACAGAAGCTTTTACCCGTGCTACGAATTAGTGTTGAAGGCTAAACAGGAATGTTACCCACCCAAAGAGACGCTACGAGTGACCGCTTCCTGTGCTGAAAGTGATCTACAATCTTTGTTAGATCACACCGTCACGCGATTATCAATTTTCCTCGAAGAAGTACTAATGACTCTTACAGAAACTGAGAGAAATTCCTGGCAGATTATCTGCAAATGGGGTTGTGATGGTTCACAACAAGCTCAATACAAACAAAAGTTAATGAATGACGCCGACTCGGATGCAAATATATTTTTGAGCTCATTCGTGCCTCTACAAATTGTTTGCGGCGAAGACAAAACAAAAATGGTTTGGCAAAACCCGACTCCTTCTTCACCACGATATTGCCGCCCGATACGATTCAGATTTATAAAAGAGTCTACAGACATTACAAAAGATGAAATAAATTACGTTCGGGACAGTGTGAAGTCCCTAAAAGCCACGGAATTGGAACTGAATGGGCAAAAATTCTCGGTTAGCCACAGTCTTAAAATGACCATGGTGGACGGCAAAGTTTGCAATGCGGCGACTGACACCAAATCAACGAGTAGATGCTACATATGCGGAGCCACTTCAAAAAACTTTAATGACTTAAGTAAAAAAAACGAAATTCACCCAGAATCGCTTGAATTTGGCCTATCAACTTTACATGCCAGAATTCGATTATTCGAGAGTATTTTACATTTAGCTTATAAATTGCCCGTTGGGAAATACCGTGAAAAAAGAACCAAAGCAGAAAAGATGCTAGAACAACAAAAAAAAAAAAGAGATTCAGCAAAGATTCAGAGAAGAAGTAGGTATCTTGGTAGATATGCCAAAATGTAATTTTGGTAACACAAATGACGGCAATACTAGTAGAAGATTTTTTGAAAACCCACATCTGGCTGCTGAAATAACGGGAATAGACTTTAATTTTATTTATAGAATTAAAGTTATTTTGGAAGCCATATCAAGCGGTCACAAAATAGATGTCCCGAAATTTGATGAATACGCCATGGAGACAGCAAAACTGTATGTAGAGTTATATGGTTGGCATTCTATGACTCCTACCATGCATAAAATTTTGGTACATGGTGGAAAAGTTATAGAAAATTCTCTAGTGCCTATTGGTCAACTTTCGGAGGAAGCTGCAGAAGCTCGTAATAAGCTCGCTCATACCGTCTAAACTTTGCTCGAAAGTTTTCACGCGAAGACTGTAACCTTGATATTTATCACAGGTTACTCTTGACATCAGATCCACTCATCAGTTCAATGAGAAAAAAAAAGAAGATCCGATCAAAACCATTTTTGCAGGAAACTTTGGAGCTTTTGCTTCCTGCAGAGCCAAATACAAAAGGCACTTGTGATAAATGCATGGAAAGTGACGGTGAGGAAGAATTGTCTTTTAAAGAGTAACATAACAATTTGTATGTTAAACTTTCATAAAATATTGTCTTATTGTTTATGATTCGGTACCTAACATTGTAAGTAACATTTAGTATAATAATGTGGTAATAACTGTTGACCATTTAATTTTAGTGTATACTGTATTTTTTTGTCATCCATATTTTATTTTCAATTTAAATAGGCATGCAGACTGTAGAGAATAAACATTTTTTTTATGTACGGCCGTCTTTTACTTAACAAATTGTGATAATTCTTAACCCAAATATCAAAAACTACTAAGCCGATTTCGATAATTCAAATGAACTCAAAATATATATTTTACACCAAAGGGAGATTTAAAGAAAATTTAAAAACATTGGCGCTATTTACAAAAATATTTTCACAGAAATGTTTTTTTGTATAGAAAAATACGCTTTCAATGAAACGAATAGGGATAAACATATATATTCACTCTAAAATACCAGATTAGCATTTGTTGTCGTATTTATTACTGAAATAAAGCATAAAATAGTTTTGGCCGCCTAAATCGTACAAATCGACCACTGTGCGCTGTTTCATACAAATACAGACAGGCGGATTTTTGCGTTGCGATCTTGCGATGCAACCCGGCCCGATCCGCCTCTAGTGGCCGCCAGCCTTAAGGTGACTGTTAAGGCACAATAAAAAGATTAAAAAAAAGATAAAAATATTTATTTCTAAATCCACAAATTCAAGTTATTTACATACACGGAAAAAATTACATACATACAATAGGTAGATAAGAATTTGTGAAAAGACTGGAGCTTAAACTAGATCAGAGATCTGTATTTTAGGTCTCCCATTTACAGGCAACGGTATATTTATTGTGCAACAGTACAATAGCGCCGCCAATGAAATAAAAACCGGCCAAGTGCGACTCGGACTCGCGCGAACGAAGGGTTCCGTACCATTATCTATAAAAACAAAAAATCACGTTTGTTGTATGGGAGCCCCCTTAAATATTTATTTTAGTTAGTTTTTTAGTATTTGCTGTTATAGCGGCAACAGAAATACAGCATATGTGAAAATTTCAACGGTCTAACTATCACAGTTCATGAGATACGGCCTGGTGACAGACCAACAGACAGACGGACGGTGGAGTCTTACTAATAGGGTCCTTTACCCTTTGGGTACGGAACCCTAAAAACATCTCTTTTTTTTTAATATGTTTTTTGCTAAAAACGGGCCGTCAAATGAGAATCCCTAGGCTTAACTATTTTTAGGACTTAAGAATCCCCTTCAGCTTTGCAGCCCTCTCGCTCACACTTTTCAACATTTTAATTTATTGTAAGAGAATGATTCAACTTTGGACGATGAAATATAGTTGCAGACACAGATAATTAAGCTATCGACATGTGGACTAAGTTTTGATTTTATATTCCAAGTAATAAAAAAAATATCACGGAACTACTACTTTTAAACGAAGTTCCGTGATATTTGTATCCATCCGCATTTCGAGATTCAATTCGCAGCTTCCGGGCAAGTGAGCGAAACATCAAGTTGGCGCAAACTAATTTGGGCAAAACACTTAGCCCCAACTAAATACGGAAAGAGCATCACAGCTGTAACACGCCAGTAATGGTCAGCACAGAGGGACATCACAATCGCAACAAGAAATAAATAAATGATCGAACGAATGAATATCCAATGTTGTCTTGGATCATTCCTGAGAAAAGCGTTCTTCGCTGAGATCGGTGGCTTTTATTTTTTTTCAAGATAGGTGAAAACTAAAAATACACCGTAAAAGATGGCTTAAAAACTTGTCAATATGTCGATGAGGCACACCTGTAGGCTTTATAGATTAATGAAAAAAAAATCTTCTTTTTTGACAAGCCACCGATCTCAGCAAAAAGGCCACCGATCTCAGATAGTGTCTAAAATTATTATAAACAGTAATTACAGTGAATAATAAACGTTTTTTCTAAATTTAAACGTCACTCATGAACTGACACAGATAAAAGGGGGCTAATTTAAGCAAAACATTTCTATTAAACATCATAAAAATTATTTAAAAAATCATATCTTTATTTTCATAAAATCATTGTAAAAGATCAATTCCTAAGCTAAACATGCAAAATTATAGTCAACAAGCCTTCGCATATTTATACAGCGTCCTGTGGCACCTTCACTTACACTAGATGGGTGAAGAGACCAGTCGGCGCTGCAGTGTCTGGGACATTGTTTTAGATGGAGTAGGCTTGCCCAGCACCTATACCATCCTGACAGCTTGGTCGGCCTAGCCCACAAGAGAAGTCATTACGTGTGGAGCCAACTAAGTTGCGGGTTTCATCACGATGTTTTTCCTCACATTAGGGAGGGGTTTAGCTACTTCAAATTTACAAATTTATGTAACTTTGAAAAGAAACAAAGTCATGTTACATGCCTGCACTGGGAATCGAACCTGGTTCTCTCGCATCGGCGACCAATGCTCTATTATATGTGAGACTGTAATAATTATACACTAAAATTGTCTGTCTATACGGATTTTGCTTTTTATTTGCGTGAAATTACATTTCCTTGCAAAAAACAGTACCTTAATAGGTTAAATGAAGTCTAAACTTTAGTCCATAGAAACAAACTGATACATTTTGAATTTGTCATAGCATCTCGTTCGGTGTGGTATCTAAAGAATCTGTGAAATTGATACAATATGTTGAAAACTTCTTTGAGATCCTTGACTAATAACTGAGATCGGTGGCTTAAATCCACCGATCTCAGTGCCACCGATCTCAGAAATAACTAAAATGTAGCTATTTCTCTTAAACTATAGAAGCAATCGTATTTATTTTTACGACAATACCTACTCAGGGATATACGCATTCATGTACTTAGGACAGTTTAGTGTAGTCTTGTTTACTATACTAGCAAAACGTGCCACCACTTTCAGCTACCTTACCGAACCAAAGTTTTAAAAAAGTCAAGAACTTACGTAAAAGTTTAGGCATGAAAGATAGCGACACATACAAACCATAATAGTTGACAAGGACCATATGACGATATTTTGCACCAGTAACTAGAAACTTGCCGCGTATTTAAGCTTGTATAAAAACATACTTTCGTTGCACGATTTAAACTTTGCTCGCCGCGTGACATTTCTAGGAATGTCTACAGACACAAGAGTTTTCATTCTAATATAATTCTGGATATACGATTGGATAGAGGCACTCATTGGGCATTTAGAAAGGTATAAATTAGCATAGTAGTGGGCACATGAGTAAAACCACAAACAAAAACATACCAGGCCCACACGCGTGTGACATGCAAAATACTCGCAAAATCACCCATTTTTTGACCTTCAAAGGGATATTTAGGCAATTTCCTCTATAAAATATTGATTTTATTTGATATGCCTCAATGGACCGTTAGTTAAGTAGACGATTAAGTGCTAATTTAGTACTGTGTGATGTATAGTTTAGTAGATACTAGCGTGTGACCAAAAAAATCGACCTCTCAAAGAATGACCCTCTTATAAAGTTGCACCCTACTCAGGCAGGGGTGCAACTTTATAAGATTTTTTACTGATTATTTACAAGATACTGAAGCCAAAAAAATACCGTGGCTTTCCTTATATTAAACTATCGCTTGCGGCCGCACTCGCAATATCTTTGAGAAGGAGAAGGTGTCCGCACGTCGCGGTTATTATAGAACGAATTTAACAAGGTAATTATATGAATAATAAGGTATGACACAAACTTTCGCTTTTATAATACAAAGTGGGAAGAAATCATAGATAAATGAAATCGATGCTTACAATGAAATTAGGAATAACAGATAGTTTGCACACCAGCATATACGTATAAATTCCTAGCTCTTTTCCGCGACTTCATCAGTGCTGATTAAGGAGACTACGCCAGTGTAGAGACTTCTGTAACCAAACTTTTGTGAATACTGAGAGAAACTAAGCTATTCAGAACACAGCCCCGATTGGACTAGGAACGTTAAAACTAAAACTGCCTCCAGATAAAGACGGTAACCAAAAATAGGTAGACTGGTGGTTTATGCACCTGTAGGGTTGTGGGATTTTTACCAGCTGGATCAGCAAGAGATATAATAGTGAGCAACGCGATTTGGGATATACATTCAAAACAAATAGTTAATATTACATGTTTACAAAGTTCGCTAGCAAAATTTCATGTTTGATAGAAACACTTTTTAACGTATTGTCTCGCTGTTTTTCTATTGAATGACGGTTTTACTAACTTTTGGGGTTTTGTCGGTGTAGCAGACTGGTTTAATAGACCGTGATTTAATAGAAAAATGTGCTGTGCTTACGAAAGTTTAATAAATCGCCGTTTATTAACTTTAGATATTGGCAACGTTTCGAGACCTCATTTCGTTGACAAAATGTGAAATTTATTAAACAACGAATAACCCGTTAAAAACTGATTTCTAAGTATTATATTATTTTAATATCCTGTCTCTATGTAATCTTTTTTTTTTTTTGTAGGTAAAGAAGTGTACACTTAACTAAATTAAAACTAAATATGCAAAATAAAATAAAACTAATATTAAACTAAACTAACTAAACATAATATTTATGTAATCTAATTGTTATTTATGTACAGCTACTACCTTCAATATTTTTACTTATCCAGTGAATCGAAAGGTTGTCTGGAAGAGATCGATTTTAGCGATAAGACCGCCATCTAAATCAAGCATTTAGGTTAAGAATTCTTGTATAAAAAAAAACTGGTATATCTCTATCTATCTATCTGATAAGCGTATTTACCAATTTTTGCTCTTCCCATCCCATCGTAAATTCCTTATACAATCCATTTAACTTAGTCAACCAAGTGCACAGGAAAGTTTGGATAGTTCAAACTCTTCACAAACAAAGGCAGCTATTTTTGACATCCACGCCTTAAGACGAGGCTTTGATTTAGATCAGCAACTTCATTCACGCAAGTGGAAAGGAGAATCGAAGCAGAATCGAAATAATATACTTAAAATAAGCTTTTATTAAACTTTCGTGGTTTTGAGACATAGTTTTTGTAAGAAAACGGGATTCTTACCACGATTTATTTTGTTGAGTTCTCGATAATTCGGCACCGTTGCAGGCACCATGAGTGTACTAAACCATTCATTTACCTACTTAAATAACCGCGATTCGACCCGTTTCGAACCAAAATTATACCATGATTCTACCCTTGACCATGATTCCTGCAACGGTGCCGAAATATCGGGAACTCAAACAAAATAAAACTTGGTAAGAATCCCGTTTTCTTACATTAATTATACTCAAAATAAGTTGCGCTGCATCGCGCTAGAAGTTCCCACCCGTTTTGATTGTTTTTGTCACTTTTCTTCAAGACAAATCAACTAAGAAAAAACTTGGATCCGTAACCATTTAGAGAAACTATTTATTACAAAAGTTTAAGAGATAAAGCTATAGTACTTTCTAAATAAACACGAAAAAAGGCACTGATTCCGGTTTTAAAATCTATCGTACGAAAATTATTAATCACGTTTCTAGGATCGTATTGTTACAAAGTATATTAAAATTACAAAATTATAGAATAAGCAGTTGACTCACAAAAATTAAATGGTTCATAGTGGCTATCAAAAATCGAAGCCTCCTCTTAAACTCGACACTCGACCAACTATTAACGATGGCACCCGACTTCAACAGACGGAGCAAGTTTAGACATTCGCATTACAGAAAGTTCGCCGATCGCACCGCGTAGCACTATCTGTTGAGGCGACACTTTGCGACTAGACTGAGGCAGGAAAAATCCACTCTGCTTCCTTTTTCGATAGATATTTACAGTATAGTGGCTTTTTTACGAACACTTAGGGCTTTTTAAGTTACTAACCCCCGATACAAAAAGAGGAGTGTTATAAGTTTGACCACTATGTGTGTGTGTCTGTCTGTAGCATCGTATAGCTCTTACTGGTGAACTGATTTGGGTGCAGTTATTTTTATTATTTGAAAGCCGGTTTTTCAGCGAGTGTTCTTAGATAATATGATTCATCAAAATCAGTTCAGCCGTTTATATCATATACTAGGTAGTTTAGTAGTTATTTGCAAAGGCTTTATTGAGCATTATTGTACGCATGACCTTTGCATATTTGTCAAATGGTTTATAGGGTCCAGTGGTACTTGTAGATTGGCAAATTGACCACTCAAAGCTGAAGGCTGTATAAAGGCTGTACTCTACGTAATATTGTTACACTGAGAACGCCCCTTCAGTTAGCTTTTACAGCAATAGAGGCCTCAAACAGCACGCAACCAATAAACGTTTAGCGGCGCAAACACGTGCTGCCCCGCCGGCAGTCGGACGTCGTCTGACGCGGACCGGAAATGGCCGCGGGCGCTGCGGCGAGCACTTCCGGTCGAGCTTGTGATGTTGTGTTGACCCCTGTTTGTTTTGTCTCTCCACTCTAGTGGGAGGAAAGTTATAAAGCTGAACGATATAGTTGGCTTACAATGCTCTGTAATACTACTCGTACACACGTATTAGAAACCACTTTTAACCGGATTTAACACCCGTCCTTTCACCCATATACCTCTAGTGAGAGTGAACGTGCCAAAACTAAGGCCTTTGCATCTACGTAATGAGATTTGCACAGCGTCCAGTGGCACCTTCACTCACACTAGATGGGTGAAGAGACCACTCGGCGCTGCAGTGGACATTGTTTTAGATGGAGTAGGCTTGCCCAGCACCTATACCATCCTGACAGCTTAGTCGACCTAGCCCACAGGAAAGACAGGTCAATACGTATGGAGCCAACTGAGCCGCGGGTTTCCTCACGATGTTTTCCTTCACAGTTAGCAGTTATTGCTACTACAAATTCACAAATGTACGTAACTTTGAAATTAAACAAAGTCATAGATACATGCCCGCACTGGGAATCGAACCGGGTACCTCTTGCTTCAGAGTCCACTGTTCTACTAGACCACCAGTGGGTAGTACAGTGGACTCTGAAGCAAGAGGTACCCGGTTCGATTCCCAGTGCGGGCATGTATCTATGACTTTGTTTACCGCTCTATCTGAAGGTGCCAAAGGACGCTGTATAAAGCATCTCATTACGTAGATGCAAGGGTCTTAGTAGTTGCCAACGTTGAGCCCGTTAAGTAAAATTGTAAATAGTAATGTTCATTGGACGAGACGAGAGCAAAAAGATAGTGTTATTTGTTTTGTCAAGAGTTGATAGAGTGCTGCTAAGTTTTTGATAAGTAGCAACTGCAACTCGCTAACATCGTGAGGAAACCCGCGGCGAGGCTTTGACGTACGTAGACCGACTTTGCTAAGAGACTGGCACTGCAGCGTTGGAGTGGTTAGCCAGTCCATCTGCACTTTGCACAATATTGCCTTTTGCTATACAGGGTGTTAAAAGACCGCCAACAAAGCGGGAAACCACGTATTGTCCTCATCATAAGGAACATTTTTGCCCAAGGAACTATGCCTGGGAAATCAACGGTTTCCGAGATAATGAGGTTCAAAGTCGGACTTTACAAAACTTTTTTTTTGCAGAAATGTATTCAGTATCGAGTTGTTAACATATCTTCTCAAGAAGCTATATAAAATTATGAATATTTCTTACAAAAAACAACGGTTAAATTTCAACCCGCAATGTATTCTAAACATTGGCACCTCAAGCTGAAGTAACATAAACTTATACCTACGCTTGCGAAATATGACTTCTGTGCGTTACACGTCCGTTGCGTGATAAAATATTTTTCAAAATTATAACCTAAAAAACCAAAATCATTTCCCAGCAATAATTTATCGAAAAAGTACTTTGTTTTGATGTCTAGTATGCGTGGCTTTCGGGTCTGTTGGCGGTCTTTTAACACCCTGTATAATGACTTAAAAAAAACCAACCAATTGGTTTCAAATAAGAAAAAAAAGTTTAGTCTTTTTTTTTTCAATATTATCTACACCAAAATTACAGTGATTACCAATTTTCACTACAGAGGCACTAAAAATTGGTAAACACACCTTGTTACCCCGACTAGCAAACCTGTGCAACGCCATTCTCTATACCGGGAAACTCCCGGATAAGATCTGTCATTCGAACATCATTCTCCTCCACAAGAAAGGCAATAAAAGTGACATAGGAAACTATCGGCCAATTAGTTTAATTTCTCATATTTATAAAATTCTAATAATAATAGTTCAAAACCGTATAGCCCAACAACTTGACTCCCAGCAGCCACCAGAGCAGGCGGGCTTCCGTCCTGGCTTTTCAACTACAGATCACCTTCATACTCTTAACCAAATCATTGAGAAGGTCAACGAGTACAACATACCTCTCTATGTTGCATTCGTTGACTATTCAAAAGCGTTTGACAGTCTCTCCCATAAATCCATTTTCACCGCACTCCATAGCCAAAATATAGAACCCTCCTACATCAATCTCTTAGAACATATTTACAACAGTAGCACAGCTGACATTAAATTGCATAAGCCTGGTCCATCTTTTCACATCGAAAGAGGAGTAAAACAGGGAGACCCGTTGTCTCCGAAACTTTTTACTAGCACCTTAGAAGAAGTTTTCAAGAGTCTGGCGGTGCCGTGGAATAACAGTGGCATTGACATCGGTGGCAGGAAGAAGCTCACAAACCTCCGCTTCGCCGATGACATTGTCCTGTTTGCCCCAACGGCCCCGGCACTTCAGCAAATGCTACAAGACCTTAGCACCGCAAGCCTTGAGGTTGGACTGAAGATGAATAGGTCAAAGACTCAGTGTATGTCTAATAGCACGAAACGTAGGGTCGAGGTAGATGGGCAGGAGATACAATACGTTGACGAGTATACTTACTTGGGCCAGATAGTTTCCTTCGAAAACAGGCAGGATAGAGAGATCGATCGTCGTATCGACAATGCCTGGAAGAGCTACTGGTCCATGAAAGAGCTAATGAAGGGCAATCTTCCACTTGCCCTGAAGCGTAAACTCGTCGACATGTGCATCCTGCCTATCCTAACCTACGGTGCTCAAACCTGGTCTTTGACTGAAATTCAGAAGTCCAAACTCAAGGTTTGCCAACGTGCGATGGAGCGCAGCTTATTGGGTTTTAAACGGATTGACCGCATCCGAAACACCACGTTGCGCTCGAAAACCAAAATCGCCGATGTTGGAGTTGCGACTGCCAAGCTAAAGTGGAACTGGGCTGGTCACATAAGCCGCATGGGTCCAGACAGATGGGCGAAAATCGCCACTGACTGGTTGCCTCAAAATGGACACCGGCGCCGTGGCAGGCCAAGGCGGAGATGGCGGGACGATCTCGAAACCTTTTTATCGGGGTGGCAAGAGGTGGCCCCAGATAGAAAAGTGTGGAGGACACAAGGGGAGGCCTTTGCCCAGCAGTGGGACACATTACAGGCTACATAAAAAAAAAAAAAAAAAAAAAAAAAAAAAATTATCTACAAATAATTCAAGTAAGTTTAACCATTTACGAAATACAAAATATGCAGTGCTTACGCAGAGTGTAAAAATATTTTTGAAAAGGTGCGATTTTTTAAAATTAAATTCAAAACACTTTATTGATGCCAACTTAAAAATAGAGCTTAATATTAAAGTAATGTCAACTGTTGACCAGTAGGTTACGCCTTTAAAAAAAGTTGGGATGTTTTGTAACACGTTGTAGTTTGTGCAATAAAGTGTAAAACGAAGTGAAACATAGACTTAAAGAGGCATCTCACTCGACCGAGGCTCGAGTCTTCAAGTCCGTAGTGCTCTTGTCATCCGTTTTGCCCCGAGAGGTGCTTGAGACTTCCTCATAGTTGTCTTAGACACGCCGTTAGTTGGTAACGACCCTATATAGGTACACTTACGGTTGGAGATATGGCTTGGGGGTTGTTTATTTACCGGCTAGAACACTGGGAGTTAATCGAGCTTATCCAGCAAGATTATCTGGGGCCTTAGCCTGGTGCCAAAATGGGCCCCTAGTTGACGGCTTCAATTTCGATTTATTAATGCTGTCGGTCCTTTTAATATTTTTGTAGTATAGCAAAGAATATTCTGATTCTAATTCTAGAGGATTAGTTCGCTGGTTGTAGAAGAAAAACGAGGAAACCCCGGTTTTGTCCTTCTACTGGGACGCCATTGACACGCCATTGCGTTACAGGTTAAGGCCCCTGCAGGATCTCTACACTTCAGTCAAGTGGTCTTTAACGTTACGTTTTTAAAACCTTCCTTCGATTTCTGAATTGAGAATTTCACTAAGCAAATATACTATAAGTATCGTTATGTCTCTGCAGATATCACAAAAAAGAACGTGACGAAACGATACTTATAAGGTATTAACTTAGCGAATTTCTCCATTCAGAAACCGGGCCTTAGTAAGTTGTGCACCCTATAGGTGCACTCAGGAGATAGCGGCAGTGTGAGAGTAGTTTAATACCTCAAGTACGGCTGTTGTTTTTAGAAAGGATCAAAGTTATAAGAATAATAATACAGCCTATCGAGTCGGGTATAAAAAAAGGGATTTACACATGGCTTACAATAAATAATATATGTAATTTAGAACGAGAAAAGCTAAAAAGCAACTAAGTCTTCAACTATTGTTCCCCAACTATGCTTTCGGGGGTATTTACGAGTATTAAGGTGCAGATATTTAAATGATACAGCCATTCGTAGCGAAAACAAAAAAATATATAAGATGAAATAAATTATTACAATAATCAAAAAACTCGACTGCGTGAAAAAAAACTGTTAAATAACAAAGAAAACCCAACTGCACCACAGTCTTAGCAGGCGGGACCAACACAAATTAGCCCAAACTACAAGTCCCACCTGCTAAGATGGTGGTACAGTTGGGTTTTCTTTGTTATTTAACAGTTTTTTTTTATAGCTGCATGTTAAGCTGATGAGCTTTATTCTGCTCAAAAACAGCGGCATAAAAAGCTCCGGTCCAGATTTCGATTGAGCTGTTAGTATTCAGCGTGCAGTCCGGATGGTAGGCCCTAACCGCTTAGGAACAACCCGCGTATCACAGCGGTGGTAGGTTCAGAAGAACTGCGTCGCTTTGATATTTACTAGCCATTACGAACCATTTTGTGAGTCAACTTCTTATTCTACAAAATTGTGTAATTTTAGTATACTTTAAAATCATACTTAAGAGTAAGTAAGTCGCTTCAGAGTCCATTGTTCCACCACATGACCACCACTGGCCCCTAGCGAAACTAACAGATATTTTATTGATAGATAGATAACTCTTTATTGCCACATAACAATATTTACAAGGGAAATTCTTAAAACTAATCAGTAAGCATACAATTGGCGGCCTTATCGCTAAAAGCGATCTATGCCAGGCAACCATTTCTGTAAATAGGAGCCCACTTTCTCTTTCAGAAAGTTCTGTCCTTTTCATTCTGCGGTTCTCTACGAGTAAACGGTCGATTTATAAAAACGTTTTATTGTAGCCCGCGCATTTGCATTGGGGTTAAGCAACATCGCTTCCTGAATCGGAAAGAGCTTCTTTGCCCGTGTCTTTGGATGAAGTCGAAGGCTGTGATGCCAGATAGGGGGAAATCCTTCAAAAATTTCGAGTTTTTTTTTAATTGTTACTAGCTTTTGCCGGCGACTTCGTCCGCGCAGACTTATTTATTTTCTCTTGAGTTTTTCCGTTGTTTTAATGGTTATTCTGCTTTTTGGGGCGGAGAGAAATCCAATAAATAAATAATCATAAAAATCGGTCCACCCGTTCTCGAGTTATAAATGGTGTAACTAACACGACTTTGTTTTAAATATTAAGATTATCATGGGAAAATTGGGGGCACAATATTTTTGGGGGATATTTGGGTGGAGAAAATGCCAGGTTCGAGAATACTGTATTTATTATAACCTCCATAAAAATGGTAAAGAAATTAAACGCAGGAAAATTTATGGAACTACAGGCAACGCCTGTTAATTATTATACAAGGTGTTACAAAAGATCCTAACTTTTTTACAGGGTAATAGCACCCGATGATAGGGACCACAACCTAAATATTATTTTTTGCTCAATGACGTCCGGTGATTTTTTAATTAATAAAATGTGAAAGCTGTGGCGGGAGAAAAGTATTTTATATTGTTTAAATTGATTTACACAATGTTTGAACCACTCAAAGCTATGCAAATTGCACCTACACACACAAACATATTTTAAATTGGAACCAATACCAAAAGCAAAAAAGTTATGTTTTTTTTCTATTTTTCCTCGTTTTTCAACTTTTCTTTGCATAATTTTCATTCTGTTGACCAGTATGTTACACCCTGTTAAAAGAGTTAGGATGTTTTGTTGCATAAATATTTTGCAATTTCTCCAAAACCTTAATTTTAGGGGTATTTTGGGGGGAACGCGAGACTGTCATCTGGCAACACCGGTAAAGGGGTTTTAGTGTTTTTTGATATCCTTAAACGGGTACTGGATGTGCCAAAGCATAAACCACGACTGTGCCATTCGCCAAAGGTGGGTTTAGTGTCTTTTGATGTCCACTTTACCAAAATTAAATAATAAACCTCTTCGAGATTCAGATTTGATTTTATTTTGAATCTGCTTTGTGACTTGCTTGAAGTTATAAAGATGTACCTATTAAGGGCCGTCCCCAAGGCACAGTGGCGGCGCCAATGAAAAATGAAATCTTCTTTTTGGATGCGTTTTTTGCTAAAAACGGGCCTTCAAATAAGAATCCCTGGTGAACTATGATTTTTAGGACCTAAATTATTTTTTAGATTATTGATCCTAAAACCTACAAATAAATCCCGCACAAGAAAAGAACGGTTACTTTTGAAATAAACACTTTTTTTTTATGCGCATATAAACGTGTTATTGCTGTCTGTATAAAAAAACGGTATAGTTAATGACGGTGTTTTTTTTTTGAAACTGGCTTTTGCTCCCCTGTAAAATTGAGATTTTTGAGTTGTATCACCGCGACGCACAGACTTTTAGGCCGCAAGTTGCAGTTAAAATTATAGTTCACAGACAGAAACCATAGACGTGCAGCTGAAGCTAAACTGTTCCAGACTTATTTAAAACCTTTTATCCACCTGCGCTTTTTGACAGCCCTTTTAACCTTATTTAGCGGAGTCAGTTTAAAAATGCTGACCGCGAGAGATTTTTCGGCTGCCAGTTGCACGTAGAGGGTGTGAGTGGCAAAAAAAGTGGTCAAGAGCAAAGCTTAATTAGACGGTGGTCCCGCAAATATTCACTAATACCATATAGACTATCCATCCACTAATAAAGGCCTTTGCATCTACGTAATGAGAGGATTTATACAGCGTCCGGTGGTACCTTCATGGGTGAAGAGACCACTAGGCGGTACAGTGCCTGGGACATTGTTTTAGATGGAGTTGGCTTGCCCAGCACCTATACCATCCTGACAGCTTAATCGGCCTAGCCCACCGGAAAGAAAAGTCACTACGTGAGGTCACTACGTGTGAAGCCAACTAAGCCGCGGCTTACCACCGCTGATACCCGATTTATTTAACTTAAACTTTAAGTTCTCAAAATCCCAAAGCTTAGCTTACAGTTTTTGCCTGCGATTTCGTCCGAGCAGACGTATTGATCAGCGCGGACGCAGAAGTGAGAAAAAGTTATCGTGATTTATGGCCTGTATACGCTGGTGGTGTAAGCATTTAAAATTTCATGCAAAAGCGTTCAGCCGTTCGTTCAGCATGAAAGTGTAACAAAATTTCGCATTTCTTATATTGTTTTAAATTGTTATTGTGAAGTTAGTTTGAATGTACAATCAACAGCACGCAAACCGTTATATTTTCGTTGCAAACGTAACTTAATAGAGTGCGCGCGTATAAGGTTGCTGACTGTTCACAAACATATTGTTCTCTCACGATGTTATTGTCCCAAAAGTTACTTGCGATACAAGCTTGCTTAGTGTCAGGCACAAAACAAGTGTTTGGAATCAAATACCTTTGTAGAGTAGATCTTTATTTTTGTATTTTTTAAAGCACTAACCCGGTTAAAAATGTTATAAGGTTAAAAATTCGCTCGGGACAGAACTTGAACGAAAAAAAAACTTTATAGGTATTTTTAGTTAATAAATTAGATTTGCTATTTTAATAGGGTTTTTTCCTTTAGTTATAATAAAAATTCTAGATGGCGCTGTATTTTAGTAAGAATAAATGTCAAACTAGATCACAGATAACCAAAAAGAAAGCCAGATAAGTCTGCGCGCGTCGGGTGGCGTACCGTGGCGTCGGGTGGTATTGGTATTTAAGTTGCGATGGAAAATAATCACCCGACCAACCGCTTGACCTGACCCCTAATAATCCTTATTTTCTTGCCATTTCTGTTGTATTATGTTACCGGCCAAACCCGATTTCATGATAAACTAGTTTCGCCTTGGCCAAACCAGTCTAACCTAAGCTCGTATGAACGAACCAGTATAGCCTAGGCCAAACTAGTCTAGCCGAAGCTCGTATGGATAAACCGGTATTTCCTAGGCCAAACTAGTCTAGCCAAAGCTCGTATGGAGAAACCAGTTTAGCCTAGGCCAATCCAGTCTGGCCTAGCAAGAATATTGTACGCTCCAGGATAAACTAGTATGGCCTAGCCCGAGCTGATATTGAAGAACGATTAGGTATGAATGTTACCATATATCGTAAACTAAGAGGTTTAGCGCAAAAATAACGAAATTTTCGAACCCCTTAAGAACCCCGAAACCAGGCCTTTTACTTTTAAAGGTGTTCTAAAAACCGACATAAAGGGTGTTAAACATACAGGGTATTCCTGGAAGTGTGACGGACAGTCGAAAAAGATTTAAAACAAAGGTTAGGTCAGTAGGTTCGGTTGGCGACACACTGACATACCTACCTACCTCTTTTTGTTTTCGAGCGGTCCTTCAAACCGGACAAAATCAGATATACCGTAGACTTTTTGAATGTAGACTTTTTCAAATTCGGCCTTTAAATGCGTCCCCTACTGTTCAGATAATTACGGTGGGTTAGTAATAGGCTAGCATTAATAAGTGTAATCTGTATTACCCCTACTCAAATAGGGCTAGACTAGTTTGGCCTAGGCTAAACTGGGCCCTTAGCCTGTAACGCAATGGCGGGTCAATGGCGTCCCGGCAGAAGGACAAAACCGGGCTCTCCTCGTTTTTCTCCTACAACCAGAGAACTAATCCTCTAGAATTAGAATCAAAATATTCTTTGCTGTACTACAAAAACATTAAAAGGACAGACAGCGTTAGCAAATCGTAATTGAAGTCGTCACCTGATAGCCCATTTTGGCACCATTGTGTTACAGGCTAAGGGCCCTGGTTTCTCCATTCAACCCAAAACACAACACTTCCCATACATGACTTGTACAAGATATACAAAAGCACTTATAATTTATAGGTAGGTATTATTTTAATGAAAATCCGTGGACGGATACACTTGTGAATTTGTGAAACAAAAATTACGAGCAAGAGCAAGCAAGCGGCGCGCGGCGGGGTAGTTATCTGTGAAAAAACCTCGGCACAGACCAATAGACAGTCTGTGGACAGACTTTGACATTTTTTCTGGCTAAACTCAATTTTCTATGGTGAGAAGAATAGCGCCATCTAGAGACGTCTTCATAAACAACAAAAAAAAAAAACCCGAAAAAAGCCTATTCGACAATTAATCCTTAACAAAGGACCCCTAAAACACGTCCTCCTCACGTGTCCGGTGGAATTTTCCGAGTGGAATTTTTATTTCCACTTAATCGAAGTTAAGCCGGGTTTTATCTGGCACAGTGGTTTTATTCCGCTCTTATTTTCTACAGTCGGCCACACGCTAGGATACCCCATCACGGTAGCTCTTACCACGCGCGGCATAGGAGTGTTAATCGAACAAAAAGGAGTATGCATGTCGTTGACCGTATCTATTAGAGGTTTGTATAGTAGTGAGACAGCTACGATTGTGTATTTTTTCTTTGCGCTGTTTTAAATTAAAGGGAGAATATTTTGTGAAGCTTTATTCTATGTTGCAAACTTAAGGCGCTGGGCATAGTGATTTAGCCCGCGCGCAAAGAAAAATGCACAAAATTGAAAGATTGCAAAGAAGACAGATTGCAAGATATTTTGCTTGAAAAAAAGTGCGCCGCCTATTTTTTTTCAAGCTAAATATCTTCAAAACGTTTATGAATGTCAACACGAAACTGGCTGTTTTAGATAGGTCTCACCTAATTCTAGGGTTTGATATGTGAACATTTTCAATTTGTTTAGTGTATTTGATACAGGAATCGATTTTGTGCATTTTTATTTGCGCGCGGGCGATTCACTATGCACGGCGCCTTAAGATAATAGCAGCTTTGATACAGTGTCTTAAGGTTCAACGAAAGTAACGTGGCCGGAAGTGCAACATTTTCACAGGTTTTCCAAGTTTGTAGCTAAACTGAGCTATTTTTGTTCAGCGATTTTGGGTTCACGGCAATAAACCAGTAGTGGACGTTCAGGCAAGTGGACATTTAGGATAGTGGACCCACAGGGAAGTGGACTATCAGGGAATGGACGTTCCGAGAAATAGACTTAAAGGACCGAATGGATATTCCGGTGATAAGACCTAAAGTGCTGAGAGGACAAATACCTGTCCAACGATGTATCACACCAAGCTATTGGATGTGGAAACCAAAGTCCATACTTAGAATAGCAGCCTCATTTACACAAACTTGCCTCGAGTTTTGGAATCAGTAACTGTGTAAATCCGCCTTTAAAACTCAATAAAAAAATAATCCATTCCAAAACAGAATCGGATTACAATCCACTATACAGCCTCCGAACATAATCCGCCGAAAAACGCCCGGGCCCTCTTTACACATTTTTATTTTTCGTTTTTATCAAAAATTCCCGCGCCGGGCCATTAATCACGGCGTAATGTCGCCGAAATAACAATAAAGTAGGCCTTTTGTACGATAAAACGCGCGTGAAGCGACCTCTCAAGCTAGAGACCTGGTTGTGAATAGACCCGTTTGATTTAACGCGAAGAAAGAAGATGAAGTGCGGTGATTTGCTTGTTTTATCGAAATTTCACTTACAATCCGCGCGGGATGAGAATGGGAAGCGACCTTTTGGAACTGAGACGCGCGCGGTAAGCAAACTCGCGTCGAGGCAACCTTGTCAACGTAAATTACGTATATTTTTGATTGACTTAGACAAGTTTCCATCCCATTCTCATCGCGCGCGGATTATCTAGATGCTAATAATGGCCCATTTTTATGACTCTTCAGAGAGAAATGTCCAGAGTTGGCAATTTCTCTACAGTACATTTATTAATATTTTTTGGACGAATCTTTTGTGAGTTTCTTATCTTGTGTAAGTTTTATTAGAACTATTGTATTTATTGGCATTTTCGGTTGCATTACGTTTTTACTGACGGAACAGAAAGGTTCATGGGTCAAGTACCGCCCTCAGTTTAGTTTTTCCCATAATGTATTCTAAAAACCTTTAGGTTACTACCTAATGGCCATGAACATTCCCGATAACCTCGACAGTAATAAAAGTAAACTGTTGCGCCGCCCGGCCCGGACCTAATAACCGTTAAACTAATTATTGCCGTCCACTAAGGAAGCTAATTTTAACCGTTCGACCTGCCTTCGCATCAAGGAGGGGTTCCCAAACTAATTTGGTACGAGGCACCCTTGCAAGTTTATTTCTTTGTGAAGTGTGCAATTAATATTATTATGTAGGTATATCTTTAAGATTCACGGGTCCATGGGGACCCGGTCCTTTTGAGGCTTGCGTGGGGCCGAAGCCAACAGCACAGAGGCCTTATAAATACCATTTACTCTAGATGTGATGGGTGTATCTGCCGGATCTTATCTCTGAATAAATACAAGAATCTACTCAGAGACAATCTCCGTTAGATACAAGGCCTATTGTAAAATAACATGAAGAAAAGAAAAAAAATAAAATGGGCTATGGAAGGGTCAGGATTAATGGATTGGGGTGCCGGGTTATGGGTTGAGTGCCGTCAACTATGCCTGAGATCATACAAAATCTAAGTCAAGTTGCTTAAAATTTTTCTTCAAAGCTTGAAACGCGTTTCGGAGAACAGACAAGCGCGGTTTGAGAACCTCTGCTTAACACAGTAAGCGGTTCTGGTTCCAGCGATCTATGTATACTAAAATTCTTAATTAGGGAATAAAGTTTCATAGATTGTCGTGTCTCCAGTTAAATTAAAGGCTAATTTCCCAAAATAATTGTATTATAACTGTTTTTTTGAAACTTGAATAAAAACTCTTTTAGTTTAATTTTAGAAATGGGTTTTTTTTAATCAAAATTGTTATTATGATAAAAAAAAATAATCGTTAAAAAAAATCGTTATCCACGGAAAAACTGATAAATTTAAGCCTCATAATGATGAGTGATGGATGACACAGTGGATACGTTCATTTTACTTCGACGATGGCAAGGGAAAACTAAGATTTAAATTAGGATTTAGCGTAAACACTTACCACAATTTAACATAAATCCAAAATCAACGGTTTTGCCGAAACCATATTCTTAACTCATAACTGCTAGAGTACAATATATTGCCACCATAATAATATATTGAACAATATTGCTTTGGAATAGAGTCCAAAGCCAATGAACATATTGGTTTGCTCTACGGCATAAAGGGGTAACTTCTACCAAGTCTAAAGATTACGCGATCAGCACATAACCTGTTGTAAGCCTATTTGTTAGACCGGGTCGCATTTTGGGGGTCGGACAGGTTATAATAGGGCCCCCGCGACCCCGACGGCCCAGGTTCGATTCCCGCGCCGGACATTGTGTACCCAAATGGGGGTTATTTGTAAGAGTTACATTGTTAAAGGAAAATACACGATTTTGTACGACTTTTACTACTCGGGTTACTCGGCGTTTTTTTTTCTTTAAGATGTAGTGAAGTTTTAGAGCTTTTAAGTAAACATTTTTTTATAAGGTTAATAAATAGACGGTATGCAAGAGGTTGAGGGTTCAATTCCTGTCCCGAGCGAATTTTTTAACCTTATAAAAAAATCTTCATAATGTTCCCTATAAAACACTATAACCCGTGTAACCCCACGGGTTATAGTGATTTATAAAACAAAAGAAGAAGCTTTTAATTAGTAAAAAAATATATATTTGGAAATTAAGTGTCGTTATTCAAGTAATCAAAAAAATGTATGACCACGATTGGCAAATCATAAAAATTAATTGACATTCACTCAGAAAACCTGTGATTTTAGCAATTAATCAAAATCTTAGACATCTTGCATTAAAACAACTAAACGTTAAAAAAAGCAATAATTAAATTAGTACCTACATCAACACCACACTACACTAATTAACACAACAGAAAACCAAAACTTAATAGGATTTTGTCGGTAAAACGTACAGTCAGTACAATACATTACAGTCAAATGTCAAATCTCGGAACTCATATCAAAACTTCGTAGCAAGCATAGCAATATCGTAGCCTCGTAGAGGATCGTAGGCAGCGCCTACGGCGTAGGCTTCAATCTCGTAGCGATGCTACGCCACAGCTACACTGTAACGGCTAGACTACGTTCGGTGTTGTTGTTGTTTTGTTTTGTTTTACATCGACACAGAGGTTATCTCACGAATTTTTCCTACGCTTGAAGAAAACAAAACAACAACCCGACTTCAAAGTACGCATAAAAAAAATTTTTTTTTTCTTTTGTTCTATACTCTTAGCTGTGACAAGCTTGTATATTTTATTTATTTAGGACGACCAGTAGCTAGTACACCAATACAAATGTAAAATAAAATGAAATGTATACTAGTGGTTCGCCCCGAACTATGAACTCGCGACCCCATATAAACCTAATAATAATAATAACCCCCGTGTGGTAATTGGACCAACCCCTACAGTCTTTGCTCTTGATTTTCCACTCGTTTTTCAAGATTTTCAGATTTTTCTTCTAGCATTTTTAGTTTTTCGCCAAACATACTTTGAATGTTTTCTGTAACTTGTTCGCCGCTTTTTCTTATTTCAAGTTTTTGTGCCTCTAGATCATTTTGGATTTTTTGTAGTTTATCTAGTATTTCTTCCATTTTAAGTTTTGTATAGGACTCTCTTGTAGTTTTGAAGTAAAGCGACCTCTATTGTTGAGCATAAGGACTTTTTGGTTTATAATTTTGAACACTAGATGGCTCTGATAAAAAATGTTTTGTCACGCCCTCTGTTAGGAAGTAGAATAACATTTTTTTTTAAAATAGATGGCGCTGTTTTGTATTTTCTAATCTGGTGTACTTTGGACCTTAGCAATTAGCAAAATTTTTAGATTTATTGGATTAAAATAGAGTTCTTGTTACGGATTATTTCGCGACCCGTAAAAGTTTATTTTTATTGTTTCCACTGAGTTTTACGTCCGATATCCACTATATTGTTTCCAAACAGAATTTGTGTTTATAGTTCACTTTTGTTAGTTTTTATCACTGCTTTCACTGTTTACTGATTAGATTTACGTTTTTATCACTTTTAAAATCACTGTTTAGCACTATTTTATTGTTACAGAGAGGCAGCAGTGGCGCCCTCTCTCATCCCATATAAACTTAACAACCCCATATCTCGGCAACCCCTCGACCGATTTAGCTCATGTTCGAACTTAAAAATTCTTTTAATTTCATTTACCTGCCTATCAAATTTCATGACGATCCGACAAAAATTACTCAAGTTATCGTCGAACGAACATTCATACATACAAACATACAAACATACAAACATACAAACATACATACATACATACATACATACATACATACATACAAACGCCGGATTGTTCCAGTAGACTCGGAGAACTTCGCTCGCTTCGCTCGCTCGTTCAACTAAGGGGTAAGTGCCTAGCTTGTTAAGGTCGCCACAGCATGCGACCTTACATTAATTTATATTAAAAAAAAACTGAATACCTAATTAAAAGACTTTAAATACAACTTAATATAATAAAAAAATACAACAATGATTTAGTTAAACGAATAAATAAATTGCATATGAAAAAATAAAAACAAAAATCTAATCAAATCTGCAATATAGCTGACCGGTATTGCTGTCAATGTTACCGGCCATTGTATTGTTGCCGAAAAATTTTGCCTATTTAAAGTCACTTAAAAAATATGCTAGAGCAATAGAGTGCAATGCTGAGTGGTCATGCGAAATCAAGGCAAGTTCGATCTCCGCCCCATCTCGCAAAACCTAACACTCAATAAACATTGAACCCACATTATCCCGCGCGCTGTATAACCGTGAGTGACCACTTAGGGGTAGGTGGTTTTGTGTTACAAGATATTATGGGATGGAGTGTCAATGAGAGAAAGAGACCACTCGGAGCTGCAGTGCGTGGTACACTGTTTTAGATGGAGTAGGCTTGCCCAGCACCAATACAATCCTGACAGCTTAGTCGGCCTAGCCCACGAGAAAGGCAAATACTTCAACAGACTAGGAAACACGGCATTTATTTTGTGCAGTACACAGAGCAAGTAGAAAGAAACCGGTAGCTACTTCAAAGGCGCAGCGACAATACTAGCCAAACGAAGCGGGGGTCTGATCGTCGAACTACAACCTCAATCGCGATCCTTTTAACTTTTGCATTTGAAAGATGTTTTTTAACTTCAAACAGCATTTATTTGAGAAGAGCTGTCATTTTAAGTTATTGTGATCGTAATGGTGATCGTGACCTTTTTTTTAATGACATTTAGTGAACATAATAATTGCAAAATTGTTCGCTTCGCTCGTCACAAGATTCGTTGATGAGTGACATATGTAGAGTGACCAAAAATTTTAATTTATACTTAAGTAATTTAGTTTTAAACATTGACGTTCAATTTATTTTTTAATTTTATATTACTTAATGAATCGAATTTAAATTTATCTTATCTTTTACATACTGAACTGAAGTGGATTGAATTAATTGTAAGTGAACATGTATTACCAAAAATTTCTAACTTAGCTTAACTTAATTAACATGAACTTACTAACAAAATATGGCCTAGAGCTGGAATAAAATAATTTATTTTATTATTATACATATACCTGCTAGAGCTCCTAATCGACGAGCGAACGAGTTAAAAGAAAAAAACTACACTTTTACCGGATTGAACACATAGTTTTTTACATTTTTTACAAAAAGTTTAGGTCATGTAGGTATTACTAAGTAAGTACTCGTTCAAACCTCGGAAAACATTCCATCATTTTTATAGCGGTTTGACTCATTCGTTCTGTTAGATATTGTGATGTAAAACTAAGACAATTCCATTCTAAACAAAGATTTTAGTGTTAATCTTGATCATAATAAGAAGATCAAAGTGACACAATTAAGACCCGGGACGCCATGTTGAATTCGCCATCTTGTTTTTATTTTCCCGCTCTCCCCGTCTCCCCGCTTGATTTATAAAGGAAGCTCCGCTTGTTACAGTGTGTAGTCACAGTTTTGTATCGGTTTGAAAATATGATAGAAATCACGAAAAGATACCCCTGGTAAATCAGCTGTTATAACCCGTGTCACTAAAGAAAACATTTAGGATGTACTTCAAAACTAGCGTAGTCTCGCTTTAATTGTATATGATTAGAGCGAGAGGGCGTGTTTCGCAGTTCATCCTAAATGTTTTCTTTATTGGCAAGGGTTATAGCGAACAAATGGTTGTCTGATTTTCTTCGGGCTAGGCAGACTAAGCTGTCAGAATGGTATAGGTGCTGGGCAAACCTACTCCATCTTAACAATGTCCCACGCACTGCAGGTCCGAGTGGTCACTTCACCCGTCTAGTGTGAGTGAAGGTGCCACTGGACGCTGTACATTACGTAGACGCAAAGGCCTACGTCATTGTGGTCTAAAAACCACACGTTTTCATACATAATTAAAAGGGTTTATGCGGTGTCAAAACGTAGGCATAAATGAGGCGAACTAATTAATTTTACCTACAAAATAACCGCTACATAAGAGCGATTTCAACTAAAATTACACGCTAGATATATTTTTTATATTTAGTGCATTGAACTGAACTTGGATGAATCCATGCCTTGATCACATAACTTGCAATAATTAGCGAGCAGACCTAATAGATTAGCAACCATAAATGTATCTATCCCTCATATGGAATAGTCAACGTGTTAAAAAAAGATACACGGGTGATAAGTATCAGTAGTATATTTTTTATACCAATTTTTTTTACAGCGTTATCATTATTGATACAATGGCGCCGAGAGTGTTAAGTTGGGACGATAGCAACGTGACGGAAATTCAAAATTTGCACAGTTTTTTTTCATTTTGTTGCTAAACTGAGCTATTTTTGTTCAGCGATTATTCGTTCGTGGCAATAACATAGTATTCTTTTCATTATTGTAAACAACAAAACAACAATAATTGAGCCGATTGTGTGTTCTGGTCTACGAAGCAGTGGCACAGCCCAAAAAACTTGTTGATGACCAGAACACATAATCGGCTGAATTATTATTGGTGTTCTGTTTTTTACAATAATGAAAAAAATACTATTTTATTTCCGCGAACGAAAAATCGCTGAACAAAAATAGCTCAGTTTAGCTACAAAAAGTAAAAAACTGTCAAAATTTTATTGGCACGTTACTCTCGTCCAACCTTAAGTACAGAAGGCCCACTCACCTTCGCGTACTCGATCTTGAGCGTACAGCAGCCGGAGTATATGTCGCATCCATGGAGGGCGTCCTTCGCTCGCGTCGCTGAGTCTATACTGTCGAATGTGCGTTGAGTTAAGGGGCATAAGGTTCAACATTATTTGGCACACCTTATAAGTTAGAAGTAGAATTGTTCAGGCTAAATCTTATTCTTCTTCTTTCGTGTCGAAAGCGTCTAACTTGATGGCGCTAAATAATGATACCTAATAATAAAAAATAATAAAAAAATATGTTATCACAGCAAGTGTGGATTGGTGCTCTGGTATAGTCGACAGCATAACAGGCTGCACAGTTTTGTTGTAAAATCGCTTGTATTGCAACCGAGTAAAGTGCAGGCGTGTAAAGGCCAACGCGCTGTCGACTGTACCAATACAGATCTACCAAAACAAAAAGCAAACTAACTTCCGAACACCGTTTAAAAATTACGATAAGCAGTCGTCGCGGGAAACCGCGTCTTCGACCGTTTAAAACATCAAAGTATCATTAGAAGCCGAGCCGAGGAGGCATCGACGCTCAAATAGGACGGTTTACTCAAAATGTTTGCATTCTGTCGGTACAACTTTATTAATAGAAATTCAGCATAAGGGTGCGTCTTTAGGCGAAGCACGACACTTTCACAAATCAAGCTTTTCCAACTCTCAAAATATCCAAGCTACAAACTAATTATTTCTCAGAATGACAACTCCCAAAGTGATGTAATTAATAAATAACTCCACAACCTATAAAACAACTTCCATGATTAATATGTTTTTTTAAACAGATTTTAACCATTTTTAAGATCAAAGGTCCTCTAGATCCCTAGATGCTAGAACCTATGAATAAATCCTGCACAAATGGGACAGAGGGACAGGGGAAATATTTTTTTTTTTTTATCATTATTGAGTATTTGAATATTTAATGAAATATCGGCTTAAAATCGCTCCTAAAAACGCTCTCCCAGCCACTAAGAACCGCCCCTAACAACACAAGACGCCGCCAGTTGTAATCCAATTTCTGAAGGAAACTTCTCATCTTATTTGAATAGAGACGTCCCTTGTAATAATAAAACGAAAGAGATATTTATTAGTCGTTCCTGCTTTTACATAGCTCTCGGCGAAAAAGATAAGGGACAGTTGGACAATCTATTGGCAATTTCAGCTTTGCGAGATCAGTACTTAGAGACCTGAGAACGCATGCGAAATCTATAAAATCTATATACAAACTGTAAAATTTCACCCAAAGTATATTTAACTTATTTACAGTTTACCACCTCAACAGACTTTTACTTCTCTGAATAACAATGAATCAAAATCTAAGGCTGTTGACCTACACCACACTCCGCTAATTAACACAAAAGAAAACCAAAACTTTAGAATAGTATTCTATTCTAAAGTTTTTATTGTAAAACTCTTTATTATACACGAAAATAATCATCTTTATCATTTATATTCGAAACATCATCATCACTCACATCATTTGCATTCACTAAAACGTCACCATACAGTCCAATCTCAAAACTCATATTATCAAAACTCCGTAGCAAGCGAGCAATATCGTAGCCTCGTAGTTGTTCGTAGGCTCAGCGTCTACGGCGTAGGCGACTATCTCGTAGCGATGCTACGCCACGGCCACCTTTTATACAGAGCACTCGATCACGCGAATATCAAACCAAAGGTATGTTGATAGGTAATCGTATGAGGTAGTGGCCACCTCTGGTGTCCGAGTTTTTAGGGCCTCTGATATGGCGTAACGATGGTTAATTAACAATAGCCAAGACCAGGAGCCTGAAAAAAAAGTTAGGTCGGCCGTTTTGTACCACGTCGTATGCCGAACAATTACAAATCTACCATTTTCAGCTTTACTAGCTACATATCGTTTTGTAGAAGAAGAAAAGTAAAGGTATGAAGATGTCGTACTGTCCTTATCAGATCTAGATGTCGCAAGACGGTTTGCTTGCAAATTACTTTCGCAAGTGCGATTTGGCACGAAGTTTGGCAAGTTTGTTTCCCTCTCCACTATAGGAAATAATTACTGAACTTTTGTTACCAACTCGTCGGAAAACTAATTGATTTGTAATGAGAAGTTATTACTACTCAACGGAGCGGAGTACCAGGCTGAAAGCAATAGAGAAATTTAGCTGCTTAAGACGCTGTGCATAGTGCATAGGCCGCGCGCAAGGAAAAATGTACAAAATCGATTCCTTCTCGTATATCAATTACACTAAATGAATAAAATGCTCATATAAAACCTAAGAATTGGTGAGAGCTAACTAACACAGCATTTTTCATCTTATTATCCATGAAAGCTTGCAAGATATTTTCGCTCACTTTTTCCATTCATTTTATCATAATTGATAAAGGAATCCATTTTGTACAATTTTCTTTAAAGGTTCAACGAAAGTAGCGTAGCATGGGAGTGCACGATTTTCACAGGTTTTTCAATTTTGTAGCTAAACTGAGCTATTTTTAACCACTTTTTGTTTTTTCTAAAGCACTATTTTTTTTTGAGCGATTTTTGTTTCACGGCAATAAAACTGTATTATTTTTATTACTCTAAACTATTATTTAAGCTATTTAAAATTTTCCCTGTACAATAGAATACAATAGAAGAAATTAAGTCTTTTTCACGATCAAAATCCCAACTACTCGCTAACCTATCATCGACCAATCACACGCACGATTAGTCCGCTACACTCCAATCGACGTAAAAATTCGTCTTTCGGCAACTTTCACCCCTCTTCGACTCTTTTGGATGATATACCCCGACTGAGGACGTTTTCTTTGAAAAGAACTAGCGAGAAGTACTTATTTCTATTGCGTTGCCTTTGCGGTGCCGGGAAATTATGTCGCTAACAATTCGGGACCCAAAGTTTTTTGTTCGAAAGTCCGTTATTGGCTTAATCTTATCTTTAGACAATATTGAGAAACTATTTTTTTATTTTTTTATTTTGGTCTAGTAGTTTTGTTTTTATGCGCTAAAATGTTTTGTTCCTATGACCGCCAACAGTATGCATACCGTCGCGTGACGTCATAAAACTGTATCTTTGAAACGTTGTAAAATCCAAACTACTGAACCAAAATAAAAAATATTGAAATAAGTTTCTTATAATAGCCAAAAGTTTTGAATAAGCCAATAACGGACGTTCGAACCAAAAACTATGGGTTGCGAATTTTGGGGAGAGTTTCCCTCTGTAAAACTTAATCAGTCTAATTCATTAAAGTTTTACAATACGGAAGTGAGTATTTTTGTTCTAGTTTATATTTTTAGTGCTCGATTGATTTGTGAAGTAGGAAGAACTTTCTGCATTAATTTTTATATTGGATTGAGTTTTATGGTCAAATTGTCCATACATTTTCTTCCTGAAAAGTCCTTTATCTATGGATTCATTTGACTCATTAATAACTTAGAAATATCCGAGAATACTATGCGATTTGCTTGTCATGTAACACATTTTTCATCCTTGTATGCGTTATGTATTTGTGAGTCTATCTGAAAATAAATTATGCATATTTCTTATAGTGAATGACAGCTAACTCTGGTCTATTGAAAAGGATATTCAACCATGGCCTGTACGCCGTTCTTCTTAAAGACGACAATCCTTTGAACCTGGCCGTGTGGTGTGCTGATTGTGTGTATGACGTCCTGCAACAAATAGAGAAAGGTACTGTTAAGTTACATCAATATGATTTTCTAGCATTTTTTAAAGCACTAACCCGTGCATTACAAAGGAACATTATAAAGTTTTTTTATAAGTTGTACAAATGTGTTAGGGACAGGACTTGAACCCGCAACCTCTTGCATCCCGTGCAATTGAGCTACCGAGTCAAGGTCAGGATATTCGCATTGACAGTTACTTGACTCGGTAGCTCAATTGGTAGGTAGTAGTAGTAACCCGTGTCATTAAAGAAAACATTTAGGATGAACTTCAAAACACTCGCCCTCTCGCTCTAAATTATACAGTCAAAGCGAGACAACGCTAGGTTTTTGACTCCGTCCTAAATGTTTTCTTTAATGACACGGGTTACAGTAGTAGTAGTAAAAGCATTTATTTGTTACCAAAGTCACACATACATAATACAAGTTGGTCGATGGCATTACGTAAGTAAATGGAAAGGCACTTTACAAACTTTTTCGTTTCAAATTTCAGTCTATCCGCGGTATTGATGAACGCTCGGAAATATTCCCACTCCCGGCAATGTTTCCACCGGCAATGTTCCCGTAAAGTTTCCGAAAGTTTCCCAATGTTTACATAAATTCCCAGTGATATTGTTTTGTTAATTCATGCTAATTCTTAAAGTATCGCGTTGGTTATTCATCACGTGACATGCATATTTGCATAAGTGTCTTGTCCTTGCAGTGTTGCCACATGGAGACTGCATGGAATCGGTATTTTATTAAAAAAAACATCTTAAATCCGTACTACATATTATCAAATTAGTATGAATTATGTGTTTAGTAGCTTATTATTTGGTGTATAAAGAATCCAAAACCATTTACAAGTCAGTAAACAAATATTGAGATATCCAAAGTTCAGAGCAAAGTTCCCGTTACATTCCCAGTTGGGGGAACATTGCCGGCAATGTTTCCAGCGATTGGCAATGTTCCCGGGAAAAGAACATCAATAATCCCCGGACAAACATTGCCGCGTCTGCCGCAGCCCCTAAATGCAAATCTAAAGGCCTTCGCAGACGGCGCAACAAGTGGCGCTGCGTTATTGCGCCGCACGTGCAGTGGCGTGCAAATTAAACCGTGTGGTTCCGGCTCCAATTGAAAACGTGTCTGGCGCAGACGTGTAGTGGGCAGCGGGGGAGTGTTGTTGGTCTTTCAGGGTTCTTTCGGTAAAGGTGGGTTGGAGGGAACCATATTATAGGTATAAACATTTAAAATCTAGGACATGGCCCCTGAAAGATTAGTAGCAAATGAAATATGTCTTGCGAAAATATAGTGTGTATTAAAAAAAAGAAACGAGGAAAAATTTTATTAAAAAAACTGTTAATGTTAAGTGAGAAAACAACCGACTGCAACACATTCTAAGCACCAACCCAAATTAGGTCCAGGAGCCTGAGTCTGTAACGCAATGGTCCCAAAATTGGCTCCCAGTTGACGCCTTCAATAACGATTTATTAATGCTGTCGGTCCTTTTAATGTTTTTGTAGTACAGCAAAGAATATTCTGATTCTAATTCTGGAGGATTAGTTTGCTGGTTGTAGGAGGAAAACGAGGAAACCCCGGTTTTATCCTCCTACTCTGACGCCATCGCCACGCCATTGCGTTACAGACTTAAGCCCCTGTACGGAACCAAAACACACTGAGATTGCACTAGCACACGAGTCCAATTTTATTCTGCAGTAGTAAAAAAAACTAGGTTATTCCGAGTAATGGTGCTTCCCTCCTTTATTTTGTATTTTCTATTCTAGCTTTAGTACCTATTGAAACAGGGCTTCCATTATAAAACTCCTCGTCGACTAATATTATGACATTATTTGACATACGAACACCTTTATGCCGGCCTTAGACAAATTGGGCCTTCGCGAATCTACGTAATGAGATGATTTACTGCCGATTTCTGAATTGAGAAATTCACTGAGCAAATGCCTAAGTATCGTTCTGTCTCTGCAGATTTCTCACAATCTTTTGCTCTTGCGCGACAGAGCGATACGTAAGTATTTGCTTAGTAAAATTCTCAATTCAGAAACCGGGCCTTAGTAAAGTAAAGTATAATTAAAGTAAAAAATGTATTTATTTAGAGGAGATGAGATCGCTTATAGTAAACCGACAAAATACAAATGTGTAAAACCGTAACAAAATTTTAAGACGCAATAGGACGCAAAACTAGCGCGGCCAATGAAAAAAAAATCATATCTTCTTTTTGGATGCGTTTTTTGCTAAAAACTCTCCTGCAAAATCTTTACGCGAGGCTTAAATATTATCAGGATCTAAGGTTTGGATTCCAGATCCTAGAACCTACGAATGCAATCGATTCTCGCCAAAAGTGGCTTTTTTCAATTCTTCAAAATTCGATTCATTCAAAAAACGCATCCAAAAAGAAGATACGATTTCTTTTTCATTGGCGGCGCTAGTTGTGCGTCCTGCTGGGACTTAATAGAAAAATGTGCAGTGCTCACGAAAGTTTAAGTTTAAAAAGATATTTTTTGCTGAAAAAAGTCCTTATTTAATCTTAAGCAATCTTTTTTTTACTGTTGATAATGGGTGGATGGGCTGAGTGGATTTTATAATCCAATAGGAATCCTAATCTAATTCAGGTCCCAATCTTTCCACTAGGAATGAATAATTCTGGGGGCTAATTCTATAGGAATCTCGGATTCAATACAAACTCGAAGGAAAAATCTCATATTCCGGCAAATGTCACATCTCCTATTCTCACCTCGACATAAGGTACGAGATTTCTGCGAGATGTTTGCCTTTTCGCTCGACATGACTTGAGTGGTCGGGAGCAGTCGAGATCGAAATGACATGAGATATTTCCTTCGAGATGTGTCGAATGCGAGATTCCCGAGAATTAGCCCCCTGTTCTAACTCTATGTAGAGATGTCAATACGAATCTCCAGGGCTTAAGTCAATACCGGGCTTATGAAACTTTCAATGAGCTTGTAAACTTACAACTATTGACAGATAATCCTCATTCTATAGCTGGAGAGCTGGTTACCAATCGCCTTATTTTTTCGTACAAGGCTGGGAGCTTCTAGGCTGGTTGTTTGTACTCGCTGATCACGAAAATACATTTAATTTTGGCCAGTCGCTGTTGAAAGTTCGATTTTCTTACTTTGAAAGTGTAAAGTTCGGATTGAGTTTTTTTTTTTTTTTGTACAAAGCTGGTTGTTTCTAGGCTGCTTATTTAGACTCCACTGATCACGAAATCACTATCATAATTTTATTGTTCGAGCGGGGTTGAAAGTTTGTTTTTTATAACCTAGAAAGTGTACATTTTTGAGTTATAAAAAACCTTTTAGTAACTTTTAATGATTCGCGATATTCACACATAATAAAGGTAATTCGTTTACCTACTAAACTAACCGCGATTCGACCCGTTTTGAACCTTTACAATTTCAAAGTAAAAAAAATACAACCAAGTAAAAAACTATCGACCGCGGGCGGCCAAAAAATTTATGTATTTTCGTGATCAGCGGAGTCTAAACAAGCAGCCCTGTACGACAAAATAAGCCGATTGGCCACCAGCTCTCCAGTTACTAAGCCGTAACTAACCAAGACACTTGATACCCTCAGGTGGATTAGTCAACGGGTCAGTTAACGCCGCAGTTAACAGTTAACTTAAAACTAGGTTCAACTACAGTAAATATTCATGCGGATTTCTCACGACATGTCTTGCTACTTAGGTATTTTTTCTGTATTCGTTATTGTTGTTGGTACCATAACCCCAGGTACCATAACCAGAGGTACAAAGGTCCTTTACAAGATCACGCCACGACTTCCTGTCCTCAGCAACTCTTCTGGCTTCGCCCCCAACTCGATTACTCTTGGTCAATAAGAGAAATAATCATCGTTTGAGATCAACGATCTAACGTCAATTACACATACGTTTTCAAGCGAAATCCGGAATCCCCGTTGTTTGATATTTGATTGCGGATCCTTAAACGATGAAATTCTCAAAAAAATAAAGTTCGTGTATATAAAACATATTGTTTTAAGCTGGCAGGAGCAATACATAATATAGAAGCAACATCATGCATCTAAATAAATTAATAAAACGATTTCAAAAATATTTCGACTTGTCTGCAAATGACCCGCCTGTAACCATGACACCCTGAATGAATAATAAAGTAGGGTCACGCTACTCGCAACAAGGTTTAACTGAACCGAATGCTAAGCACACCTTGAGCTGATGTAAAGTTTCGTCAAAGTTACGGCTGTTTTGTCCAACGTTGTAACGTCTGGTGACCTCTATCAGTTTGAATGAATGGAGAGAATACGGGTCTGGGTTAGGAAGGCTGTTGTGTTAGTAAACTATTGTGACAGTTGGAGGAATTATTGAAGCTGTCCCTATTGCCTAAACGACCAGTAATGGAGGCATTGGAGCTGAATGGCCGATTTTCTGACAGCTCATGACTTGTAGTTCCAAATTTGAACGCCATCTGTCACAGCTTTTAGAACAATTTTTTTGATTTTTTTTAGCCGTCAGATAGTCCCCCAATGAAGTTGGAATGGATTGAACGAATGACTGAATGCATTATTGAAGCGCTCTTTGCAACATCATTATTCATAGTATCTGGTATTCCCTTTGCTCAAAGAACTGTCAAACGACTTCTAGAAACAATAATTAAAGTATAGCTAGTCTTTTAAGTCCTAGAGGTTTATTTTAAATACCTCAATACTGCTTTCCGTACCGACGTTGCTTAGCTCAAGCTCAAAACGCCACAGGTAGTTTATTCATAGTTTCTGGTATTCCCTTTGCTCAAATAACTGTCAAACTACTTTTTAGAAAAAAACTATATTTTATAGTAGTCTTACAAGGAGGTTTTTTTTATACCTTAATGTTGCTTTTCGTACCGACTTTTCTTAGCTCAAGCTCAAAGCGCCACAGGTAGTCCCTAGCTCCCAGCCGCGTCTGGGGGAGCCAAATTGATTTAAACGTCGGAATTATTTCACAAATAGCGAGGAAACTCCGCGAAACACTGGAAATAGAATTACTAGCTAATGGTGGCGCTGCAAGTTGGAAAATGCGGGATGGGGGGTAGTTTAGCAGAGCGTGGTTTTACCAAAGCTAATCACATTATTAGTCCGCTGGCCAAAATTTCACGTGGGTCTAAGAAGAAAAGGTCTTTTGAATATAATAGATTAGAAAAACGTTTATTTACTTGCCACGACACACAGATTTTGCCTAGCTAGTGGGACATGTACAGGCTACATCTTACTTTTAGATAGCATAGACTGCTAACCAGACGCCCATTCCATTTCCAGCTCACCGTACAAACAAAAAGTTCAGTTCAAACAAAAAAAAACGTACCACTTTTTCGCTCCGACAAAAAGAGCGCTTAATATTGAGAACGCGCGCAAAAGAGCAAAACTCCGCCTTAAACGCCGCGTTCAAACTGGCTGGGACCGGAATAAACTGGATAAAACCGGATCCGACCGGTTCACGGCCGGCCTCGGCTGATCAAATATGAAAGAGACGCGCCAGTTAGACTCTCTCGCTTTGGCGATTATTTTCTGACAAAACTTGCAGTTGGACAAGTTAATTTGATTAGGCTTCGGAGGTGACTCTTCGTCTTGCAAACTAAGTGGCGGAATAACAACTTTGCGATTTCTGTACTTTGTTAACGGTTAAACTTAGTTTCGGTTCTCATTCGGAGACCTTAAACATGGAGCTGAGACGGCCCTCGCGGCGCCGTGTCCGGCCTCAAGGCGAGACTAGTCGTCTACACCAACATAAATACAAGTAAGTTTAACCGTTTACAAAATACAAAATGTGAAGTGCTTACGTTTTCTTAGTTAAGTTTCAGTGTAAAAACTTTGCGATTGTAGATTATTTCTACAGCTTCCAGTGACTCAAGAAGAATGAAGTGACCACTCGACACTGTAGACAGTAGTGCCCAACATATAATTTTATTAGAATGCAGTAAGCTTAAAAAGATAACCTTCACCATGCTCACAGGAATTACAGGCCATCAAAGCGTGTGGACTTGTGGAGCAATAAGATGAATAAGCAGTTTGTTTTTGTCTAAACGATGTTTTCCTACACGTTAACTAATGGTGTTTTCACTTCTAATTCACATTTTCCTTAGCGTACATCTTTCAAACTAAAGTAGTCATAGGTCAAAATCAAAGCCAATAAATACACTGTAAAACGGCCGCTTTTGCCCCTGAGTTAGTACCAACCTGACACTAACATCCACCCCCAATTTCACAGCGCTCGGGCGAAAAACAAGCCCCGAAACGAGAGCGGAAAAGCGTGTGTACTTTTTTTCGCTTGTTTTATTTTATTGTCCACTTGTCCAGCTAAAACACACTTAGCCGTCCTGTGTCTCCAATGGCGGGAGACACTCTCCATTGATATAGCGCGCTATAGAGTAGATAGGGCCAGATATTCAAATCAAATCAAATCACATTTATATCAGGCAAGGTCCATAACAAAATAGTTTTAGTAACAAGTGACTTATGGCCCAGTAGGACGCACAACTAGCGCCGCCAATGAAAAAAACTAACATCGTTTTTAGCAAATAACGCTCCTGCGATTTCTCAACGCGAGGCTTAACTTTTTTTAGAGTTTAGATTTCAGATCCTAGAACTTAAGAATGTGAAAGTGGCCACTTTTGGCGAGAATCGATTGCATTCTTCAGATCTGCGGCGGTAGTTGTGCGTCCTATTGCGTCATAAGCTATTTTAAAAACAGCAATTGACATAAATTATGGTAGGTAGTGCACAGTTCTGTTAGTTCATGGCAGGTACATGGTGACGCATTTCCGGGACTTGTTCCGACAAATAAGTAGAGATGATAGCTGGATCACTTCTCCAGGAACCCTGCTGCTAGTCAAGGGCAGACGAGCAATAGCGAATCGGGAAGTGAGCGAGCCTTACAGCTCCGGTGCTTGCCAGGAGAGCAAGTAGCCTGCTTAACGGGTGTCCCGAGCGGGGATTGAGCCGTTAGCAGTTTTACGAATTGCGAGTTGTGAGCAGACTCGCTGCTCCGGCACGAAGGTGCCGGTCCAGGAAGCTGGACAGAAGGTAGTGGAAAGTGGAAACATGCATCCACGAGCCACTCGCAGAGTACCGAAGCACAAGCTAAGGCGGCAAGACCTACCGCACATAGGTCCCGGCACTCGGTTTCGATCGTTTGTTGGACTTAGTGTGCCCTTTTCATGACCTAAGCTGTCGGTAAAAGGGCCACTATAATAAAAATAAAAAAAAAGGTAGTCTGGAGAGGGAAGTTCATGGCAGGTACTAACATTGCTCAGTCCCAGTCTCAGCCAGCTCACTGGCCGTCCACCTTACATGCATCTGGACCCAGTGACGCTGGATGGGACTGTCCATCTTATCTGCCAACATCTGCAGAAGACTGCTGGCACTGGCCCGCATGACCCACATGCCTGCATATTGCATGACCGTCAAAGCTAAGTCGAATAACGAAACAATTTGTATGGAAAAGTTTTTTTTTTCGCATAAGTAAGGTAAAAAAAGGGAGGCCTATGCCCAGCAATAGGACACTATAAAGGCAAAAAAAAAATTTAAGCAATTTTAAGTGTCTGTGTAAGAGGGTTTTTTTAAACATTTTATTTATATTTAAAAATGCACTCATTCGTTAACCTTCAAAACCGGTCTATTTGCGCGAAAATAGTTCTTATTAAAATAATGATAGGAATTTTAAAGAATACAGGGGCTGAACTTCTGTTAGGTTAGAACTGTTCTCTGACGCCGAGCATGCCCGGTCTCTAAAATCCCGATGATAGAAAAACGGATAAGTGATATTATACGAGTGAAAGAAACCCGTCAAATGGATGTTATGCTGGGGTACAAGTCAGGGGGGTTACCCTTGACCCTATTGCGTTCATATTGACTAACATTTTAAATTAATTTCTCTTTGAATTCGATTAGTCGTGCGTAATTTTGTAAACTTTGTAATGTTTATACAAAAGGCTAGTTTGTAGAATAAAACTATAAAATGCGTCTTAAGGCGCTGGGCATAGTGAATTAGCCCGCGCGCAAAGAAAAATGCACAAAATCGGCTGTTTTAGATAGGTCTCACCTAATTCTAGGGTTTGATATGTGAACATTTTCATTTTGTTTAGTGTATTTGATACAGGAATCGATTTTGTGAATTTTTCTTTGCGCGTGAGCGATTCTCTATGCACGGCGCCTTAATCCGTGAAGTATTGAATTTTGCAAATTGCGCCATATTGAAAAAATTGCGTCAAGGATAGAGGGGAAGTGTCTGAACACGAATTTTTGCTGAAAGTTTCCTCTGATAGTACTAACTTTATTCAGCATTTAGCATTAGTCACATTATTTTATTTTATTTCAGAACTACCTGCCTGTGCTACTTAACTTTTACAATGTCCCACGCACTGCAGCGTCCGAGTGGCCACTTCACCCATCTAGTGTGAGTGAGGGTGCCACTGGACGCTGTATACTGTATACGTAATGAGATGATGTATACAGTATACATCATCTCATTACGTAAATGCAAAGGCCCAAGTCCTTTTTGTGCTACTTACTAATATTATTACGTGCTATATTTATCAATTACTTTACGTCTTTTAACTGCAACGTACCTGCAATTAATAAAACACAATCATTAGAATTATAAACGAAACAATAAATTAAATTATGACCAAAGCCACGCAAAACCACCTGCACGGACTAATCCACATCGCGAGTGACAGAGCGCAATGGAGTTCTCTACTCTCCGCCACCTTCAATGATGGTCACGATTACTCACGATCCTCAGCATTGAGGGAACGACTGAATGGATGGAAATCTCCGAAGTTCTTCATTAGATCTTTACCATTTTTTTATACCCTTTCAAACAAACAAAAATATCATCAAAATCGGTCTACCTAGAAAAAAGTTCTGAAGTAACAAACATTTAATAAAAACATACATGTTTGTATGTACGTATGAATGTTCGTTCGACGATAACTTGAGTAAATTTGGTAGGCGAGTAAATGAGGCAAAGTTTTTGAATTTTGAGAATTTTGAAGTTCGAACATCCCGAGTTCACAGTTCACAGGTCGCGAGTTCACAGTCCGGGGCGAACTACTAGTTGTGATGAGTTCAACGACCCCCAAGCGTGACAGTACCTGTCTGAAACACCCTGTAGGTACAGATACAATGTACAAAACATTCTAATATAAGTAGGTATATATTTTTTAAACAGGCATATTGCGGTTGGGCCCCTACGTTGAGTGAACCCGACCTTTACAATAGTGAACGGTCTGCTCCCATTTTGTCAAGGTAATCTGAATCTCACTGAAAACATTATTTAAAAAAAATATTGTTTTCATCTCTCATGCTCGGAAAGTTTGCTGTTACTAGTAACTTACGATCGTGTAAAGGCCGGATTTAAACTATCTGCATTTTAGTGCGCTTCGAAATTTGAACGCGACGCCGGGAAAGTCTTTCCCGCGCCCTATGGTGTTGAAAAAGAAAAAAACACTGGCCGTTTAAGTAGATGCCAGATCCCGACCGAAAAAAGATCCTCATTGATAGTTCGTTTACACGCGTACTTCAGCGAAAGTGATTGTTCGTACCCATTCTCTATACAAAACTGTGAATGTAAATGGGGCATAAGGATCTTTTAAAAAGGTAAAGTCACGGAATAGAACATTCAGAAACGCGGTTTCTTCTTATACTCTTTTCAATATTTTGTACACTATATTTATTTTTAATACCAGTAAATAAAAAAAATGCTTCGCTTCTGTTTTATCAAATAGATAATTATGTTTTGGTTTGTTAAATACATTTTTTCAAACGATATTACTAATTTCATTTTTTATCTCCTACAAATTTTTATTTTATATGGTTAAAAGTTCAGAATGTACCCGGAAAAAAAAACATTCTTTTATTTACATTATTTTTGTGTCTGGATAAATAAACTTCAGGAAATTATTAATAAAACGAATGGTTTTAATACCAACGAAGCTCAAAACTTTAGTGCGGCAGCCGTAACTACAGTAAAATATGCTTTTAAAAGGAACTTATTTGACTCACCTGTTTTGCCTGTAAGTAGTTGTCTATAGAGTTTTTCCCGCTTGGCTAACAAAATAATTTCCTCGCTTCTGTGAGATGAAAAGTTTTGTGTTTCGCACGAATGCAATATTATTTGCGTTTCGTGCTTCTGAATACCTCGCTACGCTCAGGTTTCTTTTTTTGAACCACTCGCTACGCTCGTGGCTCAATTTTAGAAACCTTCGCTAGCTCGGTTTTCAATACAAGCACTCGCCGCAAACAATAATTTTGCATTCTTGCATAACAAATAACTATTGTACGGGTCCAAGTCTTCGCATCGGGCGTGCAAAACTTTTAATACCTCAGGAAAATGCCAGTCTTTTGCCGCTTTGACTTTGACTTGAATATTTTGCAGCCACAATGTCATATTACCGAAAAATATTGCCCGTTCCCATTAGCCTCGAACCTTTAATAATTTGTAACTGCAGTTCTTCTTAAAAGTACTTGCTTTGATGACCCCAATGTTGAAATGTTTGCTCTAAAAAATGTTTTGTTTGTTTATCAATGTAGTGCTTACGAAAGATTAAGTTGTTAAAGTTGTTAAGGCGTCGTGCGTAGTGAATCGCCCGCGCGCAAAGAAAAATGCACAAAATCCTGTATCTAATACACTAAACAAATTGAAAATGTTAGGTCTCAACTAATTCTAGGGTTTGATAACGTGAATATTTTCGATTTTTTGTGTATTTGATATAGGAATCGATTTTGGGCATTTTTCTTTGCGCGCGGGCTACTTCACTATGCCCAGCGCCTTATAGACTAAAATTTATGTATATTTCAAGTTAGCACGGCGCGCCGAAAAGTTCATTCGTACATATTTCAGTCATTGTAAATATTAAGTATTCATTCATTTTGCCATGCACAGGAATAGACCTTACCCGGCATTCTCTCTAGCTTCGTGTAAATATGGGAGACAAATTACTCTGTGAATAATTAATACACGCGTTGTATTGTATACCGTACACTAGAAACGGGGGAATCACGATAGTTGCTTCTTTTATTTAAGTATTAATAATACAAATAGGGGTCTGAAATGAGAAAACCATTTATTATCAGGAGGGATATAAATGTATACTTGACTCTTTTTACAGGTTAATAGCACCCAGTGATAGGTCACAAGCAACATTTTTTTTTATCACATCTATTCGAAAAGACCTAGCTCGTTCCCCGCAAACAGGTACTAAAATAGCTTTTTAATCCCGGAGGGACAAAAAGTGATTTTAATTTGGAATATGGATCTGTAAGTAAAAGTTCAAATGACTAAAGAGTTTACAGACAACATTGAAAGAGATCAATCACGAACAATGTATGGACAAGAAACTGGCAGTAACAAGTCGATGGCTCCTACGTAAACTACCGTATCCCACAAAATGGCGATTTTAATGTTTTTCGTTTTTTGTCATTAGATGATTATTTCGCATGTATCCCAAAAACAAAAACTTAATAATATTCAAAAATGAAGATTTTTTCAGACGTAAACTATCGTATGTTGATCACGGGCGCGCCGTAAACTATCGTATCGACCTCTTGCGGTAGTTTACGTGGGACACATTGCATGCTACGCCTATCGTAAGTATATCTTACCATTCTCTACGTGGGAAGTATATAGATCTGAGCTTGTGTTTTGTGATGAAGCATGTTCTTACTAAACATGTTAAGTATTCAGTTTTGTTAGTTTTACTGCGTTTTCTATCAATCTTGTTCAAAACTATAGTATGTGACACATACGATTACGTACGTTGATTTTTCGAGGGGGTATGCTACGGTATGTTACACATACCATTTTGTACGACGTCGATAAAAAGTGATGTTGTATCGTATGTAACACGTACGATTATTTACTTGGTTTATATGAACCTGTTAACTATTGTATGTGTCACTTAGACTTATTTACGTTGCAATATTAGGCTGAGCTTATGACAATATCTTACAGATACGATAGTTTGCAGGTTGAACAAAAAAAAAATTGATTTTTTATTCAAATAATTCAAATCGTTTATACCACTTAAAGCAGATTTGATTAATAATAACATCTCTTTTATCGTAGAAAAATATTTTTAATACAAAACCATCACTGAAATCGACTACTTATTAAACGGATGGAACAAACTAAAAATCAAAACCAAACCATAACATAAAAGTTTCCGCTTTGTGAATCGTATGGTGGAAAACAAATATACTTACTTCATGATGGTAAATTACACACTACTGTTTGGGACCTTCACTTTCACTAGAGTTATTTTTAAAAAGGATTTGAAATGAAACACGGGTGTGGTTTCTTATAGACTGACCAACCGTTTTTGTATGCATGCTTGAGATACGCTTTGCTTGACGATGAAATTTCAGTTACCCGGGTTATAAATTTCCGAGACTCGACTTGGCATAGGCAAATCAATACCAATAGAAGCTGAACGCCAAACACATGAAGGTAACAAGAAATTCATTTATAAAATATATTTTTTACTGAAGATACAAACATTCCACAAAGGAGCTTCAAAACAAAGATTAAGATATCCTCATTTGGTTCATCAAATACTCACAAACTTAGATCTTAAGGATTTTAAAAGGCCCAATCTTGGGGTAGTTTGCAGCAGACTTTTAGACTGAAAATCTGTTCATAGCCTATAAGTTAATAAATTCAATTATTAAAATCATAGATAAATCTGTATTTATTCTAAATTAATTCTTTTGGCCAGTTGGATGGACTCAAGACTTGTTGAGAATTGTGTCTGTATGCTTGACAAGCTCAGCCGTCACCATTAATTTCATTTGGTCTAGTTTCTAGACACGCGGTGTTCATGTGCATGGTAACGAGAAGATGTTAATGGATCAGTTCAGTGGCCTTTATATAGACAGTATATGAACGCTTCTAAGTATGAACACAATAGTAAGCCAAACTGAAACTCCGATCTGCGTGATGTATTGTATATTCCAAAACTTTCATTGGTGCCTAAGGTACACTGTGTTTGGCTTGGCTTCTTTGACTAAGTCTGTATACTAATAGATGAAATGTCTGACTTATCTTTGGATCACAAAGTAACCAACAACCACCACAACCAAAGAGTTTTCTATCTGTCAATCTACGCCAGAGAAAATACACGTCTGAGTCTGAGTGACTGCTGCAGTCTTCTTGGGATAACTATCATGGGCTCCTAAGCTTGAAAGTTTAGGTAAAGTTTAGCTCCTGAAATGCTCCTGTTTTGCATGTCCTGAGTAAGAATAGGAAAATGGCTGATACAAGTTATCCCGAAACCCGGCACTAAAGAATAACTATGTGAAAACATCATCCTAAATTTCCAATACAGATTCGTTAAAATTTACAGGAATTCTTAATATTGTTCATATCTTACTAATTTACAGTCTTTATTTCCAACTGTTCTCTTCAAAACTGTAACCGGATGGTGTTTGAGAAAAAATTGCTGCGTTTACCACCTCAGTGGCAAATATGAATTTTATTTCCCAACCGTCCTTTTCGAGCTCATCAACGGATAATATCGGGGTTGGTTAGCCTAAAGTAGGCCTCTTTAGAGTTTATGCAAGCCTTTAAAAAAAAAAACAAGTAATGAGAAAAGCACTGAGGCAGGGAGTCTACAACGGGCTACTCCTACTTTATTTAAGTCTAGTACTTTTTAATTAAATATCTTGAAGTCGGAAATAATAAATAGTTGATTCGGTCGTGAGTTTCAAGGAAACTGTTGAAAATAAAATTGCTATTTGCCAGGGTGGTAAACGCCACTAATTTTACCCAAGTCCCCACCCCGTTGGCAGTTTCGAAGGGGACCGTTGGGAAAATAGGAAATATACAAATTGATTAGTGGAATGGAAACATATGGAAGTATAAAAAGTTATTTCATATAAATGTTTCTTTAAAATTTAGGTTTAGGTTCTACTAAATGTAATGAATGAAGTAAATATTAATTATCACTTAGATAAACCTCTGGTCCCATTTAAAATTTTAATATTTCCCCATGTATTTACTAAATTAATGTTACATACCATACTATTTTTCATGTGATTTACAAAGTAAAAAACTGTAAGTGCCACATACATGTCATTTTACCTGCGATTTATCCATGTAAAACATGGTATGTGAAACATACGATATTTTCAGTCACCTCATCCACGCCGTAAAAAATGGTAAGATTAACATACGATATTTTCTTACTTCGTTACCCCGTCGTAAATAATCGTAACAACAATATCTCCAAAAGTATTCAAAATACAGCTTTTACTTTAGCACATAAAAATCGAGCCCAAAATAACCTAATTATGGTAAAAATTTCAAACCAAAAGCTTTAAAATCAAAAGAACGGTTAAAGAAAACATCTTTAAATGGCTCTCCTGGAAAGTTAGCTTTTTGAACATACGGTAGTTTACGTAGGAGCCATCGAAGTATGAAAAAAAATAGAAGTTAAAAACTAAAACCCGACTACTAAAAGGCTTAAAACAAGACCTGCTTATCCTTAAAATAGACTCATAGATAATTAATCGTAGTCGGAGGCCATCGGTTTATCAAATGCGAATGTGGTGTCCTCCGACTACGATTAATTATCTATGAGTCTATTTTAAGGATAAGCAGGTCTTGTTTTAAGCCTTTTAGTAGTCGGGTTTTAGTTTTTAACTTCTATTTTTTTTTTGGGCTTTTTAGTAAGTCATTTGGACTATCACCCAGAATAGAACCAAGAAGGACAAAAAAAAACACATTTTGGAATTTTTTGTTCTATTTGTTATGTTGACGCTACATGTGTTATACATTTTTGAAAAGGTCTTTTAAAGCCCTTTCATTTGATACCCATGACAATGGTATCCGATAATTTTTATTTTTAGGTCCACCACTTTAGGGCGCAGCACAGCCGCCATCTTGGTTTTTTTCAAAATTAAACTATCCTATGTTACCTGGGTGATTAAGACGAATCCAACGACACCTCATTTGTTGAAATCGGCCGAGTAGTTTAGGCTCTGCGAGGGAACAGATGAACACACAAACATACATACATACATACATACATACATACGCTGCTAAAATCATAACCCTCCTTTTTGCTTCGCGTAGTCGGGTAAAAATATACCTACCGCGCGGCGCAAGCCAAATAAAAAAAAGTTTGAGAAAAATAAAAACGTCAGAAATGCATTCCGTCTTCGTTAGTATCGTTTATTTGTGTACTAAAATTCGGATTTTACTTACTTTCATAAAATCAAAGTGTTTCTTCCTCAAGGAGTGAGAATTAAAGTGTTATAATATTAACTCCATAGAACAGTGTGTCGGATGTCGAGCCGACGCTAATTATTCGTAAGTTCCAGTTACTTATTTTCTCATAGAGGGTCATAAAAAGTAGAATGTTCACCTCGGGAACATCACTTTTTAAAGCTCGAGTACTTTGAATCCTTCGCTCCGCTCTGGATTCAAAGAAACTCTCTCTTAAAAAATGTGTTTTAGTCCCTCAGGTAACAATCGACTATTTTGCTCTACGACGTTTCGTTCATTTTTAAATTAATAAAATGTGACAGCTGTGGCGGGAGACCATTTTTTATCATTTTGAAGTTATAAAATATGTTTTGTTTTAACATTTTTACAGAATTGACATCCTATTGACTAGTAGGTTACACCCTGTAAAAAAGGTTAAGATGTTTTGTAACACGTTGCATGTAAACTGAAACTTAAATAAATAAAAAGTATTTAACCTTAGGTCAGGTAAAGTAAAGTTCACAAATTGTGGTTCATCTGCTGCTGTCTGTTGAGGAGTTGTTCTACTACAATAGTACATTACTGCCGCGATCTGTAATAGGTGCGTTTCTGGCGCGCTTTTGATGGCCGACAGAGCGCAGCGTAGCGCAGCTCAAGGCCCTCACAGTGCGGTCAGCATTGCAGCCCTTGAAGGACAAGCTTTATAGCGCGGCCAGCAAAGGGCTGCAATGATAACCAAAACTTGAGGGCCGAGAGCGTAACTAAGCTAAGCTCGAGGCAATAATAGCGTGGCCAACAGCGCAGACCAAGGCTTGTATAGTGCTTTACTCAAACAATGCGAGTAATTAAAATAGTAATTTAATTAGCTTACCTTTTGTCGTAAATTAGGTACTGTCTGTCGATTTTCCATTCAGCAAACTTTTTGTTGGTAATTTTGCTTGTATTTTTCTTTTGACTTCGTCCAATTACTAATTTCGCTTGCTTTTGAATGTCCGGCGGTGTTAAACACATTAAATCGGAGGATTCGTCGCTTTAAGAGTTCACTTTTTCAACAAAAACACAGAAAACATCACTTCGAAACGGCGAAAACAATATGGCCGCGCTTTTTTTTCTGTGCAATTTGTAGACTGCCAGTAACCATCCTTTTTGCGCCTGATGTTTGAGTTCTATTTATGAAACAAAACTCGACATTAATGGATTTTCATACAGTTTTTCTGGCCGCAAAACACGACATTAATGAAATTCCATACAACTTTTCTGGCGCCTAATCAAAGTAGCCCAAGTAGCCCGCAAGTCCGACTTTGCTCAAAGAAGGTTGTCGAATTAATGACCACATTACGAGCTTTTTTGAGTAAAACCATTAAAAAGACCGACAGCATTAATAAGTCGTGATTGAAGCTACAAACTGGGAGCCCATTTTGGCACCATTGCGTTGCAGACTCAGGCCCTATAGAAACCTAACTTTACTGAACTTCCTTACTTACCAATGTCTGTGTTACTTACCTTCACAATATCTTCCCTCACACTGCTCTCCACGCGGGGAAGATTTAAATTCAATCGCGATTCAATCGGGATTCAATCCGAGAGCATATGGGGCGCCATTGCGCTCCCGGGAGAAAAGCGCATTTGCAATAATGAGCCTTGTCTGGGAGGAAATAAAGGCCTTTCCCATCTTGCGCGTAGGTAAACGTCGTCACTTCATAATTATACGAAGTTAGATCGGCATACAAAGGTTACAGGGCAAAATCCGACCCGATTTGTAAAAGTTTAGTTTGAAATTGTTAAAATAAAACTCACTTTTTGAACGAGCGAGCGAAGCGAGCGAAGTTCTCTGGAACTATCCGGCGTTTGTATGTCGTATGTATGTTTGCATGTATGTATAAATATTCGTTCGACAAAGTCATAGATACAGTCATGCCCGCACCGGGAATCGAACCTGGGACCTCTTGCTTCAGAGTCCACTGTTCTACCCCCTAGACCACCACGGCTATCCTTTGAAACTACAAAGCCGAAAATCTGATCTTACGATGTCCAATGATCACTTCCACATCGGTTTTACACAGATCCGGAGGCGCACTGTGAGATTTATCGCACAGTGCGCACAGTGGCGGCCGGCGGTAAATCTGCCCAACGTGACACGCGCGACATTTATGACATGTCGGCACATGATTCAGATTTATCGCTGCCTCGGTATACACAGTCGGGGGATTCTCTATCGAGCCCTTCTATCTGATAAGGAGGTAAGAAGTAGGACACAAAAGACAACAAATGTTCATGACTCATGATTACACCCCTATGATTACATACTTACATTACACCCCGTTATCACACCCCTATGATTACATACATACATTACACCCCGTTATCTAATGCTCAGTTTGGGGGCAAATAGTGATGTTGAATTCTTATTTTGTGAATGCTCTAGACATTAATTCCAGCCATTGATTATCGCAACTGCCCCATCACTTGCCCCCAAACTGAGCATTAGATAACGGGGTATACTCATGATGTTCATACTAAGCAAGCGCCGCCAATAAAAAAAAATCTTTTTGGATGCGTTTTTTGCCGTCAAATGAGAATCCCTAGACTAAACTATTTTAAGGACCGAAGGCCTAGATACCAGATTCTAGAACCTACAAATAAATCCCGCACAGGTAAAAACGGCCACTTTTGACTGGTGCGAGGATTTGAGTATATGACGGCTCGTTTTTAGCAAAAAAAACGCATCCAAAATGATGTTTTTTTTAAACACGCAGGTGGAGTCGTAGTATACACGGAAAGTGACATTTAGAGTATATAGTATCATACACGGAAAGTGACATAGTCAAAGCTCCCGGAAGAAAATACCCGCAATCACTACACCCGGCTCCACAGGATGTGTCCAGTGTGTCAATGTGTTCTGTGAATCCAGCTGTTGTTTTGACATTACCTCTTTGAGTGTCAAATATGCAGATTTGCCTAATTTGATAGGTAAACGTTTGCATGCATTACTCCAATTTCACCGTTCTCTATGTTATTTTAATGTCAGAGTACCGAATCGTATCTCTCTCTACTTACTAGAGCCTTTTCTTTACGTAGTCTACACTAACCTACACGAATATTAGAAAAAGGAAAAGTTTGTATTTATGTAGGGGGGAATCTCCAAAACTACTCATCCGATTTTTAAAAAAATCTTTCACTAATGTGAAGCTACGTTATCTCTGAGTGCTGAAGGCTATTTTTATTGTAACCATCATCATCATCATCAGCCCACCTCTGCCCACTGATGGGTATAGACCTTTTTCCCCTCGCGCCACCTCTTACAGTCCCTAGCCATCCGCATCCATGGACCCTCAATTATTGAACGGGAAAAAACTAAGTCTGCGCGGACGAAGTCGCGGGCAAAAGCTAGTATGAAATAAAGTCGCTTTACGCGTTTGTCTGTATATCCGTTAACTCTACGCAACGGATTTTAATGAGGTTTTCATAGTCTCAGTAAGGTATTTTTTTTAAAGAAACTACATTGCATAATGAACATTTGTCATGGGTGGATAAAGTGCAAAATAGTGTCGCTTATATTCAACATAGAATTCGTTCACCCAATTCATCCACCTCCCAATCAGTTCATCATCATCATCACCTCGGTGAGTAATAAAAAAAAAAACAGCCTCATCTCATGTTTCCCCACGATGTTTTTCATAACTTCTATATGAACGTATTTGTAACGGCTGGAAACGGTCTACTAACAATAATGTCTTATCATAAGCACGAGTATCGGAAACTAGACTAGTAGTACCTACTACTAGTAGTAGTAGAAAACTAGTACCTACTACTAGTAGTAGTGGAAAACTAGTACCTACCATACGTTTGATTGACGTAGCATGACCTAACATGAGCGTTCTCGTATAGCGCTACATTCTGTCAAAAACGACAAGCTCCTTCCATCCAGCCAATATAACACAACACCGTAATAAGAGGGCAAAAAAACCGGTCGGACTCGGGGCATGGAGCTCCTCAATTATTTCAGGCAAGCCCGGGTCTTCCTTTTAGGGTACCGCACGCAATTAGGGTTACCATCCCGAAGTTTCGTCTGAAAAGCAAGCTACTATCAAATATGAAATGAAATTATATTTTTTTAAATTTATTATGGGTAAATACACTTAGATGTTATCGTTAATCACTAGATCACCATATTCTACCTTTTCAGGTGTTCAATCAGTCAATAATTTAATGTCAAAGAATTCTTTTGTCAATATTAATACTTAAAAGTAAGTAAGATATAGCCAGTACAATTGTACTTGTCCCACTAGCTGGGCAAAGGCCTTCTCTCAGAGAGAGAGTTCGAGCTTGCACAGAAAACACAAATTCATTTCATTCTTTCTGTAGTCTATTTCATTATTTCATTCAATTGATACCAAAAAATCCCAGGAATGAAAGCTTTTCGAAGTCATTACTTCCAAAGGTGCGATTTTTCTGATGCTGAGTGTCTAAGGCCCGGTTTCTGAATTGAGAATTTTACTAAGCAAACACTTAACTATCGTTCTGTCACGTTCTTTTGTGAGAAATCCGCAGAGGAAGAACGATATTTAAGTGCCTGCTCAGAGAATTTCTCAAATCAGAAACCGGCAGTAGGTGGGATAGGATTCTAGATGCCTTCCTAAATATCCGGCTTTTCATCAGGAAATAGCAAATTTCTGAAATGGTCACCACAAACGTAAAGGGTTCTGTTAATAATGAGGTCCGGACGGACCTCAACGTTTCAGGCAATTAAACTTTGTGTTTATTCCTTCTTTTGGGGTCCGAGATCACGAGAATATCATTAGGGTTGGAAAACAACCGCAAATGAGTACCTATCTCAAAATAAAAGTCTAAGGGGTTTCATGATAAGCTATGTAGTATTCGGAGATCGGTTGGCAGACCATCAGCCAGATGGTCCGTTTACATAGCCCAAGTAGCCGCAAAACAGTGGTTGCGTCTGGCACAGGATCGTGAGAGGTGGCGTGAACATGAAAAGGCCAGCAATGGGTGTTAACAGGCTGATGATGATGATGATGATGTAGTTTTAACAGTTGTTTCAACACTGGCTCAAAATACAGAACTCACAATAATGCACGGGCAAATTAAAGCGCCCCGCGTAAGCAAAATATTATTGTGGAACCATACACAGGACATACATTGATTTGAAAACACTACATTTATCCGCTACAGCCTCTGATAGAGAAGCCTTCTTGGCTCGTTGCTGTTAAAACAAATAGTTTGCTTTACAAACTCTGTCTGCAGTGCAGTCCGCTCTATAAAACATACGGAACCCGGTTACAACTAGGCAATAAAGTTGGCCAACGTTTTATTGTTATTCCCCGGGACAAGTCTAATTATTTCTCGCTCTAAGTAGAGGCACGGAATGGGAAGTTACAGAACACCCGCTGAAGAGTGATACAAAAAGACCTCACAATCATGATAATAATATGTTTGAAAGAGATCGAGCATTCATGAGTGACAGATGATGAAGTTTTAGATGTAAGCCCCAGTTATTTCAAAGCCTGGTAAGTACTCAGGTTGAGACATCCTCCTTCATATTTGTAATTTATGATGAAACAAATTTAAACCAGAGCCATGAAGGCAAACTTTGAGCTATCCAGTTTGGCAAAGTTTGTAAGTTTTTATCAATCCAGCCTACTGATGGGCAATGGACATTATAGGCATTTTCCTCTTCGCGCCAACCCCCTTCGATCAACTGATCTGATCTTCCCGCCGTCTTCCGCTGCCACATCGAGGGGTGGCCGCATAAAGGGTAAACCAAAAGTTCAATGAAAAGCATATTTTTTTTTAACCTCCGACCAAAAAAGAGGGGTGTTATAAGTTTAATCGCTATGTCTATGTGTCTGTGTGTGAGGGTGTCTGCCTGTGTGTGTCTTCTGTGTGAGGGTGTGTCTGACTGTGGCAACGTAGCTCTTAAACGGGTGAACTGATTTGGATGCGGATTTTTTTATTTGAAAGCAGGTTGTCTAGCGAGGTTTTCAGGTGTTCTTAGATATTATGTTTTATCACAATCGGTTCAGCCGTATATGAAATATGCTTATTTGAATTTGAAATGTCGGCGGTGTTTTAAATTTTAAATTTAGTAGTTATATTAAACGTATCTCAACAAAATCACAAAGAAGAAGCAGAGGCGAATCAGATCTTTTGTGTCCTCATGGCTTTGCGACAGAGACATTAAGGTTTCTAATACAAAAGAAATAAGGAGCAATAAAAGCATGAGCTTTCAGCAATTTAACTTGACATTTGCGGTGGAAATTTAATGTGATTCGACTGGAAACTGCAGAAAATTCTTGGCATTACATTCAATAAGGGTTTATTTTACTTGTGTGAATGATTGGAGTTGCAAAAAAATGCTTTTTACTCACTTGCTTGTGTACATAACAAAAAAATCATTACGTAGTAATAATAGTAATGACCTCAATATAAAATAATAATAAATTGCTATACGTCTAAAACATCTTTAGGGCTTAAGGTGCTGGGCATAGTGAATTAGCCCGCGCGCAAAGAAAAATGCACAAAATCGATTTCTGTACCTAATACACAAAAAAATCGAAAATTTTCACATATCAAACCCTAGAATTAGGTGAGAGCTATCTAAAACAGCCAGTTTTGTGTTGATATCCATAACCGATTGCAAGATATTTTGTTTGAAAAAAAGTGCGCCGCCTATTTTTTTTCATCCATAATATCTTCAAAACTTTTATGAATCTCAACACAAAACTGGCTGTGTTAGATAGGTCTCACCTAATTCTAGGGTTTGATATGTGAATATTTTCGATTTGTGTAGTGTTTTGATACAGGAATCAATTTTGTGCATTTTTCTTTGCGCGCGGGCCATTCACTATGCACGGCGCCTTAATTCTACTCATAAAATATCTCCTTTTATAAACCGTAATAGCATTTTTTCCTGATTCCAATAGTATTTTTTGGACGAAGACAAGTCGTAGAGCGTAGAGTATTATAGGCCTTTTTCCCCTCGCGCCACCTCTCACGGTCCCTCGCCATCCGCATCCATGGACCACTTTTGGCGAGAATCGATTGCATTCTTAAGTTCTAGGATCTGGAATCCAAACCATAGGTCCTAAAAATAGTTAAGCCTCGCGTTGAGAAATCGCAGGAGAGTTTTTAGCAAAAAACGCATCCAAAAAGAAGATATGATTTTGTTTTCATTGGCGGCGCTAGTTGTACGTCCTATTGTTCCTTAACACTCTGTATTACCTACATTCCTATACCAGTCCAGTTGATCACCCCTCCGCGCCAAGGTTTATTCCGCAACTTGAAGCGAGCTCATTCGTAGTTGGGCAAACAAAGCGCGCCAAGTGCGTCGTCATGGCAACCGGCAACCGGAAGCCGGGGTCCACTTCCGGTCCGCCGCCATTGCTGTCACGCTGGAGGTTTTGTTTACGCTTTCTTTTCTGCGGCCGCCCGGCGTTCGTATCGTTTAGTTAGTTGGTAAATGCGAATAGTCATGGAGAGTCGAGAAGGTTTGTTTATTAATAGCCTTCCGCATAACCGGGGGCTTAATTGTCTAAGTTTTGAATCTATCGTGATCCCTTTCAAAGGATTATAATCGTGATTGCGTCATCCTCGACATAAGGCACGAGATTTCTGCAAAATGTTTGCTTTTTTCGCTCGACATGACTCGAGTGGAGTGGAGATCGAAATGACACGAGATTTTTCCTTCGTGATGTTTAGAATGCGAGATTGTCGAGAATTTGCCCCCAGCTCTTACTGCCGTACTCAGAGTCATTTCATTGTCCATTAAGGACGACTTAACGAAATAATTCAATACAAATCCTTTACTTAAGTCGTCTTTAATGGTCAATTAAACGACTCTGAGTACGGCAGTTAAACAATCTCAATGGCAGCGAGGTTTTCCTTCAGAGTGCGGATAGCAGTATTTATAATCTCGTCGACACATTCCACCACCAATTTGTCACACGCATGCCACGGGCGGGTATATTTAGCCGATACCTTAGACACGGCGCACGCCTCAGTGTCTCTGCCTGTGACAGGCCGGTGACTAGTGTTGGGCGGGCTTCAATTCCTTTGTAATCGAATTACTAATTAGATTACAAAGTAATTCGATTACAAAGGAATTACATTACCATGTACTTCAATTACACGTAATTTGATTACTTTGTTCAATTTTACAATAGTTGTGCGTCCTATTGCGTCTTAAATTACTTTTCCTACTTTGATATGTGCAACAATATTCTATTGCACTTGATCTCTCAATAGAACCAAGCCGATCTGGGGGGTTTATAACAGGGAGTCACGCTGGGGTGTGATGATAGGGACCCACTGACATGATCGTCCATGATCCCCTTACATGAACCTCTATTATCTTGTCCTCTATGATCAGGTAAACAGAATATATTAGCTGATATCAAAGTAGAAAAAGAAATTTAAATTTGAGTTGGAATTGAAGGAATCTAATTACATACCAATTTTTCTATTAAATCACGGTTTTACTCACTTGTATTTTGTCGGTGTATTGTATTATCCTTTGGAGTAGTTGTAATTGGTAATTAGATTACTTTGGCGGAATTGGTAATTGGAATTCCAAGTAGTAGTTGTAATTTGTAATTGCAATTACTTTTTGCCCAACACTGCCGGTGACTAATAACGAAAATATCTGCTCGGCTGTCTGTTTGTTTTGGAGAGACCGAGGTGCAGTGGGAAGTGCCGGCCTTTGTATTGGAGAGTGACCAAATACGGTCAAACCAAACACAGTCTGCAAAGCTCACACCCAAAGAGACGGAGAAATCATTTTGCTACCGATTCAATAGATTTTGGTGTCAATCGTTTCTGCACATTATACGTACTAAGCATGTAAGTTTTTTTAAAATAAAAATACTCTTAAAGTTACTTTTGATCGTAAATGAATTATATGAATAACCGCGCGTTTCAGGATGGTATAAGTGCTGGACAAGCCTACTCCATGTAAAAAAAAAAAATCCCAGGCACTGCAGCGCCGAGTGGTCTCTTCACCCATCTAGTGTGAGTGAAGGTGCCACTTGACGCTGTATAAATCATCTCATTACGTAGATGCAAAGGCCTTCCTTAGTAATCCGCGCGCTATAAGAATGGGATGCCACCTTTTGGGACTAAGACGCGCGCGGTATGCAAACTGGCGTCGAAGCTACCTTGTCAAAGTAAAATTAAGTAAATTTTTGAATAACTTTGACAAGGTTCCATCCTATTCTATGTATATAGGTACACATGACAGCACGTCGACCCTTACACGCTAGCACTCTACTCGGTTACGTTACGGGCGACTATACAACAAAAGTGTACAGTCTGACGTGCTGTCGTGTGTACTAATAGGAACCTTAAGTTAAAACGCAATCAGAATAACAACAAAGAGCGGGTGTCCGCGCTCGGCTCTCTAAACAAGCGAACCGGACGGTATCAGTTAGCGGAAACAGTTGCTGTTGCGTTTAACTCCGTCGCAGTTACACTGAGTAACCAGTAACTGGCGCGTAACTTCGCCGCTAACTTTAACTGGGGACCGAGCTGTTGTAATATGATAAGTAGTCTGTGCTTTTAGCATGCAGAGGGCAATTCTCGGGTATGAAGCGTTCGAGATTCCCGAGAATTAGGTGGACAAACTGACAAATCGGCGTCGAGTTTCTCGATCTTACGATGAAAATTATCGTGAGAAAGTTGACACGATCTCTTCTTTTTATTTTTTTCTAAAGCACTAACCCTTGCAGGAAAATTCGCTCGGGACAGGACTTTAACCCGCAACCTCTTGGGTTTCAAGCCCTGTGCCGAGCGAATTTTTTTAACCTATTAAAAATGTTTACCATCTCTTCTGTCTTATTCCTGCTTTGCTTTCTTTGATGGCGCATACTTAGCTTCGTGCTCCCAGAAGCGCGCTTGATCGCGCTTCGCGCTTGACTTCGCCTGAAGAAGTGTCAGAAAATACTGCCAGCTGCAATAAGCAAGCGTGGTGATTTGATGTTGTTTCTGCTGCTGCTCCCCATTAGCACGCAACATCTTCCGGCGGGAATACCAACTTTTTAGGGTTCCGTACCTCAAAAGGGTAAAACGGAACCATTATAGCATCACTCGTGCCACTAGACTACTAGACTTGCAGCACCTCTGAGATAATTTTCGTTGAAAGGTCTTTTAAAATTAGGAGTTGGTTGGTGAAAACGGACATTACACCCGCACTTGTCCGGCTTTTAGGTTATACCGGGAGCAAGCGACTGCAAACGTCCATCAGGTCACAACTCACAAGCAGCGACGCATTGAGTCACGTCGGTCACGTCACGCGGCGTGACCGTGACGTAACGCCGGCTATTCCCGTCGTGTCACTCATGCGACGCTATTTGCGGACGCCAGGCCGGCTGTCGACCGCGACCACTGAAGTGGCTTGACTGATATGAGTTTGACGGTATTCGGACGCGTGATCTGAGATGGATGAGCTGAGATGGGGTAGGTAATCGTATGAGGAAGTGGCCACCCCGTGTTGACCACAAGATCCGCTCTTCAAGACCTTGAGTGTATAACGGAGTTCAATTACCTTGGTTCTCAATGACGGTGACTGCGATAGGGAGATTATACGCAGACTTCAAATAGCCAAAGGTACCATGAGCCGGTTGGACAAAGTCTGGAAGGATCGTTCCATTAGTAGAAACACCAAAGTGAGACTTGTCAGATCTTTGGTATTCTCAATAGCTATGTATGCCAGCGAGACTTGGACCATAAAGAAAAATATGTTGAGACGTATAGATGCATTCCAAATGTGGTGTTGGCGGCGACTGCTACGGATTCCGTGGACAGCGATGAGAACAAATGAGTCTATACGCGAAGAGCTGAAAACACGCACTCCACTCTCAATCATATGGCAACGTTCTTCGGTCACATAGCCCGTAGAGGACCTGATAGCCTGGAAAAACAAATTATGACGGGAAAGGTGGAGGGAAAGAGAGCTCGAGGCAGACCACCCGCTAGATGGACGGATATTATAACCAAAGCCACGCAAAAACACCTGCACAAACTGATCCACATCGCGAGTGATAGAGCGCAATGGAGAACTCTACTCTCTGCCAACTTCAATGATGGTCACGATCCTCAGCATTGAGGGAACGACGAATGGATGGAGTGGAGTGGAACGAATGGAGTGGCCAGAGTATTTAGGCCGCCCAAATGGCCTCTGACATGTCTTAACGATTGCTATTAAACAACAACGGTGTTAAACCGTTGGTACCGGACCAACGGTCTAACTTATCTTCAGAAGCACGGAAGCGCTCAGATATGATTGCCACTACCGGTCACCCATCCATGGACTGACCGCGCCCGATGTTGCTTAACTTTGCCAATAGATTAAGAATGGCTAGTCCAACTAGGCTGTGAGCGCTTTATTGGGATGAAAACATTGAAAGAGCAAGACTGTGTAGAGTTAAGAAGAAGCTCTGAAATGAATATCATCAGTATCAAGAAACAATCCTTCCATCACCGTGCATCATCGCTGTCTAACACGTTCTCCTCAGATCGTACATAATGTTCCTTCGAGCCGGATCTCCTTCTTCTTCTTCTTCAACCTATAGCCACCCAATGCTGAGTGTAGGTCTCTTCCATTGCACTCCATTCTTTACGGTCTTGGGCTTTTCTCATCCAGACTTTTCCTGCCACATTGTCCAGGTCGTCGGTCCATCTCATCGGTTGCCTGCCCACATTTCTACGACCTGTTCTGGGTCTCCACTCCAGTACCATTTTACCCCATCTGTGGTCTTGTCTACGACATATATTATATGGTCCGCCCACTTCCACTTTCTTCGAGCTATAACATTGGCTATATAACGCTTCGAGCCGGATGGCAGATGGCGAACCCTGGCGTCGTCAACAGCTGAAGTCTCCAGCTGATTTCAACTAAGCTGCCGCTGCCACCCCAATGATGTATCACTCGCTAACTACCACTTAACGGGGTTTAGCTGCCGAGGTTTTTAGCAAACTTTAAAACGAGTTAAGCCCGAGCTAAGCTTGATGTATCGTCTAAGGCAGGCTTTCTCAAACTATACAGGGCAATTTTTAACTCTTTCGCTCGGGTTTGTGAGCGGAAGGGTTAAATAGCTTTTTTCCTGAAACTCGTCAAACGAGCCATGCTAGTTAGATATTTATTAATTACTTTTTGATTAATCAACTTTTGTATTTTTTTGTTAAGTACACTATGTATTATTATTGTGCAAGTAGTAGTTCCCACAAAACGGTAGCACTGTTCCCCAAGACACAATTATTTTAGTTTGGGGTTCCGATCCGACTCATTTCAACTATTAGTAAACTTTTTTTTTTTCTGACACAGTAAAAATATTTTGATTTGATTTGATTTGACGTCAACTTCTAAATGTGTGTTCCTACAACTTTTGTTCTACGACTTTTCGACTTTTTTATTGATTGAACGTTTCTTATTCTTTTAAAACGTGCATGTCTACATGTCATTCAAGCGCTTCCTGCGCGGCGCGCTTTCTTGCCCCTCCACTCTCTACCACTCACCACTTACTCACTCTACGCAAAAAAAAAATCATTTTCAACAAAATCGTAGAACATAAGTTTAGAAGTTGGGATGTTTGAGGAAAAGAGCTATTTAAAAATTAGTTTGTCCCGTGTTCCCGTTTCCCATACAAAGGCGGACCGGCCAGGAAAAGGACATCCTTACCCGCGGGAGCTCCTTGAGCTGCAAGACTCCAGCAGCTCGGAGCCCCACTGACCACATCGCCACCACTGCACACCCAATACCCGGGGGCTGATGCCCCCGGAGAAGACGCACGGGACAAGAGTGCCAACTCAGAACCCGCACCTACTACCTGCCCCTCTACCCTTGACGCATTTTTCCAATACGGCCGCAATATGGCACAATTTACAAAATTTAATATTTTACAAATTAAGACGCATTTTGTGTTTTTATTGAATAAAACAGCCTAACCTTTGAATAAACATTACAAAGTATTTAAAATCAAAGCATTTATATGCGAATTCAAAGAGAAATTAATTTTTAAACATTTTCAATTTGATCGCAAAAGCTTCAAGGGTAACCCCCCTGCGCGGTCACGCGTGCCGATTGCCCTTAGCCTGTAATGCAATGGCGTGTCGATGGCGTCCCAGCAGAAAGACAAAACCAGGGTTTCCTCTTTTTTCTCCTACAACCAGCAAACTAATCCTCTAGAATTAGAATCAGAATATTCTTTGCTGTACTACAAAAACATCGAAAGGACCGACAACATTAATAAATCGTAATTGAAGCCGTCAACTAGGAGACCATTTCGGCACCATTGCTTTACAGGCTAAGTTAGCAGACGGCCACTAATGATGATGTAGGTACTACAACTGGAGCGTACTTCTAAGCGTAAGGGTACGCGTACCCTACTTTGAGAAACCCTGGTCTAACCAATGGCGGGTGTAGAGAAGATGATGAATTAGCTTGGGACGCATTAAAAGTTACAGTTTGCAGTCTGTAATGGTTTTTCGATAAACTAAGCAACAACACACGCTTTACTAGCTTTTTATTGCGACTTCGCCGGCGCACGTTTTTTTATGGGGACCCCCCTATATTTTTTCCATTTTATATTTTTATTATTTAATCTGTGACCATTTTAACTGGCTACCTGTTAGTCCTATTACTGTTCCAAAGCCCTTTAAAGTTAGGACATACACACAGTGTAGGCAGAGTAATAGGCCCCGTTTGGCCCCCCATAAAAAGTATCGAGCTATTCGAAAAGTTATAGAACAAAAGTTGTTGAAGTTGAGCCAAATCTCACGACATCTCAATAAGGGTCGAACAATCGCCAAAATGGCCCTTTTATGGGAGTCAGCTCGGTAAACGATGCCCTAACTAAACCTAAACGCTACCCTGTAGTATTTCGCTGCAGGGTGCAAAGATAAATAGATCCCTCAAGGCGTAAATATAAACGCTACCCTGTAGTATTTCGCTGCAGGGTGCAAAGATAAATAGATCCCTCAAGGCGTAAATAATGCACAACTAATTTAGTTCAACCGAAGACTGTACTCGGGCGCTTCTTTCTACGATCCTTAGCGGTATCTCTTCGGGTATTCATTCTGTTGCAATATTCAGCTTGGATTTATTGTCCCGGTGTTTGCCTTCGCATGTAGGTAGAAGAGAAATACCGTGGGGGAATCCCCGGCAGATAAGATTAGTCAGATAAGTAAGAAAATAAGAAAGAATTTGATTCACAAAACAAACAGGAACGAGGTAGAGGTAGGTAAATAAATGGGTAGGATTGTTGCCCCGCAATCGTGAGGTCCCAGATTCAATTCCCGGTGGATATGCAAGGTGTTGTTTTGTAAAGTGAGACCCGACGATACCAAAGCAAAAAAAAAAAATCAGTAAAAATACCCAAAAATCATTAAATTGTGGATATTATACTAAAGCTTGTGGCCGCACTCGCATTATCGGGCGCCACATCGCGCGCGCGCTTTGAGAAGGCGTTATCTATCTATACTTATAATAAAACTCTAGCGAAGTCAATTCTGTACATTGAATATTTTTAGAAAAAAACTATCAGGGGTTACTAAGTAAACTATTCTGAATACAAAAATGCAAAAAAATCGGTCTATGTCTGTCTGTCTGTCTGTCTGTCTGTCTGTCTGTCTGTGTGTTACCTCATCACGCGAATACCGCTGAACAGTTTTCAGTCAAATTTAGGACCGTGATAAGTCCTGGTTCTGGGAACAATCTAGGCTATCCGATGTTCAGAATACATTGCGGGTTGCAATTTTAACTTCGTTTTTTGTAAGAAATATTCATAATTTTGATATAGCTTCTTGAGAAGATATGTTAATAACGTGATACAAAACACATTTCCGAAAAAAAAATTGCATTTCCGGAAAAAAAAATCCGACTTGGAACCTCATTATCTCGGAAACCGTTGATTTCCTAGGCATAGTTCCTTGGGCAAAAATGATCGTTATGATGAGGACTATACAGGGTGTTAAAAGACCGCCAACAGACCCGAAAGCCACTAGACACCAAAACAAAGTACTTTTTCGGTAAATTATTATTGGGAAATTATTTTGGTTTTTTAGGTTATAATTTTGAAAAATATTTTTTACGCAATGGACGTGTAACGCACAGAAGTCATATTGCGCAAGCGTAGGTATCAGATTATGTTACTTAAGCTTGAAGTGCCGATGTTTAGAATACATTGCGGGTTGCAACTATAACGTCGTTTTTTGTAAGAAGTATTCATAATTTTGATATGGCTTCTTGAAAAGGTATGTTAAGAATCCCCTGAAGCTCTGCAGCCCTCGCGCTCGCACTTTTGAACATTTGAATTTTATGTAAGAGAATGATTCAACTTTGGACGATAAAATATAGTTGCAGACATAGATAATAAAGCTATCGACATGTAGACATACTTTAAATATCACATTTATAGTTTAAAAATAAATTACTGAACTACTACTTTTAACCGAAGTTCAGTGATATTTTTTTTTATTAGTAGGAATATGAAATCAAAAGTGTGTCCACATGTCGATAGCTTTATTATCTAGGTCTGCAACTATATTTTATCGCCCTTCTCTTACAATCAATTAAAATGTTGAAAAGTGCGAGCGAGAGGGCTGCAGAGCTTCAGGAGATTCTTAAGAACTAGATACTGAATACATTTCTGCAAAAAAAAGTTTTGAAAAATCCTACTTTGAATCTCATTATCTCGGAAACCGTTGATTTCCCAGGCATAGTTCCTTGGGCAAAAATGTTCCTTATGATGAGGAAAATACGTGGTTTCCCGCTTTGTTGGCGGTCTTTTAACACCCTGTATGTGGTCTCCAACTTTGTTGGCGGTCTTTTAACACCGCTCGGTATTCAATACAATAATTTTGCATTCTTGCATAAAAAATAACTATTGTTTACCGTTGAGCGGGATAGATAGAGTTATTAACCGTATGCTTTGCTTGCTGGCTTAGCATGAGAATGAGTAAGACCTTATCTATGGGCTTATAACTTTATCTATCCCACTCTACGTCGAGGGAGATACATATAAACCCCTTTACTTCCTAAGCAATTCTTATGCTAAGCTTCCTGGTATCTTATCACGGGCGCTACCTTAATGTAAACAATACATATTTATTATTAAATTTATAAATGTATTGTTTAGATTAGGGTTTTTATTCTATTTTATTCTATTGCTTTCTTATGAGCCCTGCTACCGAAAGTTAAGAAATAATAACTATTATATTAAAATACCCTCGACATTTTAGCTTCAAATAAGCATATTTAATAAATAGCTGAACCACTTTGACAAAACATAACTAAGAACATTCGCTAGAAAACCTGCTTTCAAATTTTAAAAAAATACCTAAAGCTTCCAAATCGTTCACCCGTTTAAGAGCTCCGGTGCCACAGACAGACACACCCTCATAAACACATACCTATACAGACACACTCACAAAGTTGTCAAACTTATAACACCCTCTTTTTTGGTCGGGGGTTAAAATAAACCCTTCCTTTTGAGTTTTCCTCCACAGTCGAATTTAAATTAAATGTCAAATGTGTAGAAACGCATACGAAGTCGCGGGCACAACTAGTTATAAATAATTTTGTTTCAAGCGTTACCCAAACTAGCGTCCCTGAGTCGGGTTTCAATACCAAAAAAACACCCTGTATATGCCCTATATGTTTTCCTTTACCTTAATTCAAAATACGTCAATACGTGTGGAGCCAACTGCCGGTCTTTCCTGTGGGCTAGGTTGACTAAGCTGTTAGGATGGTATAGGTGCTGGGCAAGCCTACTCCATCTAAAAATACAATGTCCCAGGCAATGCAGCGCCGAGTGGTCTCTTCACCCATCTAGTGTGAGTGAAGGTGCCACTGGACGCTGTATAAATCATCTCATTACGTAGATGCAAAGGCCTTAGTTTTAGTTTAATTCAAAATCTATTCGTTCCGTGCCTAACTAAGTACACTTGCCAACGTAAATAATCACCCCATCTTAGTCGAGTCTAAACTAGCCTAATGCATTTCAGTCGGGATTCTCCCACGGCACATTTTTCGCTGAGGAAAACTTTTAAATAAAGCTGTAGCCCGGCTACGGACTAGATTAGTTGTGGATTAACGTTTGAAGTTTGCATTTTTAAGTTACGTTGTCTTTGCTTATCGTCGAGAGTGTCATTTAACGTAGAGTAGATAAAATGCAGTTTGATAAATTACTGAGTGGGCTAATTGAGATCTTCAAGGTGGTGTTTTTTTGTAAAGTGACTCGATAGATCCTTGGAGTTTCTTTACCATGCTTCTTCTACAAGAATGATCAGAGCTAGTGAAGCTGGACAAAAAAAGTAGCTAGATACTTAGTAGTAGATAATACCTAATTTATATCGTGACTTTTGACGTTCAGTGTATAGGTATAATGTATTTATACTGAATAAAAAAAATTGAGTTGAGTTGAGTTGACACTAAAGCCAAAAAAATAATAATAATACAGCGAAAAACACCCAACAATCATTAAATTGTGACCTTCCTTACTAGTGTACTATCGCTTGCAGCTGCACTCGCAATATCGGGCAAAAAATGGCAAAAGCGCGCTAGTTTAGAAAAGCTAAAACTTATTTTTATTTTCAAGCGTTTTAGTTTCCCTGAGTCGGGCGTCACTAACCAAAACAACACCCTGTATGTATTGTGCCTGTACACAGCCCACTTACAGAACCTTATTTACGTCCAACCAGACGAACAGTCCGTTCCCGCGTTTCATTTATTCATCGAACGACCGGCCCGCACGGAGGTTCGCGCGATTTTTCCGCCGCGCCGTCCGCGCGGGCCCTTAGCGTCAAATATGCAAGAGACACGGGATGGGTTTCCGCCATTGTGATACACGCGTCGGTTGGTTAATGGTTAGGCCGCGGGTTAATTTAGTGGGATTTCGTTACGAGATATACAGGGCAATTTTTAAATAGCTTCTAACCTCAGACACCCCAACTTCTAAATGTGATTTCCAACAACTTTTGTTCTACGACTTTGGTGAAAGGGCAATTTTTGTTACCCATAAAAAAATATAAATTTTGAAAACATATATTTTTTTTTTAGCTTAGATTAGCAAATAGTAGCAGGAGAGGCTAGAAAGGTGCTTGAGAGTGGAGTAGCACGAAAGCGCGCCGCGCAGGCAGCGCTAGAATGGTAGAAATGCACATTTTAAAGAATAAGAAACTTTAATAAAATAAAAAGCATCGAGCTTTTCGAAAAGTCGTAGAACAAAAGTTGTTGGAAATCACATATATGTAGAAGTTGACGCGTCTGAGGTTATATTAAAAGCTATTTAAAAATTGCCCTGTAAATGAGCACATACAAGGTGTCAAAAGCTCCTACAGACGGGCGAGAGGCAGACGGAAGATTCAAGATTCAAGATATTTATTTGCTTTGAACGTGGTAGGTACATTTCAGTTTTTTTGTTTTAATTTATTTTCTTAAAATAATTATTAACAAAATATAGTTTCTTTACACCCCTAAACCGCAGGTTTGTATGGGTGTTGCACATTCCTCCTTACGTCTATAGATAAACTTAGATTGTTTATCTATGATCCCAATGCACCAATGCAGAAGAACACCAATGCACTGGTCCGATACCCTAAAGAAGGTTGCAGGGGGATCCATGCAGCACGCATCCCATTGAATATGGTCACGATCTTCAGAATCGAGAGACCGACTTTGAAGAAGATGGGAAGCGACTAAATACATTCCAAAAAGTCCCGAAAATTGTCTAGAGTTCAGACTAATCGTTGCATCCAAAGGCAGGGTCGATTTAAATTTTAAAACGGCATTACAGAAAGCAAGGCGGGCCTTGAATTTCTAATGGGCAGACAGGTGCAAAGGAGCTCGGTGCTCTATTGCTAAACTGACACTTGATGACGTTATTAAAATTTGGTAAATTTTCTTTGAAATTTCTTCGCATCTTTGAACTCACAGAAAAAAGCACAGGTTTTCTTTAAGTTTTTTGTAAAGTTAAGATTGCATAAAAGGTTTGAAATTGTTTAAATCCTACAATAACTGTTTAAATCCTACAATGTTAGCAGGCCCTCCTTGCATCACTACTGAGATCGGGATTCTCGGGATTTTAGGGTCTCAATAATATGACTTAAAACTAATAATATGAATTTACCTATGTCTTAGTTCTTGTTTTAGTTTTTTTACTTTTATGTTTTGAGTATTATGCCTGTTTTTTTTTTTTTTTTTTCTTACAGCCACCTCGTAAAACGGGCTGTTTATGTTTCCACAGCGTGTCACTCGGAAGAGGCTACCCTCTCATAGCACACCAAGGTAGGTACGCGAATTATTTACAGGCAGGTTGATGTTGTACGGATCGCCGGACTTACCTGCAACAACGAAATAAAGGGAACGTCAGCTTAGTTGCTTGGAGAACATAATAGAACAATTTTAGGGGTAAAATAAATAGGATAAAGAGTTTAACGAAGTAATTATTTAATAGACACTGCAGGATATAGAAGAAGAAAGAGGTTGCTACGTCACGAGACATTGTAAAAAAAGAGTAGTGGAAAATGGCGGGGTAGTTATAAAATCTTTAGAATTTATAAAATCTCCCAGTACAATGTCCCAGGCACTGCAGCGCCGAGTGGTCCTTTCACCCATCTAGTGCGAGTGAAGGTACCACTGGACGCAATATAAATCATCTCGTTACGTAGAAGGCCTTAGTTTTTTTTTTGCACTCTCCGGGTACGGAACCCTGATAAAAAGGTTCATCCGTCACCCAGTACAGTTCGCAGGGAGGCAAAAAAAACGAAATAGCGACAGCACTGCGCGCTGCCACTCACGAAAAAAATATTTGTAACATTACTTTATTCATGGGGTAACACCTGATGGTCCGGGGTTGTTCCCCGCTGACCCATTTTCGTGATAACTAAGGCCTTTGCATCTTCGTAATGAGATGATTTATGCAGCGTCCAGTGGCACCTTCACTGACACTATATGGGTGAAGAGACCACTAGAGGTGCGCGAAACGCTTCAGTGAAAAGAAAAGAATGATATAGTTAATTTCCTTCACTGAACTAGTTCACTCATTTAGTTCACAGTTCACTTATAGTTCATTCATAGTTCACAGCTCATTCATAGTTCATTCACAGTTCATTCACAGTTCATTCATAGTTCATAGCTCATTCATAGTTCATAGCTCAGTAGTTCGTTCACGTATCTTTTGACTCACGGACAAAGGTGACAAAGGCGAGACACATGAGTTACAGAATTTTGGTTCTTAATGTGGTAGATTTAAGAATGTTTCTTGAAGAATGAACTACGTGGACTAGAGTGAATGTGATATATAAAGATTTACAGAATTTTGGTTCTTAGTGTAGTAGATTTAAGAATGTTTCTTGAAGAATGAACTACGTGGACTAGAGTGAATGTTATATGTAAAGATTGGTAGTGAATGAATGAATGAATGGTTTCATATAACGAATGCATTCAATCGAAGCATTCATTCGCGAACTACACACCTCTAGAGACCACTCGGCGCTGCAGTGCCTGGGTTTTAGATGGAGTAAGGCTTGCCCGTCACCTATACCATCCTGACAGCTTAGTCGGCCTAGCCCACAGGAAAGACAAGTTAATACGTGTTCAGCCGACTAAGCCGCGGGTTCATCACGATTTTCGTGATACTGTTTCTAGAAATAAGTCAATTTATGAAGATTAAGCTCTCTTCCTGCAACTTACCAAAATCTTCCTTTTTATTCTTCTGAGCTAGCGTAGCGACAATCTAAAAAAAATTGCAGTTGAAAAGAGGTCTTTCAAAAACTGTAGATCTTAGTCATGTTTATATCTAATACCTATAACTTATCAAAGATGATCCGTGGAGTTTCTTCACCATGGTTTTTCTCGAAACACGATTCGTATCTAGTAGCTAGCCAAAAAATCGTAGCTAGATTATATTTAATTATGTGACGTTGCCCATAATATGTAGCTTATTGCAAAGAGATTTTAAAAAATACTCTTAGGCCCTATCGGTCGGCAGTTGGGCTCTAGACTCTATGAACTCATTTCTTGACTCGACTTCGCTTTGGTGATTTATGGGCAGTTCGGAACAACCCAGCCGTTCGTTTGTAGCAGCGAATTTATTCAAACGTTCAATTTAGGAACGCGCGTGCCGCACATCCGGTTCCGGTTGATGACGACACGTACACACGGGTACCAACACACAGACATACAACACAACATAACACTCGCAAGATTTATGAGTCGGATAATGGGATTTTTTTAAGTATATAGCGATGTTTTATTGAAACAAACACTTGTTAACTTACTGTTGTTTTATTAATATTATAGTTTATTTTGAAGTTACGTATATTTGTCAATTTGTAGTCTAAGACGGGAAACTTTGTTAGTATAATCCGCGCGAGATGAGAATGGGATGCTACCTTTTGGACCTGAGACGCGCGCGGTAAGCAAATTCGAAGCAACCTTGGCAAGTAAAATAAAGTATATTTTCGATTGACTTTGACAAGGTTCCATCCCATTCTCATCGCGCGCGGATTATAATAAGTGTTTGTAAATTGTACTACTAACACCTATGGACTCCCAAATTGTTCAGCGTGGCCCAGTAGGACGCACAACTAGAGCCACCAATAAGAAAAAAATCATAATTATCTTTTTTTTGATGCGTTTTTTGCTGAGTTTTTAGCTGCGATTTCTCAACGCGATTTCTCAAGCTACGTATGCAATCGATTCTCGCCAAAAATGGCCACTTTTGGCGAGAATCGATTGCATTCTTAATTTCTAGGATCTGGAATCCAAACCTTAGGTTTTTAAGAAAAGGCATCCAAAAAGAAGATATGTTTTTTTTTTCATCGGTGGCGCTAGTCGTGCGTCCTATTGCGTCTTAAATACCTTTACCGAAATAGCTCTCCTTGTAATCGAATAATCGAATGGTATAGTAGTGTAACAAATCGTCTGTTGTAGCGATCACTGCTCTCGATTGTGTACCTCTTCGCAAAAGGCATCTGCGTCTCGTCAGAGAGGTTATAAATATCGGCTGGGCAGGGCCGTATCTAGTGAACGACTGGGAATTTAAGTAAATGTTATGTTCATTTGCCCCAAAGATATTTGAAAACTAAGCGCTTAAAAATATCGTTCTATATTAAATTTTGTTTCTAACTGTACAAATTCATCTAAAATCGTATGGACGATAGCAAAAGTAGGCTTTCTGCGACCGTGCAAACGTTCAGTCATAAAAGTAGGCATCGTGAGATTTTAGGCAAAAGTCGGCATGGTGCGATCTAATGTACGGAGGTTAAAAAAAGGCTGCATCGTGCTACCGATTGTATGAAAATATTAAAAAGGAGGCTAAACGCGAAAGTCGGCATCGTGCGACTACATCAAAGAGGTGCTATTTATAAGCGACTATAGCTTTTCACCCGCCACTTCGTCCGCGCTGACTAAGATAAAAGGTTGCAGATCTATTTTTCCCCCGCTATCGATGTTAGTCAGGAAAGAAGCTAGCAATCGACAAAAAAATATTTTTCCTGTACAAAGTTTGGTAGCCCTTTTAAGGGTTTCGAAAATTCCTTTCTTTGTGGATATCTACTCTTCATAAAGAACACACCCTGAAAATTTAATGATTCTAGGACCAGTGGTTTAGTCTGTGCGTTTTTTCTCAGTCAGTCAATCAGTCAGGATTTTGGCGGCCTTTTCTTTCGCATCCCATAAAAAATAAAAATGTCACGTAACTTTTTTTTGCTCAAAGTAACAAATAGGAGCAGGAGAGGCTGGAAAGGTGGTAGAGAATGGAGGGGCACATAAGCGGCCCGCGCAGGCAGCGCTGGAATGGTTGAAATGCACACTTTTAAAGAACAAGAACCGTTCAATAAACTTTTCGAAAAGTCGTAGTGTGCAAAAGTATTCACACTTCTACATGGAAATCACATGTAGAAGTTGACGTGTTTAAAGAAAAAAGTCGTTACAGATCGATGTTGATTGTAGAGTAAATTCCCCAACATAAATACCTAACTCCAACCCTGTCCCCGGCTATTTCAATCGGCTAAGTACTCTCGTCCGTCGTTTTGTAGATTGTCTTGATTCTTTGACTGCGTTTTGTCGGCGAAGATCTTCAAAGGCAATTAATTTCGCGTTCGAGTCTGAGCCCGTGAGCTGTTTTACATTTTAAAACAGGGCCGCTCAGACTGCGGCCCCCGGGTAAATCATTTGAGAAATACAAAGATAGACATACGAAGATTAAGCGAAAAACCGGCCAAGTGCGAGTCGGACTCGTGCACGAAGGGTTCCGTACCATCTATACTTATAATAAAACTCTAGCGAAGTCAATTCTGTACATTGAATATTTTTAGAAAAAAACTAGCAGGCGTTACTAAGTAAACTATACTGAATCCAAAAATGCAAAAAAAACGGTTTATGTCTGTCTGTCTGTCTGTCTGTCTGTCTGTCTGTCTGTCTGTATGAACACGATAAACGCGAACACCGCTGAATAGTTTTCAACCAAACTTAACATGGTCGTAACTCACGTTTCTGGGAGTAACTTAGGCTATCCGATGTTTTGAATACATTGCGGGTTGCAATTTTAACATCGTTTTTTGTAAGAAATATTCATAATTTTGATATGGCTTCTTGAGAAGGTATGTTAAGAACGTGATACTGAACATATTTCTGCAAAAAAAAAAAACGTTCGACTTTGAACCACATTCTTTCGAAAACCTACATTGCGGGTTGCAATTTTTAACTTGATTTTTTGTGAGAAATATCCATAATTTTGATATGGCTTCTTAAGAAGGTATATTAAGAACGTGATACTGAACACATTTCTAAAAAAAAAAAAAAAAGTCTGACTTTATTATCTCGGAAACTGTTGATTTCCCAGGCATAGTTCCTTGGGCAAAAATGTTCGTTATGATGAGGACTATACGTATACGTACGTATACGTGGTCTCCCGCTTTGTTGGCGGTCTTTTAACACTCTGTATAATAGCACGCTACGACTTTTGGCATTTGGGGCGCATATTGTAAATGAAAAATCGGCATTTGTTTTTATTTTATTTTGGCGGAAAATGTTAGTTCTACAAGCGTAGCATAAGGCCGGGTTAGAGCGTATCTATGGGTTTAAAACAATAGGTATCTCACTCTTTTGTTTGACGTAGAGCGGGATGGATAGAGCCATAGATACGCTCTAACCCAGCCTTATGATGCTTGCTGGAGGGAATTGTGAGTGGTTTTCGGTGGAGGTCGGACAAAGTTCATCGATGTTAGAAATGTAGTACTGTTGCGTCGCGGTCGAAATCTTCTGGGTTTGAACCCACGCGAGGTTGAAATTTTTTTTGTGCCTTTTTTAAATATTTACTCTACTGAGCCCAACTTTATATTAAAAAAATATATTTTGTTTGCCGTAGAGCGGGATAGACAGAGTTATTTGCGGTAGATACGCTCTAACCCAACCTTATGCTTTGCTTGCTGGCTTAGCATGAGGATGGGTAAGACCTTATCTATAGGCTTATAACTTTATCTATCCCACTCTACGTCGAGGGAGATACATAATAAACCCCCATACTTCCCAGGCAATTCTTATGCTAAGCTTCCTGGTATCTTACACGGGCAATACCTAATCTAAACAAAACATATTTAATCATAAATGTATTGTTTAGATTAGGGCACACAAAGACAGACACACAGACAGGCACACCCTCATAAACACATAAACAGACACACACACAAAGCTATCAAACTTATGACACCCCTCTTTGTTGGTCGGGGGTTAAAAAAAACCTTCCTTTTGAGTTTTCCTCCACAGTCGAATTTAAATTAAATGTCAAATGTGTAAAAACGCATACGAAGTCGCGGGCACAACTAGTTATCTATAAAAACGCCAAAAATCACGTTTTTTGTATGGGAATACAACGTTTGGGAATACAACAAACGCGTTTTTTTGCCGTTTTTATTCGATTATCCACTAACTCCGGTATTTTAATGCGGTTTTCACCATCAGTTAGATACATTTTCATGGAAGGTAGGTTTATACATACAATGCACTTTTATTCTACACCGCACACCTGCGAAGCCGGGGCGGATCGCTAGTAGATAATAAGAATATACCCTACTTCTTTGCCACTGTTGGGTATAGGCCTTTTTTTCCTTCGCACCACCTCTCACGGTCCTTCGCCATCCGCATCCATGGACCCTCCGCCGACACAATTTTATGTCATCCGACCATCGAGCTGCTGGTCTTCCCATCGATCCCCGTCCTACTCTCCACTCTGTCACTGCCCTTGTCCATCGGCATTACGTATAGATGTAAACTAGACACGTGTAGGTAATGCTAGTAATATTACAAAAGACATATTACACAACGGTGTCATGAAATATTACCCATTACACGAGAGAATAAAGCATGGCACATAGCATTTCATTACACTAGATGACATGAAACATGACACATGGCATTTCAGCACACTTTACGTACTGCAATGAAAGTGTGCTGAAATACCATGTTGTCATGTTTCATGTCTGCAATGAAGAAATACCATGATGTCATGTTTCATGTCTGCAATGAAGAAATACCGTGATGTCATGTTTCATGTCATCTGGTGTAATTAAATGAATAACTGTACTGCAATGAAAGTGTGCTGGAATATGACGTGTCATGTTTTATGACGTGTCATGTTTCATGGCATGTCATGTTTCATGACATGTCATGTTTCATTTCATGACGTGTGCTGAATTGAATTGTTATGTGTCATGTTTGGTGCCATGATATAAGGTAATATCACGCGGTATGAAATGTCATGAAATATATCATGACTTCGAAATGCACTGTTTCGCGCATGTCTATTATAAACGCAGTAAAATAATCGTAAAAACATAACTTATCCTTGAATACCTCAAGCTTGGACAGCCCTGCTTCAGATGGTGACGCGAGGGGAGGGGCTTTCGTTTTGATTTATTCGTTATTTAATTAATTGCAGTCAACCGTACGTACCTACCCTAGTTCAAAACTTATTTGTAGATGGTTTTGATTTAACATCTTCCATCTTTACTTTTTAAATAGTTTTTTCTTTTGTTATTATCCATTTATTTAGTTGGCAACACTTTTAAAAATAAACAAGTCTTTGACGAATCGTCGTGACTGTTATTATCTACTGATTGACTGAACTACTTCGTAACAAAGTGCCAATGACCCTACGTCTGTAACAAAAGTGATTATTACCAGCATTCTTCTAACACTCGCCCGCTCGTATATCTTTTCAGCTAAGAATGCTACGTTTTACGACCATTTTATTACTCGGCGCTTTTTTCAATGAGTCATTTTGGCAGCATTTCTGTACAGTGGGCGACACTGGGCAGCTTATGGCAGCTTTTATCGTGCACGATTTAATGGGGAGCAAACTTTGAAAAAAATAAAATTAAAGAGCGAGCGAAGCGGGAGAAGTTACTTGAACAATACGGCGTTTGTATTTGTATGTATGTATGAATGTTCGTTCGACGATAACTTGAGTAAATTAAGTCGGATGTTCATGAAATTTGGTAGATGGGAACTTTTTAAATTCGAACATTAGCCAAATCGGTCGAGGGGTTGCCGAGATATGGAGTCGCGAGTTCACAGTTTGGGGCGAACCACTAGTATTTAAGTTTCAAAGAAAGTATTCAATATTCCATAAATTAATTATTTACATTGAACGTCAAAATATTATCTAAAGTAAAAAATTTATATAAATGAGATACTTATTACTATCTAATACTAAGTATCTAGCTACTTTTTTTTTCTCAAGCTTCACTAGCTCTGATCGTTCTTGGAGAAGAAGCGTGGTAAAGAAACTCCAAGGATCTCGTGCTTAAAAAAATAACACATTTTGTAATGCAGGTAGGTGCTTAAAAAATAACACATTGGTAAGTGTGGTGATCGTGCGCTGAACTGGTTTAGTGCCAGACTTCTTTGTCATTTAGATAATCATCTATTCTGTAATAGGCCTTTTGGCACAGGGTGTGCCTTACACATTTTTTTAATCGGGCCTCTGGTAAACTTAGGATATCTGTTGGGATCTTATTATAGAAGCGTATACAGTTGCCGAGAAATGAGCTTCTAGCCTTCTTAAGCCTAAGAGTTGGAATTGTAGGCTTGTGCTTATTCCTAGTATTTATATTATGATGGCTACCTAAGGTGTCGAACTCTGCAATATGTTTCTTAGCATAAACAATGTTGGCGTAGATGTATTGACTTGCAACTGTCAGGATGTCAATTTCTTTGAAAAGTTCTCTTAACGACACTCTACTACCTAGTCTATAGATAAATCGGATGGCTCTCTTTTTTTTTAATCGGGCCTCTGGTAAACTTAGGATATCTGTTGGGATCTTATTATAGAAGCGTATACAGTTGCCGAGAAATGAGCTTCTAGCCTTCTTAAGCCTAAGAGTTGGAATTGTAGGCTTGTGCTTATTCCTAGTATTTATATTATGATGGCTACCTAATGTGTCGAACTCTGCAATATGTTTCTTAGCATAAACAATGTTGGCGTAGATGTATTGACTTGCAACTGTCAGGATGTCAATTTCTTTGAAAAGTTCTCTTAACGACACTCTACTACCTAGTCTATAGATAAATCGGATGGCTCTCTTCTGCAAGATGAAGATGCTCTCAATATCTGCTGCCCGACCCCATAGTAGTAAGCCATATGACATAATACTATGGAAGTAACTAAAGTAGACAAGCCTAGCAGTTGCGACGTCAGTCAATTCCCTGATTCTTTTTACAGCATAAGCTGCAGAACTGAGCCTATGAGATAATTTCACAATATGAGGGCCCCATTGAAGCTTTGCATCAATAGTGATGCCTAGAAATACAGTTTCTTCTACCAGCTCTAATTTATCTTTTCCTAGAACAATATTGTTTTCTACCTGTATCACATTCGGTAGGGTAAACTTTATACATTTTGTTTTTTTAGAATTTAACAGTAAATTATTGGCTGTGAACCAATCTAATACACGTGAGAGAGCAGTATTTGCATCACTTAGGTCATCTTCTTGTCTCCTTATTTTAAAAATAAGTTTAAAAATAAGTTTTTAAAAACATGTACTTAAATACGGAATAAATAGTGATTGGACTTCTCATCTTTTACTCTCGCCATCCACAACAACAACTACATGGATCCATCTCAAGACCCACACATTACGAGGTGGCCCATCTTACAGCGGGAAAGATAGTGTGTCAAGCTCTTGAAGTCGATAACGAAGCAAAAACTAGACAAGACAGAGACCGCAAATTCGCTGAGTCGGAGAGGCACCCTAAGAAGAAGAAATGAATGAAGTCCCTCAAAACACGACTCCAAAAGACCTGAAAAGAAATGGCTTCCCCGGCCTTCCCCATGGTCAGGCGCGCGCCATTTGTAAAACATGGCCGCGCGCCGATTCTTTTTTCAAAGCCGCGAATGTAAACAGTCGGTGGGCCTAATAAATCTCTTTTGGACGACTGTTCTGTGGTGGTTGGAGCGGAGGTGCTCTCTTTAAAGAAGTGGAAGGAATTGACACTTGAAATATTCTTCTTCTTCTTCGCGTGCCTCTCCACTAATGGAGGTTGGCTGTAAGCTCCTCATATTCCTTGCCAAGCGAAACAGTTGTTCAACGCTGGCTATCTCCGTCCATTCCCTGATGTTTCTGAGCCACGACTTTCCTCTTTTACCAGCACGCCGCTTCCCCTCAATCTTGTTCATCATGATCAATTGAAGAAGTCGGTACCTGTATTAAACTCTTCCTGAAATATTTTAGGATCTTGTCAAAATTGAGCGAGCTTCAGGCAGAAAATTGGAGGGATGCAAGGCGACTTCGAGAGGGAAACAGATTGGTTGACAGCCCACCAGCTAGATGGTCCGATGACATAGCCCAAGATGACATAGCTAGAAAGCAGTGGTTGCTTCTGGCAAGGGATCGTGTGAGCGTGAGCATGAAGAGGCTTTAGATTCCGCATTATCCAGCAAACTGATCCTCTAGAATTAGAATCAAAATATTCTTTGATGTACTACAAAAACCCTTAAAGGAACGACAGCATTAATAAATCGTAATTGAAGTCGTCAACTGGGAGCCCATTATGGCACCATTGCGTTACAGGCCCCAGGGGTGGCCACTACCTCATACATAACATTACGTACCGTAGACAAAAGCAAAGTAGACTTTGGCCTCTGAAGAGAATACTTCAAGTCTCTACACCACAGACCATGCATTCAGTGGAAATAGATCCGCCAGTCCATTCCATGTGCCCACGAATCCGTCTCGGTTTTTTCCTTCTTGTTTTGACGCGCGCGTTTGTCGCGTTTCAAAAAGGATTTTACTGTTATTAGTTCTGCGTGTCTTGGGTTGATTTATACGGCTTTGGATTCGCATGATTTATCTCTAAGTCGGCAGTGAATTGAGTTATTACAGTTTCGTTTGGCGAGCAACAGGCTCGCCGAGACGTGGCGTCTGCGTATGCCTTTTCAGGGACAAAATAATACTCGTATTACAATAAAATTCAAATAAATTACACAACGAACTAGGTACACAGAATTTTATTATCATAACGTTACATTGACATTATGTAGCATGCACTTGTTTTTTTTGTGTTTTTTTGTGATAGATTTTCTCGACGATATGCCGTATTAAGCTTTTTATTAAATATGCAATAAACAAATTATTTACATTGAACGTCAAATCTAAATGAATATTTAGTACAGTACAATGAACTTTAGAGTGCGTTAAATGGTAGAGCTGGATTGTTTGCTTGTTTGTTTATGGTGTTGACCCAATAAATAATCCAAAGTTAATTTTACTGGGTCAATTATCAAAAGTCAAAAAAGTATACAAATTAGCGCCAAACAGCCGTTTTTGACGTGTCCAAAAACGTCCTAGGTCCTAGGTTTTTGGCTCTTAATGTGTTTTACCTTAGTCATGGGTTTTGGCCGGCCACGTTATATCAGTTTTAAATCTTATGGAAAATAAAATTGCAACAAAAATAAACCCATCTGGTGGAAATGTAAATAACTGAACCGAGCACAATATATTTAAATGCAGTCTAGACGGGCCGCGGGCTCACTTCTAAATGCAAAGCGCTACGTTATACGGACGCTTTCAACGGAGTTCACACATTTGGACACCTGTCACTACACAGTACGTTCTGTGGGTGCTACCGTACAAGAGATTCTCTTCTAACGTGACAGTTTTTAGTCCCCGACGCCATAGTCACTCGCCACGAAAGATGAGACTCGACCGCGTCTCCTGGGCCCTTAGCCTGTAACACAATGGTGCCAAAATGGGCTTCCGGTTGACGGTTTTAATTACGATTTATTGATGCTGTCGGTCCAGTGGTGGTCCTTTTAATGTTATTGTAGTACAGCAAAGAATATTAAGAGTCTAATCCTAGAGGATTAGACGCCTAGGACGCCATTGTGTTACAGGCTAAGGCCCCTGCTCTCTTTCCGCCGCCCCGATGACGCGCGATCCCTTCCCGCGCTCAGACCTCATACCGCCAGATCTATAAATCGTCTACTGCGCAAGTGAAGCCACATGGTGTGTCAAGTCTCATCTTTAAGGATCCGTATAAGGCTAACTAGCGCCACCAATGTTGAAAAAAATTATATCTTCCTTCAGAAGAAGTTTCTGACAAAATCCTATCATCAGTCCATGCGCCATGCTTTTCTAGATTTTTAAGTGTAGATATATGGAATGCTACCGGATAGAGGCTGAAAAAAAACAGGTTTAAGAGACACCTTAACCCTATACTTGACATTGTGAACTTAAATGCACATTCCGTTCAGATTTTTTTTTCTCGCAAATATTTTTATCGATTCGTTTATATTTTTATGCGAACATATTAGGTGAATGTTCTTGAATGCTAGAAAAAAAACCTATATCCTATTTCACTTACCCTCCGTCAGTGGTGAGCAAAATGGCGAACGGTCCGTCTGCTCCCAGAAACTTCAAGGTTTTTATCCGTTTTTATGTAGAGTTATATCACTTATTGAACAAAAAAAATCTCAGTTTTAATTTTTACAAACCCTAAGCTATTGGTATGTAGAAATATTTTTGTGAAATATGTTTGTAATTTTTCGTTATTTACTACTTTTGTATAGTGTGCATTAAAATTCACACCGCCTGATCTATAGGGTTGCACAGTTACCAAATAATGTATCTTATAATGCACATCGCCAGTAACACAACCCCTTGATCGTTAAAATGAAATAGCATCAATTATTTTAGGAAGCATAATACCGTAATGCAAATAACACCTATAACCAAACCACACCTCTTAGCTTGCACTACTTTAGTTTCAGAGTCCTAGATCATAAAAAATCCTTTCTTTGGTACCCAAATCCTGAGCTAAAACTGATGAAAAAACTGGAGAATCTTCGGAAGGTTAATTCAAAATTTGAAGGTTACATTCCTATGCTAGTATGCACGTATGCCTTCGAAGATAGCTCCCCTGCACAACCACTGAGTGTCTTCAGTTGGAAACATACACATCTCCGTTAGTGATGTCGGTGAATATTGAGAAATGTATTCAATGACTGCCGACAATGAAAAACCAGTCTCACAACATTCACAACATATTTTACGTTCAAATTGATTGATTAATTGTACCCCAGACTCACCCTTAATACTTGAAAGTGATCCTGAAATAATACCACCTTTACCATCAGTTTATACCTCAACGTCACAATCTGTAGACTTGAACTGCAGCCCTGGACCTGTAGCAGCAAATACTACACCCTTTACGTGTTGATCGTTCTAAGAAAGCCTGGATAATCGTGAAAAAAAAACTACTCTGAAACTGGCCAAATTGTTCCCCAAATGGGCTAAAGTTAAGTTACTAGGAAGAGCAGAAATAATAGACACGTTACTGGAATCTATTGATTTTCTGAAGTCACTGTTTGATTACTAGAAGAGGTGTAGTAGTTACTGCTGCAGTTTGCGTCTACAGACGGTGACGTTGAGAAATAAACTGATGGAGAAGGTGGTATTACATATGTTAGGATCACGTTGATTAATTAATGGCGTTAATTGCGTTATGGTACTTCTTCTTGTAGTGCCGTCTCCTATCGGAGGTTGGCAATCATCTTGGCTATTTCTTCCTTTGAGGCTGCCAAACGGAACAAGGAGCTCGTGGATTGTTGGTACCAATGGCGTAAGTTCTCCAGCCATGATATCTTGGGTCTTCCAGGTCTCCTCCTGCCTGGTATCTTCCCTTGGATGATTAGTTGAAGGAGTCCATATTGGGAATTGCGGATTATATGGCCAAAATACTCAAGTTTGCGTTTTTTGATGGTCTTCATTACTTCAACGTTTTTTCTCATCCTCTGGAGCACGGTGGTATTGCGGATTGGTGTTATGGTACTATGATTTATAAAATAATTGATGATAGTTAATTTTAACGACCTAGGGGTTGTGTCGCTGGCGATGTGCATTATAAGATACATTTTTTGGTAAATGTGCAACCCCACACACCAGGCAGTGTGCATTATAAGATACATTATATGAAAACTGTGCAAACCTATAGACCAGGCAGTGTGAATTTAAATGCACGTATTATTTCCTGAAAACAGAAATTCAGAGATTTTTTATGACATTTTTCCTAACGTCCAAATAATCCAATTATTATGAAAAATAACCAAAACCACGTTTTTTTTAGGATAAAAATCTCTGCCAAGTATAGGGTTAACGTGGATGTAAGTGACACTAAACTTTCTAAAGATAATACCTCCATTTCCTACACAGTGCATTCTCTCACCGTCTTGAGGGGCAAAAGTAGGTCTTATTGTCTACGTCTTAGAGGGTATTCGGTGGGATTAGACAAGGGTAGTGCGAGAAAATGCGGCGCGTTGAACTGCATCAGTTTGCATCAGTTTCTAAAGCGATTTACTCGTACTTCTGAAGTCTGTTTGGAATATGTCACCGCTGAAATACGTTGTTTCAGTACAGTGCAACGGCAAGTATGACGTTACAATGAGCCGTTCTCAGGAGGAAACCCGAAAGCTATTGTCTTTTCTGTGGACTAGCATGCTAGGATACCCCTTTTTGTATGATTGACAAACTTATACCGCTTTTAGAGCTACCATAGAGTATCCTAACTTGTCTCTTACTTTACCATAATGTACCGTCAGCCACAGTCACAGATACCCCCATGGCCGCTCTTACCGCGCGCGGCATAAGGGCGCCAATCGAACGAAAAGGGGTATCCTAGCGCGTGGCCGAATGTACCTGCGAATCTCATTTCCTCATTACGTATTCCGACAAAACATCAAGTAAATCACAAACGGTACCTAACATTAACAGCGTAAACTACTTCCTCACGCCGGTAACGAGTCCAAATTGGGTTGATTTCAGGAAAACACTCAGGCATTCTCCTTTCACACACATTTTAGGTATTTCCATCTGTTTCTAGCTGATTTATACAGCTTTTAGTGACGCCTCGCGCCTCCAAGCACACTACTTGGGTTAAGTGACCGTTTAGACGCTGCAGTAACGTAATAGTAATACAGGGTGTTGTTTTGGTCAGCGACACCCGACTCAGGGAAAATTGTTTTAGTAACGCTTGAAACTAAAAGTATTTTTTTTTATTCGTTCGATTTTTTTTCATTTATTAATTACCTTATTAAATTTGTTCCATAATAACCGAGACGTGCGGACACCCCCGGCCTTCTCAAAGCGCGCGCGTGCGATGTGGCGCCCGATATTGCGAGTGCGACTGCAAGCGATAGTATGGAACTGTAAAATCCGTTCGCTATCATAGTGTCACTTTGATATTTGCCGCCTTGGCGTGTGGCGGCTTTTCACAAAAGAAAGTAAAGGAAGCCGACGCGGCGCAAACACGCCAGTGAATTTGGCTCGCCGCTCGTCATTCTATAAAGAAGCGTCGTATTGAGAGGTTGTGCTTGTGACTTTTGACTAAGTATTTTGTATTGAATGTCGATCGCTGCGTGTAGATAAAATGTTTTTTCGTCCGTGGGAGGACAGCGAGGTGCCTCTAGACGAAACTTCGAATGACCCAAAAATTTAAGTAAGTAAGTAAGTAAGTAAGATATTTATTCACAATTTAAAGACGAAGGTTTTGTAAAACATGTTAGCAAATTCTAGTTAATGTCCATCAGCATTGTGTTGAAATGAATTTGTCTGCGCCCATCACAGATACTTTAAAAATAGTTGGTATCCCAAGAACCAAGATTGCCGTCGTGTGTACCGACACTATCTGATCGAACGGACTTTAGACCTGAGTATTTTGATATAAATTTCAACCTGACACCGAGTTCTAGAGAAAAAAGTCATAACATACAGACAGACAGACGGGCAACAAAGTGATCCTACAATGGTTCCGTCTTTTCTTTTAAGGTCCGGAACCCTAAAAATGGAAAGCTCTTTTGTTAGCCCCAGACTCCACAAATAATGGAAAAAATACAATTTAAAGTTTTAAATTATTCTAAAACTATTTTTTTACAGAAATTTGATCCTGTTGACCAATAGGTTGGTTACACCCTGCAAAAAGAGTTAGGACCTTTTATGACCGTTGTATATCGCCTTCTTCTCCACAGAAAAGACAAGATCAAAAGATACAATATCTTATAATAGCGTAGATAAAATCCCAAAATTCAAAATATTACAAAGAAAATGGCTTCAAAGCAATAAGTTAAATAAATTAGTGACATCCATTCCATCTGCTAATGAAATTCTGTCTTATTAAGTTTTGTATCTCGTAACATGATGAAAAAGTCTGCAGATGTAATATTCCTTTGTTCTAACTAGATAGGAAGTGTTTGTCTCCGCGCTTGGTCCGATCTTAAGCTGAGAGCGACAAAAGAGAGAGAGAGAGGGGTGGGGGGGTGTAGTTGTTCAGCTGCCCTTCTGAAATAACCAATCGCTCAGAACGAAGGCGAAGGGGTCAAAACGCCGTACATATTGAAGAATTATGAGGTGTCGAATTTAAATCAAATCAATCAGTTAGAATTTAGTATGAAGACACCTCGTTTCGTGTCAAATAAATGCGGTCTTTGGTCCAATTTTCATTAATGTCGCATTCGAGATTCTGCGGAGAAAACTTTAATAAAAAAACAAGTTTCATTTGAGAATTGGCCCCCTGAAGTCCGTCCACATCTTTCACATTTTACATTACGTCTCCCAAACCTTCGCGTCTATTTTCTAAAAACCCACTCAACCGTCGAGAGTCAAAACACTCGAAAATAGCATTTTTTTTACATTAAAAAAAACTTTTATATTTACGGTGGATATTTTAGAGAATATAGGGACTGGTGCACAAAGCTTGATCTGTTTGCAGATTGTTCTCTCCTGCTATCGGTTTATAACTTGGACCCCTCCGGCCGGTATCTTGCTTATATATTTCCTCGCAAACAGCGCAGGCATCTCGAAGGTACCTCTAGCATCTAGCGCAGCGCGGTTAATGAGAATGGAACATCTTGAAGTTGTGCTCCCCTACCAGGGGCCTTAGCCTATAACGCAATGGCGTGTCGATGGCGTCCCAGCAGAATGACAAAACCGGGGTTCCCTCGTTTTTCTCCTACAACTAGAGAACTAATCCTCTAGAATTAGAATCAGAATATTCTTTGCTGTACTACAAAAACATTAAAAGGACCGACAGCATTAATAAATCGTAATTGAAGCCGTCAACTGGGAGCCCATTTTGGCACCATTGCTTTACAGTCTAAGGCCTCAGGTCTAGGTGATTGTTAACTCTATGAATAAACACTTGACGCAAATGCTCGTCACCAATCCCATCGACCAATCAGAGAACAGTGTATAATTATGTTACGGGCTACTGGTGTCAGTTTAACATAAAATTGTGCACCGAGCAGCGATTGGTCCATTCGTGTATGATTTGACGTGTGCCAAAATCGTTAGATTATAAACTTACCGCCAGGCAGCGTTAGTTGATCAATTAGCTAAAAATTATTGCTTTAAATGATACATTTCAACTGCCGTTTACTATTTTCCGGTAGTTTATACACTACCTCAAAAATGTATCAACTGACGATTCTTGTAATTTCCTGTGACATATACATTTTAGTGGCAAATAAAATAGTGACGTTTCTGTTCTAAAACAACTATCTACAAAATGTCATAAATGCAATAAACTATCTGAGCATAGTCCCATAAACACACGAATGAATGAAAACAACAAAAATATTCTTTACAGCTTTTACTTTCGTTTTAATGATACTTTACTTCCTTTATGTCGAAATTCTGCCTTCTTGCGGTCTTCGTGTGTTTAGAAAACAATTAAGATGTTTATAGCTAGTTTTATATAACTCTTACAACTTGTGACCTGTGATTTCATACTATAAATTCAACAGAGTAGGCGACCAGAAAAATTACCTCAACGCAAGACACTATACTTTTTATGACAGTCATTATGAAACGTTTTTTGTTTATTTCGCTTCTTTCTTTCCTTCGCTGATTTTTTATGGATCGTTATTTAACCTTCGAGTTGCGTGGCATATTTCTGCCGTTTTGCTACGTTTCAGTTATTATTTATTTTTATTTTCACAATGTGTGTTTTATGGTCTGTCTTTTATATTGTTGCAAATGGCTTAGGGCTTAGTTAGTTATGTGATCAATCATTATCGCATATTCCTAATTCAGCACATATCTTGCTACGTCTACAATAAATGTATCTACTCGTATATACGTAGATTTATGTACGCCTTCCAAAACTGAAGTTACACGGGACCCCCATGATGACTTAGTTAGAGGCAATATCACTGCTACGGAATAATCGATCAAAACCCAATTCTGCATGCATTTTCAAGCGACATTCAGAATTTCACGCGTTTGGGAGCCGAACTGGCCGCTAGGGGCGCTAGTGTAGCGTAAGGTCAGAAATGTCACTGTTTGTATGGCATTGGGCTACGCGGATTTATTTCTAACTAGTGGTTCGCCCCGAACTATGAACTCGCGACCCCATATAAAATTAACAACCCCATATCTCAGCAACCCCTCGACCGATTTGGCTCATGTTCGAACTTAAAAATTCTCTTGGCCTCATTTACCTGCCTACCAAATTTCATGACGATCCGACTAAATTTACTCAAGTTATCGTCGAACGAACATTCATACATACATACATACATACATACATACATACATACATACATACAAACGCCGGATTGTTCCAGTAGACTCGGAGAACTTCGCTCGCTTCGCTCGCTCGTTCAACAAACATACATACAAACATACATACAAACATACATACAAACATACATACAAACATACATACAAACATACATACATACAAACGCCGGATTGTTCAAGTAGACTCGGAGAACTTCGCTCGCTTCGCTCGCTCGTTCAATTAGAATAATGTTGTGAATATTTTGCAATACCTGAGATTAGGAATGATGGCAAGTAGTTGCTGTCCCGCTACTAAACACTGCTTTGAAACAGTTTTATCTTTCGGAAAATTGTGTTTTTTTTTTTTCGAACATAACGGAGCTTGCTTGATGTGTTTTATTGGTACAATTTTAAGGTCGGTGTTAAATATTATTTCAATGTAAGTCAACTTTCTTTTAACGCTTGAAATAACTAGAGAGCGCTAAATTTCATGACCTTACTCGACAGCGGCGCCAACTAGTGAGCACTTAAACCGCAGCCCTCATGGCTTACTTGGATGGATGGATTTCTCATATTCTCAAACCGGCACTGTTGTTTGTTTGACGTCCGTGTAAGTAAAGCGTGTCCACACGCTCCGAGATTCAGTGACTACGCTCCATAAGATGGATAACTAAGTGCCCACCCCCTTTCCATTAGATACAGAGCGACTATTCACCCCCCATCGTCTTCCGACACTCGATAGTGGTGCTACAAACAGGGTCCTCTATCTCGTAAGTGACACTTTAAATCTGGGTGTCAACAGGGTTAGGTTATCGTATGAGGTAGTGGCAACCCCTGGTGTCAGAGTTTCTAGGCCGCCCAAAGGACCAAAGATATGGCTTAACGATTGTTATTAAAAATCTCCTAAAACCATGTCCCAGGCACTGCAGCGCCGAGTGGTCTCTTCACCCAACTAGTGTGAGTGAAGGTGCCACTGGACGCTGTATAAATCATCTCATTACGTAGATGCAAAGGCCTTAGTTTTTTTTATACAAAATAATGTTTGTTTGATTTCTTGGATGATGTTACCTTCTCTTATCAGACCATCAGACTCAGTGCAGATCTATTCCTTATCTAGGATCGATCACTCTCACACCAGGGGTCATTAATAACGATTAATAGTGTGGGGAAAGCCGCGATTAGAGGATGGAGGCTCTCGGATAATGGTTATCGATCTCCTTTGAGGTTTCAGCGAAGTGACTGCTAGTGCGGATTGAAATAAAGTAACTCTTCTTCCTGACACAGATTCGCGCCGATTGATTTTTGTGATAATGGCCGCCGGAGTTTGAAGCTATTTACTTAGGCCCGGTTTCTGAGTTGAGAATTTTGCTAAGCAAATGGGTAAGTATCGTCCTGTCTCTGCAGATTTCTCACAAAAGAGCGTGACAGAGCGAAACGTAAAGTATGTGCTTAGTAAAATTCTCAACTCAGAAACTGGGCCTTAGGGTGGTATTCCAGAACACTCCTAGATAACAGTTTAAACATAGTTTAGTAGCGTCTAGGCACCTAGGCAGCCGCATACAAACCAGGTGCCTACTTGACTTGGTCAGGTAGTACAACTTAGGGACATTCAAATCTAAGCATGCACTGCTTTATCGACAGTCGACACTACTAAACTATGTTTAAACTCCGACTGGGCGGGTAGAGTTTATACAGCGTTCTGGAATACCACCCTTAGGCCCGTAATATCAATCACAGTTTAAACCAAAAGGGCTAGTTTAAACCCTATCTGTCGATAAATTTTCATACAAAATGCGAGGTTTAATCTATCGTCTGAGTTTCAACTGTGATTGATATTACGCCACTTAGAGGTATTAACCGCATAACTTCTTTGAGGTGGAAGTAGGCAGGACACCTGGCTAGACGTACATTACATCGCTAGATTACTTCAAATTATATCCGCCTTGTAAGACAAGGTTGTATTGCTCCTATAAATTCACAAATGTAAGTAACTTTGAAATAAATTAAAGTCATAGGTATTATTTTCTATTAAATCACGGTTTTACCCACTAGTAATTTCTCGGTGTAGCCGAATAGTTTCGGTTCTCATTCGGAGACCTTCTTCATGGAGAACGAGACGGCCCTCGCGACGCCGCGGCTAGTCTCGAACTGCGTTTGAGTAGCCGCTGCGCGCACGCCGAGAGCCGCGGTGCGGGGGGTGGTGGGGGCGCGGGCGGACGCGGTGGCGCGCCCGCCCGCCCACGCATAGCTGCGGGGGTAGCATGACTTTTATCGAGGCGGATTTATCCAACAAAATGGCGGTTTATCAGCATTTTTGACGTTTATAGTGGGTTATATATCGCTCTCGACGATTTATAACCCACTTTAGACGTCAAAAATGCTGATAAACCGCCATTTTGTTGGATAAATCCGCCTCGATAAAAGTCATGCTACGGGGACTGGACTAGGATCTTCTTCGTCGTCGACACTATTTGGTATTGTCATACAGGCGAAACTCACAATGTCGTCCTTTTGAGTATTCTCTTCTCTTGACTCACGGTGTAAAACTGGTTTCCAAGCAGGTGATAGAGCTCAGCCAGAGTCTCTGTTGTAGTTCGGGTGTCTACTTATTTCAATTGCCTCCCGCACTTTTGCGGACAAAATACTAGTGAGTAAAACCGTGATTTAATAGAAAAATGTGCAGTGCTCACGAAAGTCATAGGTCAAGTTTAAAAAGTCATAGGTAATGCCCGCACCGGGAATCGAACCTGGGTCTCTCGCTTCAGAGTCCATTGTTCTTCCACAAGGCCACCACCACCGCTCTCTCACTTATCCATCGTTAACTGGGGCCTTAGCCTGTAACGCAATGTCGTGTCGATGGCGTCCCAGCAGAAGCACAAAACCGGGGTTTCTTCGGTTTTCTCCTACAACCAGAGAACTAATCATCTAAAATTAGAATATTATTTTCTGTACTACAAAAACATTCAAGGGACCGACAGCATTAATAAATCAACTGGGAGCCCATTTTGGCACCATTGCGTTACAGGCTAAGGCCCCTGGTCGATCTATCTATCGCTCAATCGGCACACAGATGAATAGATACATCCAACTCCCGCGGGATCGAGTGATAAATGTCCGCGCATCACGTCACTCGCACTAAAGCACTGCTGCTAAACTGCTTACGCGGCGAGTAATGAGTGAGTGATGGATTACTTTGTCTATCAGCCAGGCTGTAAAGGCCCATTTACACTTCAATAAGTACAGTAGCGAGTCAATTTGCCACTAGGGCGAGTTAAGTTGTTATTGCGTTTGAACGCCACGAGCGAGTTAAGAATAAGTGGTCAAATTAAGGCCCGGTTTCTGAATTGAGAATTTTACTAAGTAAATACTTAAGTATCGTTCTGTCACGTTCTTTTGTGAGAAATCTGCAAAGACAGAACGATACTTAAGTGTTTGCTTAGCGAATTTCTCAATTCAGAAATCGGCAGTAAGTTAAGTTCGATGGACGGCGATCCTATTTTTCGGCGAGTCAAGTGCGAAGTCCCCTCCCGCGCGTCCGCCGCAACCCCGCCAACTTAACTGGCCAGCGCGCCATGGCGTGTAGACGGGCGAGTGAAGTACAGTGCAGCTGAACTGCCACATAACTTAACTCGCTTACCGATATGTGTGGACGCTACTAGCAACTGTCAAACAACCTCGCTGCTGTACTCATTGAAGTGTAAATCGGCCTTTAGAGTTAGACTATTGAAGATTTCAATGGAAAAATTAGGTAATCTAGCTACAGTTATTAACAGCGAGAAGAAAAAATACGAGTTAAATATGTGCGCAGGCAACTTAGGCTACGGATTTCCTCACGATTAACTACAACAACAACCAACAACAACGAACGAACCCGTGCAATGATGGGGCATAAAATAAAAAAATTGCCGCGTGCCCCTATTTGTCGCTGGAGAGATAAAAATCACCAATCCCTCTGCAACCTTTGCTAAGGACTAGACGGATAATCCCGGCTCTTGGCTGGGTGCAGGGGCGTATCTAGGGTGTTTTTGGGGGGTTCAGACTAGTCGATGTACGTATCCCTTCTTCTTCTTGTAGTTCCGTCTCCTATCGAAGGTATCATCTTGGCTATTTATGGCAATCATCTTGGCTATTTCTTCCTTTGAGGCTGCCAACCGGAACCAGAAGCTCGTGGATTGTTGGTACCAATGGCGTAAGTTCTCAAGCCATAAAAATAAATAAAAAAGTACCTTTTATACGAGTACCTAACAGGGTGGCCCAAACACAGACGTCAAGCGAGGAAATCTAGATAGCTGACACCGAGGGCTACCCGAATTACCCCCATGAATGTTCAGCCATTTTTTGTCGTTTAGAAGTTATGAGGCTTATAAGGTTTTTTTGAAAAAAAAAACTAGCATTGGATTTTATTATGTCACTTTTTTTTCTTTTGACTTTTCAGAGATATTTTTGATTGTTTAGGGTCTCAAATAATTTATCTATTACCAAAAAAAATATGATCAGCTATGGACTTCTAGAAATTACCGCAATTTTGATCCAAAGTCCAAAAATGTCCCCTCCCCTAAGATGCCACCTGCGTACGGCCCTGCGCAAGGCTCTCAGACGTGATGGGATTCGAGTGGAAAAAGCGCAAAATCACCGGCCGGCAGTTAGCGTTAGAGATAGTTAATCCGAGCGCTGAGCTAACTGAGATTGTGTGTACTGGCTCGCTGTTAGTGCTCTATGAAAGGAGTTTAAAATATGCAAAAATGTTTCAGCTAGGCAGAGTGGTGAATTTACACACAGATAGAGAAAGAAAGTATCCATTTCATACATAATGAGCCGTTTTCAAAGAACAAATTCAAAGCATCTCCCACCAACACTACTCAGATTTATTATGGTGCTATCTGTGGAGACTTTAAAAGACTGGCTGTTGTTATTCAAGTTTTGTCAAGCCACTACTATGTTTTTTATACGTGTTAAGTTTTAAGTTATATTAATTTAGTCACTAGTTTTCCTAAATATTCAATAAATAAAATAAATAAATACATAAATTATTTTAGAAAAAGGGCGCCGCCAATGGATAAAAAATCATATCTTCTTTTTGGATGCGTTTTTGGAAGTGGCCACTTTTGGCGATAAAAGATTTTATTCGTAGGATCTAGGATCTGGAATCTAAACCTTCGGTCCCAAAAATAGTTTAGCCTCGCGTTGATAACCTAATGAAGAGTTTTTAGCTAAAAACGCATCCAGAAAGAAGCTATGATTTTTTTCCCATTGGCGGCGCTAGTTGTGCCTAGGTTTGGGTCTTAAGGGCCCAAGGGCCTCACCATAGTTTAAGATGGCATTGTGTATAGCCTTGATTACCTTATTAAACTTGTCATAGAAAGCCTGCGTGGCCGCGATAGATTTGATTTCCTCCCCGTCCTGCCAATATTGACCCGAGGAGTCAAATGGCGTCATTCATTATCCTCGCAGACGTCATCCGAGGGGAGTCTTATTAAAGATCCTGCTTTCGGGTGGCTATTCTTTAAGAATAGGCCTTTTTTTATTAGGCACCAGATTATTATTCAACAACAACCAGGACTGTTTAACGTGCCTACCGAAGCACGGAAGCGCTTAGATATTATTGCCACTAGCTGTCACCCATCCATGGACTGACCGCAGCCTTTGTTGCTTAACTTTGCCAATCAATTAAGAATGGCTATAACTAGGCTGTCACGGGAAAGGGCAAGGTTATAAACTAAGGCTATTTTAAAAAATCTTGCACTCAGATCTCGATAGAACCCGAGAATAGTCGCCCAATACCCGCCATCGCTCCAATATGAGGAAAGTGGGTAATTTTATAAGATTAAAAAATCGAATCCAAAAATCCATTTGGAGAGCGAATCTCGCTCTTTGTCGGCAAGATCAAAGGCATTTGTGATCTGTTGAAGTGAGAAATTGTCCTCATTGATATGTTTTCTTTTGCCTTCCTTCGCCTTATTGTTATGGTAATAAAATTGCTTCTTGATTTTATTTTACGTCAACTCAAGTGTTCCTCTTTTTGAGGACGCTCATAATTTCCTTTTCATTCACTTTGATTTATTTTGGTACAATTTTATACGTAGAATCAATACTGAAGTAGAGATTGGTTGCGTTAAGTTATCGTATGAGGTAGTGGCCACCTCTGGTGTCAGAGTTTTTGGGCCGCCTAAAGGGCATTTGACATGGCTTAACGATTGTTATTAATCAATATAAATATCAAATAATTATTTTAATATTTTTTACTTTTTTTACCCATTACATATCTATTTTGCTAGAAAGTGATATTAAGACACACCCTATCGTGTTGAAGGGAGTTAAAAGTGAGGTGTAGTATGATAGCATAAGTAAATAACTAGTTATAAGGTTTTACGCATTCGACACAATCTCGAAGGAAAAAAAAAAGGTTTTGATCTCGACTGCTACCGACCACTCGAGTCATGTCGAGCGCAAAAAGGCAAACATCTCGCAGAAATCTCGTGCCTTAATATCGAGGATGACTTCGTGAGAATAGAAGATGTGACATCTGCCGCAAAACGAGTTTTTTCCTTTGAGGTGTGTCGAATGCGAGATTCCCGAGAATTAGCCCCCTGTAGTACCTAAGTACATATCGTATTCTAGTCCTTTGACAGTCCCGAGTACACGCGCCGTCTACAGCCGTCTAACAGGCAGTTAGTGCTGTCGCGTCTCAGTTGTTCCGACTCGTAATCGGATTGCGCTTGACAACTGACAAGATTGCTGCTCTGTTGTTGCACGGAGGGCCTTGCAGTATTACAGAGGCAAAATTTTAATATCCGCAACAAGATTATACTAGATTTACTTGAGACTTTTGAGAGTGGCCTACTAGTTGTTTATTTGGTACACTTTATTACACAAAAAGGAGGTACAAGCGGTGGTGGTCTAACTTGTGGGAATACAAGAGGTCCCCGGTTCGATTCCCAGTGCGGGCGTGAATCTATAAATTTGTTTGATTTCAAAGTTACGTACCTACATTTTGTGAAATTGTATAGCAATACCACTCGCTAACTGTGAACAAAAACATCGTGAGGAAACCCGCGGCTTAGTTGGCTCCACACGTCTTGACTTGTCTTTCCTGTGGGCTAGGCCGACTAAGCTGTCAGGATGGTAAAGGTGCTGGGCAAGCCTACTCCATCTAAAACAATGTCCCAGGCACTGCTGCGCCGAGTGGTCGCTTCACCCATCTAGTGTGAGTGAAGGTGCCATTGGACGCTGTATCAATCATCTCATTACGAAGATGCAAAGGCCTTAGTTAGGAACTTAAGGTTGGACGCTAGCAGCGTGTCAGAAAATTCAATTTTTTGTCAGTTTTTTTTTTTATTTTAAGTTATATTGAGCTATTTTTGTTGAACGATTTTTCGTTCACGGCAGTAAAATTGTATTCTTTTCATTATTAAAACAACACAACAACAAAAATTGAGGTAATTTTGTGATATCCTCTTAAGAGGTGTATTTTCCAATAGCCAATTACGTACCAAAGTGCTTCAATAAACTTCTTGGAAGTTGAAACCCCCACTATGAAATCTTCCCAACTTCACTCCTTAACTGTATCTTTGCAAAATGCTGCCTTCATCTTTGAACATCTAACTTGGACTGGGTGCTTAGCTTTTATTACTCTAGTGCTTTATAGATTTGTTGCCGAGGTGTTGGCATCGCCCGCCTGACCAAAATAATTGGCTTCGCGTCGCGTGCCTATATCTTCGACTCGTCGGATTTTTGCCAAATTTCAGTGGGGCTATTGTCGAGTAAATAAAAACTGATTTTGACGGTTCGACAGTGCAGTTTTTTTACAGAATGAGCCCTCAGTTTTTTTTTTTTTTTTTTTAATATAATTATGCATAAAATTGAGAAAATACAGGGCTTGGGTTGTATGGGTTGTGTTGGATACTCGTATTTCAAGTTCTGTCAATAGTGCTATCTCGCATATCTACACAACTTCTTCGCCAACAAACTGTGTTGACACACGTTTGGCAATTTTTTTTGTAATTTAAGATTGTAAAATTACTTTTGAGAAGTAAATAAAAAAAAACTCACGCCAAAGTAGACATCCCCGCAAAAGAAGCGCGCCTGCGATAAATCCCGCCGTACTTAGATACTTGGTGGCCTATCAGCCAAACGTTTTGGCAAAGAACCCGGGGTCACCAATCCCACCTCTCGAAGAGGAGAGAAAAAACTCATCTACACTTCGCGCAAGTCTTATAGAAGACTGAACAAAGATGACCCGAAGTTTCAATTTGTGTCAAGCTGTTGACTCAAGTCAGATATCAGGGCTCGAAACTCAAGTAAACTTAGGCCTTTACATCTACGTAATGAGATGATTTAAATAGCGTCCAGTGGCATCTTCACTCACACCAGATGGTTGAAGAGGCCACTCGACGTTGAAGTGCCTGGGACATGTCTAGCGCCGAGTGAATGAATGAAGACATGCTCGTAATATTACAAAAGACATATCACACAACGGTGTAATGAAATATTACGCATTACACGAGAGATAAAAGCATGACACATGTAATTTCAGAATTACTGCACTGTACTGTTATGAAGTGTTCTGAAATGACATGTGTCATGTCCTCCTGACTCCATGTAACCTCATGTCAAATCGACTACGCAATATACATCGAATTGTCATAATAAAATATTAATGTCAGTTATATTTTGATTATAATATAATTCATATTATGAAACTTGCACCTGGTGTGATGAAATGAATGAACTGCATCATGGCATTTCAGCACACTTCCTTGCAGTACAGTACAGTTTATTCATTTCATTACACCAGATGATATGAAGCATGACACATGGCATTTCAGTACACAACACTGTACTGTAATGAAGTTGTTATTAATTTAGTCAATGACAAATTTAGTAGTTATCTTTGAGAATATTTTCGACCGTTTCGATGTCGATTTCTGAGAATTGACCCCAGTATTAGGTTGTTTTCTAGCCTGTAATTATCTAGCCGGTTTGATTAATTAAAATATTTAGGTTACAATTAATTTGATCGGTGTTTCTTCGCGTTTCTACTCTGTGGGTGTATAAAGAGCACAGACAATCGCACATAACACTCAACGGATTGCAGCTGCGAAGTTGAGTGTAGCAATCTTGTCAGAGATGCAAATAGGGTGCCCTGTACAATGCGATTAGAACTTCTTGTCTGCTTTAGCACAAGTTGGATTGCTCTTTCACAAGTTTATTTATGAAGATGTCAAACTGTTTTTTTCTCGTTTTAAAATCCGTTTTGGTGTTGGAAAAAGATCGAGGTTATACGCGAGCGAGAAAGGGTTGTGTTTGTCACGCGTATGTATTTGAGGTGTCGCTGAGGGAAAACATCGTGAGGAAACCGGCGGCTTAGTTGGCTGCACACGTACTGACTTGTCTCTCCTGTGGGTGGTCGACTAAGCTGTCAGGATGGTATAGGTGCAGGGCAAGCCTACTCCATCTAAAACAATGTCCCAGGCACTGCAGCGCCGAGTGCTCTCTTCACCCATCTAGTGTGAGTGAAGGTGCCACTGGACGCTGCATAAATCATCTCATTACGTAGATGCAAAGGCCTTAGTTTTAGTATTTGTGGTATTATTTATAACAATGTAGATGCTACACGACGACTAGGTGCTAGGCAGTGAGGAATAAAAGGCGTGACATCTTAAAAATTGCTGGAAATAAATCGAAAAAATGTGGATGAATCTCTACGGTATGAAAGTGGTTTTTTCCATAATGATTCGACAAATTATAAAATTGTAACCAACTAGCCAACTACGGCGAAAAAGAAGCATATTTGTTCACAATGCAAAAACGGAAAAGTGATATTTTTGTCCCTTTGTAGGGTTAACCGATTTCAATGCTGTTTTTCTTTACTTGCCAGTTGAAATCGGCAAGATGGTTGTTAAAATTGTGTTTGGTGATAGAAGAGAAAAATTGTGAGAAGTATTAAATAGAATAAGGTAATGCTTTTCACCATTAAATCACTCCTATATTCCACTTCAGCCGCAAAGCACACGCCGGGCGCCAAAATGATTTCAATTTCCAACAAAATGTGGTCAATCCTAGTTCAATGTTGAAAGCCAATATTTCAACCAAAATCTGACCGTAAACTTTCCACGAATTGACCGCTAATTGTATTGTATTTCAACAGAAGTGCTAGCTACTACAGTAGTACTACATTAGGTGCTAGGCCGAATAGACTAAGAGGATGGCAAAGGTTCCCGAGAATTAGCCCCCAGGCCGCAACGCGAGTTTTATCTACCCTTGCCATACATACTATAGTCCGTTTCCAGGGCAGGCGGAAAAGCGATCATTAACCTTTGAGCGGATCACAGAAATAAACAACATTTTTTATGCCAAAGGTTTTTTGAATTTTTGACAAGTTTACTACGAACTGGCACATTAATGAGCGATGAGGTTTAGTAATTTTTAAACAATTATGTTAAGGTGAAACGACACCAAAGTGGCGGAAAAAAAACAGGTTGGTATGAGTATACATTAAGTATATTAAACAGGGATGTCACGTTCATCAGTGTCAGTTTCACAATCGTTTTCTGATGATGAGGATGTGCGATTGTACACACTTGCGCAGAAATCCCCACCAGTTTCGTCGAGCGCTCATAACTCGTGACGCTACCTGTAGCACGTTGAAACAGGTTTTTTATCTCTGACTGACCGGAACTCTCAACCCACCCCGTACCTAAAAACACACTTCGATACCCAAACGATACAGAAATGTAAGGAGAGTGACGGAGTGCGACACGAATCGTTATATTTTTACGGTAACATAGTACTTCGTATCAATGATCGCTTTTCCGCCTGCCCTGGAAACGGACTATACTCATACATACCCTTGCCATACATACTCCTTCTGTATACAGCAAATCATATTAGTGTCATGTCTTTTCACGAAACGCGACTCAAATCTACAGTAGTTTGTCAGTTAAAGACTTGTTTTTTCCTTCAAAATGCTATCAGTCGCGCGAGGTTAGCTTTTGCGACATATTTCATGTCGAAGTCTTTTCGCGCCGCGAAAGAAGTCCCGGTGCGCATCATCGCGGGCTGGTGGCGTGAAAAGGAAGAGTTTTTCGTGGGCTGGATACAGAGATAGATATAACCTGATAGCCTGGAAAAGCAAATTATGACGGGAAAGGTGGAGGGAAAGAGAGCTCGAGGCAGACCACCCGCTAAATGGACGGATATTTTAACCAAAGACACGCAAAAACACCTGCACAAACTGATCCACATCGCGAGTGATAGAGCGCAATGGAGAACTCTACTCTCCGCCACCTTCAATGATGGTCACGATCCTCAGCATTGAGGGAACGACTGAATGGAGCTGTCACAACAGCCAAAAGCGAAATGCCAATCGCAGCAACAACCGCAGAAAAACCCGAAGCAATACGCGCACGGGATCGAATTGCGTGCGAAACAATTTGCAGATGGCTGCAGCGCTGTGACGTGCAATTACCGGTGCCTGATGGATCGCCTGGTCAGTGTTGGACCCAGCGTTGGTGGCCAAGTCATAACAATAAATATAAACAGTAGTTCACCCCGAACTGTGAACCTGCGATGCATACTTTACAATTTTTACACTTAAACTTTCGTAAGCACTGCACATTTTGGATTTCGTAAACGGTTAAACTTTCTTGTATTTAAGTCGGTGTAGTGTAGCCGACTAGTTTCGGTTCTCATTCGGAGACTAATCGGCTACACTGACATAAATACAAGTAAGTTGAATCGTTTACGAAAACCAAAACATATTTACATTACATCCCCATATGTTGGCAACCCCTTGAACGATTTGGCTCATATTCGAATTTAATAGTACATTACTGCCGCGATCTGTAATGAGTGCGTTTCTGGCGCGCTTTTGATGGCCGACAGAGCGCAGCGTAGCGCAGCTCAAGGCCCTCACAATGCGGTCAGCATTGCAGCCCTTGATGGACAAGCTGAAATGAAGGCCGAGACCGAAGGTCGAGGCCTTTATAGCGCGGCCAGCAAGGGCTGCAATGATGACCAAACTTGAGGGCCGAGAGCGTAGCTAAGCTAAGCTCGAGGCAATCATAGCGTGGCCAGAAGCGCACTCATTGCAGACCAAGGCTTGTATAGTGCTTTACTCAAACAATGCGAGTAATTAAAATATTAATTAGAATAGTAATTAACATAGTAATTTAATTAGCTTACCATTTGTCGTAGATTAAGTACTTTTTGTCGATTTTCCTTTCCGCAAACTTTTTGTTGGTAAGCTTGCTTGTATTTTTCTTTTTACTTCGGTGGCAATAAATTTCCAATTACTAATTTCGCTTGATTTTGAATGTCCGGCGGTGTTAAACACATTAAATCCGAGGATTCGTCGCTTTGAGAGTTCACTTTTTCAACAAAAACACAGAAAAAAATCACTTCGAACAACGCGCGAAAAGTCGAAAACAATATGGCCGCTCTTTTTTTTTCTGTGCAATGTGTCGACTGCCAGTACCCATACAGCCTAATTCTAAATAAATACTTTTTGCACCTGATGTTTGAGTTCTATTTATGAAACAAAACTCGACATTAATGTTTTTCTGGCCGCAAAACACAAGACATTAATGAAATTCCATACAACTTTTCTGGCGCCTAATCCAAGTAGCCCGCAAGTCCGACTTTGCTCAAAGAAGGTTGTCGAATTAATGTCCACATTACGAGCTTTTTTGAGTAAAATTTATTTAAGCTCCATCTATCCACCTACCAAATTTCATGACGATCCGATCATCAATTCTCGAGTTTTCGTCGAACATACAAACGCTAGATTATTCAACTAGACTCGTAGACAAGCGTTTTGGATGTTGAGTTCTTTGACATGAAGACTGAAGAGTATTTACCGAAAAGTATTTGATTGAAGGGTTTCCCCTGAATTACCTACAGCGTGTAGAGACGTTATGCCAAGTTTGTTGATAGAAGAACTGTTTGCGGCCAATGTTTTACTCAGTGTTGGTGGCCAACTTTTTCCAAGTTTTCTTCGCCAGCCCAAGTGATATTTAATGCGACGCGCTGTATGTAAAGTTCTTATAACACTTTCCACAGTTTCACTTTAAAAATGAAAGTTTTGTAAACTCTCTTGAAAGTTCTTTCCATTACACTTCAACAACAAACTTCAAACTTAGGTGCTTACTAGTGGTTCGCCTATAGAAATTTCATCCAGCCAGCCAAGAAAATTGTAACAGTTAAATTGAGAGCGGGAAAGGGAAAATAAAGCACCGGAAAAAACATCATAAAAATTACTTACAAGTTAAATGGTGGTCCGTGGACCACAGATTGGGAACCACTGCGTTACAAACGTATTCACCTTCAGTTATTTGCGCACCCCGCACAAAGGCCTGGTAATTAATCGCCTTTCATTCATGCGGAATGACCTATGCGGGGGCTGGCCCAATAGGCGTAATGGTTATGTTATGACATTTCCATTCCGAATGGACCAGCCACGTTTGCCGTATGTGTCCGAATTACAGATATACATTCTCGCAGGCGACGCGAAATGGATTTCGGTCTCCGCGACTAAAAGACCTAGCGCCTTTCAACTTATTCCTTTCGATACAGTGGTTTTTTTAGCAGTAAGATAGCCTAAGGTCTGAATTTTACAAAATATCCTTGTCGTTTGTTTGTAACATATCAGTGCAATTACTTTATAACAGACTTGTACAGTGTACACACCACATTTACTGCAAATCTTAGATGAAAACAAAAAAGGGAAGATACGGCACATTCTAACTAGCAGCCGTGAAAAAATGGGCTCGAACGCACTCATGCACATGAACTCACACAGCTTTAACTCAGTGAATAAGCGATACGCTAAACCAACAAGCCCGAGCGAGACAAGAACAGTGTCCAACCGGCGGCGACTGAATGAAAGTGAGTCCATGGACTCAGTTTTGCAGGACCAGGCGTAATGGGTGAGTGCCGTATCTTCCCTTTTTTGTTTTCATCTAAGCTGCAAATACAATACTACATTTTATTTAAAAAAAAGAAGGAGGTAGGTACTCAATTTGACCCGTTTTTTTAATGTTTGTCATCTCAGAACTTTTTTTCCGTGAACATGATGAATCATGACGTGTTCTGAGGTGTCATGTTTCATGAAATATGCTGAATTGTCATTGTGTCTTGTTTGGTGTCTAAACTAAAACTACTAAGGCCTTTGCATCTACGTAATGAGATGATTTATACAGCGTCCAGTGGCACCTTCACTCAAATTAAACGGGTGAAGAGACCATTCGGCGCTGCAGTGCCTGGGACATTGTTTTAGATGGAGTAGGCTTGCCCAGCACCCATATCCTGACAGCTTAGTCGGCCTAGTCTACATGAAAGACAAGTCAATACGTGTGGAGTCAACTAAGCCGCGGATTTCCTCCGCGGGAGCGGTTGTGGCCTAGTGGTGGAACATTGGACTCGGAAGCGAGAGACCCAGGTTCGATTCCCGAGCAGGCACCTACGACTTTGTTTATTTTCGAAGTTACGGCTACGTACATTTGTGAATTTGAAGTAGCAAAACCACTCGCACTGAAGGAAAGCATCGTGAGGAAACCCGCGGCTTAGTTGGCTCCCAGGTTCAAATACCTCGTGATAAGCACTAGTGGTTTGCTTTATATAGTGTAAATCATCATCAGGCACAGATGTAGAGGCCAATAAATTAAGGCACCATTAATCCGCGCGAGCTGGGTTCACAAATAGCAGACAGGGCAGGTGAATGCGTCACAGAATGGAAATGAACAGAAACACGAAACGCCATAGAACGTTACGCTCTTCGGTCTCCACCTCTGACCCACATATTGTGGTACAGTCGGCCACACGCTAGGATACCCCTTTTTGTTCGATTGGCGCCCTTATGCCGCGCGCGGTAATAGCTACCATGAGGTATCCTAGACAGTGGCCGACCGTCTATCTATCTATTTATCTATCTATCCAGCCCATAAATAAAGCCCACTGCTGGGCAAAGGCCTCTTCCTTTTCACGCCAACCCCCTCGGTCTAATGCCAATCTCGTACAACATACTTATAAATAAAGATTTTTATGTGGACCTCGGGACGTGTACCGGGAGGTGAAGGAACTGGCCTGTGACCGGAGTCATTGAGTGTGCTGCACCGACAAGAGTCCAACTCTTAAATACATATAATGATGTTGAAACAAATTCGCTCGGGACAGGACTTGAACGCGCAACCTCTTGCATACCGAGCCAAGTAAGTGTGGATGCAAATTTTAGAACCTCATTGTTACTCGTTTTACGGACCGAGAGCGCCACCTGGTTAATAGTTTGCACTAATCTTTATAAATACAACCGTGTTTTTTTCCAAATAAATGCATTGAATGGTGGTACGGAACCTTCGGTGCGCGATTCCCACTCGCACTTGGCCGGTTTTTTTTCTGATTTGCCCCCCAAAATTAGAATGATGGGTCTTGAATTGACCTTTTATCTCTGTCCCAAGTAGAGGATGCACCGCGCATATAAATCAGGGAACACCGAGGCGGAACGGGCCGGAACGCGGGCCGATTCTGCAACTGTCGATATCGACATTATACAGGGCAATTTTTAAATAGCTTTCTTCCTCAAACACCCCAACTTCTAAATAGGATTTCCAAAAACTTTTGTTCTAAGTACGACTTATCGAAAAGCTCGATACTTTTTATTTATTGAACGTTTCTTATTCTTTAAAAGTATGCATTTCTGATATTCCAGCGCTGCTGCGCTTTTTTTGAGTTTCTGCTATGCCATAGATTCTGCTAACAAAATATGGACGCAAATCTGAAATAAATTGAACTGAATACTAAGTTGCCTGTATTGAGCCTACTCCAACTAAAACAATGCCCCAGGCATTGCAGCGTCGAGTGGTCTCTTTATCCATCTAGTGTGAGTGAAGGTGCCACTGGACGCTGCATAAATAATTTCATTACGTAGATGCAAAGGCCTAAGTTTTGTATTGATTGATGAATCCGACGCATGAAAGGTTTTTTTTGTAACACCCTGTATTTCGACAAATAAGCTTCAGTTTTCGTTCCGAAACGAACATTCTTCAGTTTCCAAACGGCTGATTTATGTGGCGCGATTTTCGGCGGTGAAACTGGCGGCGGCAATAATTGAAATGTGATTTGCATTTAAAATGAGGATTCAATTTGGTTTATTAATGTCAGCATATCAGACTGAAGACTGAAATTAAAAAAAATATATACTAAGCATACTTTTTAGAATTTGTTAATAGAACAATATTTAAACAGTGTGCTACAAGTAGAGCGAAAGAGACGTATCGATGGAAAATGCCAAAATTTAAAAAACCGATCTCCGTGGAAAAGGTACACAGTCATATTCTATTGCAATGATTCCGAGTATCTTGCTGCTGTCCGTCGAGGAGTTCCGTTCTCCATCTCCGAAGTTCTTCATCAGATCTCCACCATTTTATGGGACTACACGGGAAGTATACAGTTTCATACAAAAAAAGAATCATCAAAATCGGTCCAATCGGAAAAAGTTCTGAGGTAATACACACATAAAAAAACATACGGGCCGAATTGAGTACCCTTCCTTTTATGAAGTCGGTTAAAAATAGGCTTGAAACTTACCTAGATTGGCAAAAGGCTTTTTCTTAGACAACTTATCGTCTAGCTAGGTCACCTTCACGGAGTTACCCGCAAAAGTAGATGATGTAGCAACTTACCTGAAACAATTATATAGTAACATTAGACCCACTTTTGAAGTTGTAATAATAATTCAAATACGTAATTTATTACAAACTAGCTTTTGCCCGCGACTTCGTCCGCGTAGACTTGTTTTTTTTTTCGTTATCACAATAAAAAATAGGCTATAGCACTCAGCGATAACGTAGCTTCCCATTAGTGAAAGAATTTTTAAAATCGTATGAGTAGTTTTGGAGATTACCCCCTACTACATACATACATACTTACAAACTTTTCCTCTTTATAATATTAGTGTAAACAAATGTCCATATTATTATTGTGTTAGTAGTGCAATAAAGATTCACTATCTACACTAATATTATAAAGAGGAAAAGTTTGTAAGTATGTATGTATGTAGGGGGTAATCTCCAAAACTACTCATCCAATCCGTTCGAAATTCGAATGCAATAATGTGTGAATATCGCGAGTCATTAAAAGTGAATACTCATCCGATTTTAAAAATTCTTTTATTAATGGGAAGCTACGTTATCTATCACTGAGTGCTATAGGAAATTTTTCGCAGGCGAAATCGAAGGACGAAGTCGCGGGCAAAAGCTATTACTAATATTAGTAGAGATCTGAGATCACGACGGTAATCCAACCATAATCAATGAATGAAAATCAAATGGGGTATTTCTTTAGGTGGTAACTTTTAGACTAACTAATCCTCAACAAAATGACAAAAAGACAACAAAGTTATTGTAGCAGCCCATTCAGAAAACGTTTAATTTCACAAAACGTTTATCGATAATCTCACCTAACACAGCAATAAAAAAAACACAAATTGTATCGGTTATGTTGTGACCCAAAAATACCTTTACGCATGTCGATACAAGGGTCATATTATTATAACATCCCTGTTACATCGAACCGTGCTAGGGTCACAGAGTACAAAGATACAGATATTGAACTCCGTAAAGGTGGGCGAAATCTGACCCGGTTAGTTAGAGGAATAATAATAATATAATAATTTATTTATTTATTCAAGATAACAAGATCTTATAGGGTTAGTAACAATTGGTAATTAAACATTAAAAAATAAAATTAAAGTGAAATTGAAATATTTTTTTATTTGTTCTACAAGATCTACGGAGATAAGCTTACAGAAACAAAAATAATGTTCAGTGATATTTTATTGCACAAAAAACCGCAAAGTTGCCAGTCCCCAAAACCGGCTTATTTGCGAGAAAATATCGAAAAAAACATTTTTTTTTTTACTTTTTGTTTTTTTTGTCACTATCCCGTGCTAGGGCACATTTGCAAACCCGCGCACATTTGCACGCGGTATGCAAGAGGTTGCGGGTTCAAGTCCCGTCCCGAGTGATTTTTTTTCAACTTATTATAAATGTTTAAATAGCAACTGTGCGGTTTTTTTACAGAATACAGCACACAGACGGGCTTATTTCAGTTTTTTCACCATACGGTACGGAGTTGTATCTCTGTTCCTACTCTGTACCCAGTACATTCCAGCTACAGCCGTCACGTACAGTGTGTCGATTTAATCGTGCGACGCTACGTGCACCAAATGTGCCTGTAATACAGCTGTAATGGAAATTGTGCTGCTTATTTTGTACAATACCAGCCACCGGTGGCGTCAATACTTTAGGTACGGAGGTAGGTCGTTATTAAGGCAAAATAGTAGGCACAACTAGCGCCGCCAATTAAAAAAAAATCTTATCTTCTTTTTGGATGCGTTTTTTGCTAAAAACTCTCCTGCAAAATCTCAACGCGAAATCATTTATAGTATACGATATTAAAGCAAAAAAAAAAACTGTGAAAAATACCCAAAAGACATTAAATTGTGGCCTTCCTCTAAATACTAACGGTTGGGCGACAAATCGCGCGCGCGCATTGAGAAGGCCGTTGTCCGCACGTCGCGGTTTTGTGAATTAAAAAAAAACGTATTTTTAGATTTTTGGAACGTAAACTAACCTACTTGCAAAATGCAATCTATGGTAGGTGTGTCTGTCACTCGAAACATGTCAACATTTTTTTTTTCGCTTTTACAATATATCGCTAATATTCTGATCCATCTTTTTCTGTCGTCGCCAGCGTTACTCAAACTTTCGTCCCTGAGTGGGGTGTCACTGACCAAAACAAAACCCTGTGTACTTAACCCAGCTTTAAATTAAGCTTTAAAATCGACCTCTCTTAAAGCCGCTGCGGTCAGCGCTCAGTCTCAACTTCGCCGATTAGCCGAAGTTCGAACTCGGGACCGGCCGGTCGCGTGCCATCTGCCATCTGCGGAGCCACCGCGGGGCTTTGTTTATTTGACACTGAAAGACTTTCGCGGTCGGCCGCAGCTTGCTACGACGGATATCCACTCTAATCTGGGGCCCGAGTCGTGACGCAATGGTGCCAAAATGGGCTCCTAGTAGACGGCTTCAATTACGATTTATTAATGCTACTAGGACGCCATCGACACGCCATAGCGTTACAGACTTAGGCACATGCACAGCTCGCGTAGCATGAGGCTGGGTTAGAGCGTATCCATGGGTTTATAACAATTTATGTCTATACTAGCTTTTGCCCGCGACTTCGTCCTACAGAAAAAGATATGTGGTTTACATTGCCTCTAAGTGTAATAGCGTGATAATATGTAGCCTATGTGTTATTCTGATGTCTAACTAAGCTATCTCTATTCCAAATTTCATCCAAATCCGTCAAGCCGTTTCAGCGTGAAAGAGTAACAAACATCCATCCATCCATCCATACTTACAAACTTTCGCTTAGGAAGTAGGATTTTAACGTAGAATGGGACGCTCTAACCCAGCTATGCTACGCTTGCAGGATTGCGGCTTGCCACTAAACTGGCCCAGTCTGTGTAGCCCTAATGGTTGTATAGTCCCCGGTTTGTTTACATAATAAATCTAGCAGGGTGTCAGATTAATCACTAGATGGCGTTAGTGGGAGCAGTTCGGATAGCCTCCTGTCTGTTTGTTTAGATAAACTCGATCTGGCTAACTCGGGCTTGAATTGAGCGAGCGTAATGAATAGTGGTTGTAGGTAGACGTTGACGTGGTCTGAAGATTATGTTTGATTGCTGTTAACTTCGATGTTAAAGATCCACTGGCGAAGAGAAGACGAAGAGATCAAGGGCCATATTTGTATTGTATGTAGTGGACCATATACAATGTTGTTATAACACAATGTTGTGTGACAGATAGGGTTAAGGCACACTAGTGCCGCAAACAAAAATAAAAATCTTGTTTTGGATACGTTTTTTTGCTAAAATTTTAGGACCTAAGGCTAAGGATTTTAGAATCCTAAAAACTATGAATAAAAAGGTCAAAAGTGGCCGTTTTTTTCTTGTGCAGGCTTTATTCGCAGGTTCTAGGATCTAGAATAGGTTCTAAAAATAGTTTAGCCTTGGGAATTTCATTTATCGGCTTGTTTTTAGAAAAAAACGCATCCAAAAAGAAGACAAGATTTTTTTTCATTGGCGGCGCTAATGTAGTCTTTGCTCTTCGCCTTAAGTTGCCAGCTCATTGAAACAGCAAGCCACTAGTGGCTGGCAACATTAGCATTATTTATTAATTAATGCGCACAAATATTCATAACTGACGGGGATTCCCGGCGATTTATGTTTCCGTCCGCCCTTGTTTGCGATGTACGGTCGACGACACGCCAGGGTATCCCTTTTCGTTCGATTGACGCACTTATGTCACGCGCGATAAGAGCTACTATGGGGTATCGTAGCGTGTCACTAACTGTACGGTCGGCCACAGTCACAGACACCTCATGGCAGCTCTTACCGCGCGCGGCATAAGGGCGCCAATCGAACAAAAAGGGGTATCCTAGCGTGTGGCCGACTGTACAAGTGTGTTCGGGGTTAACTAGCAGGGTTCTGGCTGAATTAATCTTGACCGACAGTTTACCTAATTGGGGATTCGCAGGTTAAGGGTGGACGATAAACTAAGCAATTTTTGTTCAGCGATTTTTCGTTCGCGGCAATAAAACAGTATTATTTTAATTATTGTAAACAACAGAACAATAATAATTCAGCCGATTATGTGTTCTGGTCTACGAAGCAGTGGCACTGCCCAAAAAACTTGTCGTAGACCAGAACACATAATCGGCAGAATTATTGTTGTTCTGTTGTTTACAATAATGAAAATAATACTATGTTATTGCCGCGAACGAAAAATCGCTGAACCAAAATAGCTCAGTTTAGCTACAAAATGTAAAAAACTGTGAAAATTTTGAATTTCCTGCCACGCTGCTATCTTCCAGCCTTAAGGCCCAGCATGGCACAACTAGCACCGCCAATGAAAAAAAATCATATCTTCTTTGTGGCCACTTTTGGCTATGAAGCACTTCATTCGTAGGTTTTAGGACCTGGAATCTAAGCCTTAGGTCCTAAAAATAGTTAAGCCTCGCGTTGAGAATTTACTGAACAGTTTTTAGCAAAAAAAGCATCCAAAAAGAAGATATGATTTTTTTTCACTGGGGCGACGCTAGTTGTGCCTTCTATTTGGGCCTTAAGGTAAGGGTGTAGGTACACTAGAGCCACCAATAAAAAAAATAGGTTAAAAAAACTTTTTAAGTTAAACGGTTTTATGTTAAACATACATTGCAATGTTTAAGATAAATGTACTAAAAACCAAAAAATAATAAAATAGATACAGTCGTGGGAATTATAAACATATGCATAGACTAGACTAAAATAAAACCGTGGGGCACGTCAAATGTCTACAATCGTTGATTATAATGTTTGTTTTGTAATGTTACACTATAATTAGGCAGTTGACGTGCCCCACGGTTTTATTTTATTCTAGTCTATGCATATGTTTATAATTCCCACGACTGTATCTATTTTATTATTTTTTGGTTTTTAGTACATTTATCTTAAACATTGCAATGTATGTTTAACATAAAACCGTTTAACTTAAAAAGTTTTTTTAACCTATTTTTATTTTCTAGTTTTTAGTTTTTATTTCGCATTCTGTTTAATTCATATAGTATATTGTATTATACTGGTTGAGCACTTTCATTTGATACCCATATTGATGGGATCGATAAAACCTACGTTATCCGCCATTTTGTAGCGGCCGCCATCTTGTATTTAATTTTTTTATAGTATATTGTATTCTGCTTGTTGAGCCCTTTCATTTGATACCCATATTGATGGGATTGATAAAACCTACGTTATCCGCCATTTTGTAGCGGCCGCCATCTTGGATTTCAATTTTTTATAGTATATTGTATTCTGCTTGTTGAGCCCTTTCATTTGATACCCATATTGATGGGATTAATAAAACATAAATTATCCGCCATTTTGTAGCGGCGGCCATCTTGAATTTATAATGATAATGAATAAACATAATTGTATTGTCACCAAAATCCAAAGTGTATACAAAATTTCAGATTAATCGGTTGACAGGAAGAGGGTGAAATTTGAATTACTAAATTTGACCCAAGAATAAATAAAACAAACGGGGTGAGCTAAATAAAACCGTTTAAAAAAATACACGGACCCTCAACACGACATGAGGGTCGAGTGACACATTTGCTATGTGAGTTAAGTGTCCGCTTAGACGCGTAGGCTATTCAGATGAAGTAGGCTTACTCAATACTAGTGGTTCGCCCCGAACTTTGAACTCGCGACCCCATATCTCAGCAACCCCTCGACCGATTTGGCTCATGTTCGAACTTAAAAATTCTCTTTACCTTATTTACCTGCCTACCAAATTTCGTGACGATCCGACTAAATTTACTCAAGTTATCGTCGAACGAACATTCATACATACATACATACATACATACAAACATACATACATACAAACGCCGGATTGTTCCAGTAGACTCGGAGAACTTCGCTCGCTTCGCTCGCTCGTTCAAATACATTTGATTTGACAGAATCTTGGGTAAGCTTCTGTAATTCGAGCCTCCGTAATTCGGGCCTATACTGTATCTTTCTCAAGGCAAAAATTACGAATAAAAAATAAAGTAGGTAAACACGACAGCACATCAGACTGTACATTTTTGTTCTAAAGTCGCCCGTAACGCAACCGAGTAGAGTGCTAGCGTGTAAGGGTCGACGTGCTGTCGTGTGTACATAATAACGTCCCCAAAAAAGTTAGGGTATATACAACCGTCGTACGCATGCAAAACATTACGTATAATCATAATCAAAATCCAATCTTCGCATAAACAAAGTCCAATTTTAAACCGAATAAAAAGCCAGAAAGAAGGAAAGAAGCATCGAATAAAAATTAACCAAACCGCGAACAAGAAAGAAATAAGTAACAAGAAACTCCATCCATAGCTCGACTAGCCAGCTTTAAAGAACCGTGAAGTGTGAACGAAACTTGGCAGTTCTTCCCATTCGTTCTCACATGTCGATACCATTGAAAAATAATTTCAACTTGATACCTCAACTCGTGCCCCAGATAATGGGTCTTGAAAAAAGACAAACAGACAGATGAATGGACAACCAAATGGTCCTATAATGGTTACGTTATTTCCTTTTGAGGTACCTACTTCCGTACCAAAAAAATCAAGATAGCCAAAGAAGCCACAATATATCATCAAGCTTAACATTTTAGGTCAGCTTATTAATCGATTTATTCGCGAGATAAATATACGATAGACAGAATAATATTATTTGTTCGGCAACGTTATACAATTGGTTAGCACAATAATAATATCCGTAAGCTATAATATTGATGGGTCTGCATATTATAGTATTGGTTAGCAAATTAATTTAATTGAACTTCATAATATTTAATTGATCTGCAATTTTACTCAATAAGCAGCAATTGATACGGTTAGTGGGAAGAGCGATTTTACTAAAGAAAGAAAGAAATAAAAAAGATTTATTGCAATACTCTTAAAATTTAACAACAATATAGTAGTACTCAAAAAGCCTCTATTTTATCGGGGGTTACAAAGTAAGATGTAGCCTGTGCAATTACTGTTTGTTCACACATTTGTTAAGACGTGGTTATAAAAAAAAATCAAAATACAGGGCCCAAAGGGAATAAGTGAAACTTCGGGACTCAGTTGTAAAGCTGCAAAAAAAAACTGGAGCAAAAAACCCAGCGCGTGGCGAGAATTAGTGTAAAAGTTAAAGCGCGAATGAGTCAAGTGGTGTCGTTATTATGAGTTCATCTTGTTCGTATTTTTTTTCAGAACTTGTTTTTGTGCCATTTACATTAGTTATGGTTCGGATTCCGGGTGGACCCTCGTAAGTCACGCAACGGATTACAGAAGCTGTTTTGATAAGACAGTGAGAGATTATTCTTGAACGGAACACCCATGTTGTGTGTTAACAAGTTGTTGTGACAAACATTTTAATATGTTTTAAGGCCCAGTAGTGTAGTAGGCACAAGTCGGCACAACTAGCGCCGCCGATGAAAACAGAGTGGCCAAAAGTGGCCACTTTTGGTGATAAATTATTGCATTCGTAGGTTCTAGGATCTGGAATCCAAACCTTAGGTCCTAAAAATTGTTAAGCCTCACGTTAAGATTTTGCAGGAGAGTTTTTAGCAAAAAACGCATCCAAAAAGAAGATATATATATATATATTTGTCGGATAAGGAGGAGAGGGATAAAGCTATGACATGAAGACTACTGAAGACTGTCAGGATGTTAATACTCACTTACAAGACATTGTGGGCGTAACGTGGGACACTCTAGGTAGGTTAGGAATAAAACACACGTGTTTGTGCCAGATTGCTTAATGGAATTTATTTAGCAATAGGCGGCACTGAATCTACGTTGCTTCTAAGCATAAACAGACCGGGAAAGAAGCAACAAGAAAACCCGTGTGGACATCTCTTTCTTTTGATCTTTAGAGGTAGTTACAATATTTAGGTACACAGTAATTGCTTACACATACAGGCATGGAAATACAATGGAATTGGAACAGTACTCACGTTACCTTTCTTGATGTTCTACTCACACTTGAACACTATGAAATAGCACTGACTCTATAGCAATATTCGTCTAGAACAGTAAAGTTACAGAAACGTGGTAAGTTCAGCACAGAGCCGAACACACAACCTTCTCGGACCGCTGTCGATCGTAAACTGTGGCGCTTGAGGCGCGCTCCGCACTTAAATAGACTCTACGGTCACGCTATACCTCGACGCGAGCCCTGATTGGTCGAACCGCGCAGGGTTGCCAAAGTTTGCTTGACGTTTCGTTCATCGAACTAAACTAACTTCTAATCTGTGAACCGACAACTTGGTTGGATAATCTGTGATGAGTAATCTATGACTTTGTTTACAATCAACTGTCAAAATACGTCTACAATGATTCTTCAGTTCGAACGATGTTTGATGTTGCTTCTCACGATGCGACATATTTTTATCGGCGGCGCAAGTTGTGCCTTCAAACTTTAACTTTCGTGAGCGAGCACTGCACCTTTATCTATTAAATCGCGGTTTTACTCACTCTTATATGAATAAAAGTGAATAAAACCGTGATTTAATAGATAAACATTTTAATAATGTTCAATTCCACTACGCCTTTTCGTTAATGACGATTTCTTCTGAGAAACTAAGGCCTTTGCATCTACGAAATGAGATGATTTATACAGTGTCCAGTGCCACCTTCACTCACACTAGATGATTGAAGAGACCACTCGGCGCTGCAGTGCCTGGGACATTGTTTTAGATGGAGTAGGCTTGCCCAGCACCTATACTATCCCGACCAGAGAAAAGAAAAGTCAATAATTCTTCTGAGAACAGTTCTTATTTTATTCCAAGTGAATGAGCCAGTGTTGAATGATTCCAGTTGAACCGTAGGCAGTGAAATAAATTTTGGACGTTTTCATGCGAAATCTAGCGTTTTTAGGTGTGATTGGAGAAATCCATCCCCCAAACGGAGAAATCCAACCTTAGTTTCATTTCAATAATAGAAAGCCTGATGAGCGATCCTGTTACCCACCTACACCACAACCACGTGTTTGCTAGCTGAGCCGCCACGGGCTGTACCAATCCGCTCCACGGTTGAGCCAGGCATCCACTAGGCGGATCGGGCCGGGCCGCACCGCAACGCAAAAAATCCGCCTGCCTGTACCTATTTAGGTATAAGAAATAGCGTCCACTAGCGGCGGATCGGTGCGGGGCGGGTCTCAGCGCTATTTTATAAAAATACAGGCAGGCGGATTTTTGCGTTGCGAATTACGATGCGCCCCGGCCCGATCCGCCTAGTGGACGCCAGCCTTTAGTTCATACTTTAATTCCCAGATTCCCTTGCTGTGATGCTGCCACTGCCAGTATGATGGGGACGGATAATTATGTCTCGGAGCGGTTTGCTAAGTTAGTTTTCTTTTTTTTCTTCGACTTTTAGTTTTTATTATTACATACAGGGTGATGTTTTGGTTAGTGACACCCGACCCAAGGAAGATAGTTTTAGTATGGTTAAAACTAAAAAAAGTTTATTTTTATGTATTTTTTTAATTTCACGAATTACCTTGTTCAATTTGCGACATGCGGACACCCCCGGCCTTCTCAAAGCGCGCGCGCGGTGTGGCGCCCGATAGTAGGTAAGGGAGGCCACAATTGAATGATTTTTGGGTATTTTTTACTGTTTTTTTTTTTTTTGCTTTAGTATTGTGTAAATAATCACCCCTGCGTCGGGTGTCACTTTACAAAATAACACCTTGTATATTCTTAAATTAATTTAAATAAAAAAATTGTAATTCATGGACCCGTCGAGAAAAAAGAACAATAGAGTTGTGGACGACTGGGAATGACCCGTCTTCTAGCCAAGCCGCCGCCAGCCACATGTATTGTAAATGGTTATATGGCTATCGTGTTACGTTAATTGACTCTGCTTTTACTCGCCGCATTGTCTTTCGGTACGTCTACGACGACGATGGAAGCTTTTAGGAGTAATCGTTGGAAGGTATTGTCTGCTTTTAGCTGCGGCACGCCGTCCTGGAGCCTGTAACGCAATGGTGCCAAAATGGGCTCGCAGATGACGGCTTCAATTACGATTTAATAATGCTGTCGGTCCTTTTAATGGTTTTGTAGCACATCAAAGAATATTCTGATTCTAATTCTAGAAGATTATTTAGTTCTCTGGTTGCAGGAGAAAGACGAGGAAACCCCGGTTTTGTCCTTTTGCTGGGACGCCATCGACACGCCATTGTGTTACAGGCTAAGGCCCCTGATTCCATTTCCCTTCAGAGCAGTGGTTCCTAACCTGGGGGTAATTACCCCCGTAGGGGTAAAAAAGCTTTTCTGCCGGGGTATTTATTACGCAAAGTAGCACTCCTACCGCGAGTGGCAGCGCAAGGTGTAGGTGAAAAATCGCAAGTAGATGATTTTTCGGGCGCGCGAAGCGCGCTCTTTTACTTGACAAACAACAAGAAAAATATATTGTCGTTTCAGAGCGAACATAAAGAACAAAACTTTAGAATACAAAGCAATAGAAACCAGCCTTCAAATCAATCAATCATAATCACATCATCATAATATCTCGAATCTCAAATCACAGCATCTGGTAAACTTAAGATATCTTTTGGGATCTTCTTATAGAAGCGTTTACAGTTTCGGCGAAATGAGCTAATCTAATCTACACAAACACTGTAAAATCATAAGGTTCCCTCGGTAGCGATTACGGGATCCTAAAAAGTTAAGCCAACCCGATCCCGGGGTGTTTTCGACAAATAACAAACTTAGTCAAAGCCGCTCCCAATAATAACAATAATTCCTATTGTTTCAACTTGAACATTGGATTAGCTTTGGAACGTTTACGTTTCGCGAATACGTAATTATTTTTACGACCAATTATACAAGGTGTTATTATAATGTATAACTTCATGTGTAAGAGGATATAACATTAGTGTTTTCTCCATACAAACGTGGACTCCGTTTGTATGGAGAATCCATCTAATACAATGTCCCAGGCACTGCAGCGCCGAGTGGTCTCTTCATCCAACTAGTGTGAGTGGAGGTGCCACTGGACGCTCATTACGTAGGTGCAAAGGCCTAAGAGAGGGCGCCCTAAAACTAACTGGCGTCGATCAGTGCAACAGGAGGCTAACAGTCTTGGAATGAGCATATCCGAGCTTGAGATGAAGGCGCAAAATAGGCCAGATTGGAAAACTGTTTTGGGAGCCCTATGTCCCTGATTAGGGTTGAAAGGAACTGATGATGATTGTGAAAGGCCTTAGTTTAGCTAAAAAGCTACATACACCATTTCCAACAGTAGGACTATCACATTCACAGACAAAACACAGCGATCTATTGTGGTAGTCGCTTGTTCATTTCCGCAACGCATCTGTTAGCCGCCTTCCGTCCGTTGTGGGTGCTAGACAATCAATTTCCGTCCTTATTGTGTTCCTCGTAAGGTTTGAAACGTGGCGTTGTTGAAGCGATGTGTGGCAATGTTTTGGAATTAGCAAGGCTAACTTTCTACGGGCTGATTAAAGGGTGAAATAAATACAACCTTAATACACACGACAGCACGTAGACGCTTACACGCATGCACTCTACTCAGTTACCTTACGGGAGACTTTACAACAAAAGTGTACACTCTGACGTGCTGTCGTGTGTACTTAGAGATTCCGGTGGAGAAGAGATGAAAGCTTACTTTTTACCGCAACTTCGTCCGCGCAGACATACAGGGTGTTAAAAGACCGCCGACAGACCCGAAAGGCACGCATGCTAGACACCGAAAAAAACTACGTTTACCATAAATTATTACTGGGAAATTATTTGTTTTTTTTAGGTTATAACTATAAGTTTGGGAAAATATTTTATTACGCAAAATGTCATTCCCCGCGCGGACAAAGTCGCAGGAAAAAGCTATCTTTATAAGTAAGTTAAGGCGCTGGGCATAGTGAATCGCCCGCGGGCAAAGAAAAATGCACAAAATCGATTCCTGTATCAATTACACTAAACTAATTGAAAATGTTCACATATCAAATCCTAGAATTAGGTGAGACCTATCTAAAACAGCCAGTTTCGTGTTGACATTCATAAACGTCATAAAGATAATTTGTGAAAAAAAATAGGCGGCGCACTTTTTTTCAAGCAAAATATCTTGCAATCTGTTATGGATATCAACATGAAACTGGTTGTGTTCGATAGGTCACAACTAATTCTAGGGTTTGATATGTGAACATCTTCGATTTTTTTAGTTTCGTTTGATACAGGAATCGATTTTGTGCATTTATCTTTGCGCGCGGGCTAATTCACTATGCCCAGCGCCTTTTGTCTCCTGTACGTTTCTAAGAATCTTTAATTTATAGCATTTTACGAAATGCTAACGCAACAAGAGCCATTTATACAGTCAAAACTGGAAAGCCCGGTATCTCACGACTGCAGGTGCAATATAAATCATTCAGGTACCTACTTCGGGTACATCCCTATACGTACAGTACACTCGTCGACAAATTATACAGTTAGTAACAAAATACCCGGTGTATGTCACCAGATTTAAAAAAAACTTCGAATTACTGGAATAAAAGTCCTATAAAGTGACAGGTTTTTTGTACTATTCTGAGAACTAAGGCTTTGGGGAAGTGTTTGAAATCAATAAATTTCCTTCAGACCTCTACTTAATTTTTCTCCATATTACAGGGTGCACTCTAAGTCGATAGCGAAACTTTAAGTAGGCTGTCTACTGATCCATACAAACAACTTGTACTGGGTGGCGAAAAAAATGGAGCGAAAAAAATATCAGCTGTTCCATACAAAAGGTCGACTCAGTACAGCGCCAAATGTATGAAGACGCTGATATTTTTTTCGTTCCATTTTTTTTGCCACCTAGTACAAGTTGTTTGTATTGATCAGTAGACAGCCTACTTAAAGTTTCGCTATTGACTTAGAGTGCACCCTGTAGATAGATAGATAGATAGAGAACTCTTTATTGCACAACAGAAAGAATATTGCAGATAACTTTTTCAACAAAATTTTGTACAAATGGCGGCCTTATAACTAAAAGCTATCTCTTCCAGACAACCTTGGGATGGACAGGACTGGATGCGGAAATAAAGTAGCAAGTAGATGCACAATAAGACAGAGATATGGTAGGATTAAAATACTTAGATATCAATAACAGAGTTTACGTAAACTTACGTAAGTAAACTTAATATTATACATAATTTATGAATATATACATACGAATACAAATTACTTATATATTGGGCTAAAATATATATCGTATGATAGATATTAAATAACTACATAAATAAATTATAACATATACATACTATCAGTGATGTTTTTTCGAAAACATTTTTTTTTTGTCTTTGGATCGAAATTGAGGTAACTTCTAGAACTTGAAGTTATCTGAGACCCTAAAGAATAAAAAAAATATATCTGAGAAGTCAAAAGTAAAAAGTTACAAAATAAAACCCAATGCTAAGATTTTTTTCGAAAAACCTCAAAGGCCTCGTATGGGGGTGATTCGGGTAGCTCTTGTTGTCAGCTATGTAGATTTTCTCGCTTGACCTCTAAGTTTGGGCCAGAGGTTTGTGACAACACAACACCTACCTATACCATCCTCTCAACTTCTACATCTCAGGAAAAATAATTACTGAAACGCAAAATGACAGATGACAAAAGTACCTAAAAAAAACATCGGACGCGCGAGTGGCCACAGATTAGCATGAGAATGTCGCCTTTGTCAATGTATTCTGTGCCTTTGTCCGCGTTTAACGTGCGAGAAGCCTAGCTCCTTTAGGAAGGAAGTGAGGGGTAATGGAGCTATTACAGTAATAGGCAGTACGAGGCAGGCGTCTAAGTATTTTGTACATAATTTTTGAACCAAATGTGATCAAAACGGCGGCGCAGCAGCAGCGGCGCCGGGGCGTTGTTTTATGCGTGCACGCTGGGCTACTGAATCTATAGACTTGCAATTGAGGTAACTATATCAGTGTTCTGTTGTTTAGAACAATGAAAATAATAGCCTAGTTAGACTAGCCATTCTTTATCTTAATCAGGTACATAGGGCTATTAAAACAGTTTTCCATTCTGGCCGATTTTGCGCCTTCATCTCAAGCTCGGATATGCTCGTCCCGAGACTTTTTGCTTCCTGTTGCACTGATCGACGCCAGGTAGTTTAAGGGCGTCCTCTTTTGCGTGTTCTAGTTTTAAACCATTTAAGAGGCCCCTCCAGGACCGTGGGAACTCGGCGATGGGTAAGCGCGTGAAGCACTGTTTTCTACAGCTGTTTCACCCAGAGTGAGACGGGGCGCGGGAAAAGTGAGAGGCAATGCGGCTGCGTACAGCCCGCAACGCACGTAGGCTCATAAGTCTACGTGCGTTCGTGTCCTTTCGCGAGTATGTAGTTATAGTTATAACGTAATAGATCTATTGTCCCAAATTTTTTCGTAGCTCCGCTGCCATTTCTACATTTTATTAGCTATTTCAAAAATCTTTTTTTTCTGACAAGTACAATACATTATTGATGTTCCCAAGGTAGTTCGACTCCAATAGACAGTGTAATAATGTAAGTAAATAACAGCTGAAAGTAACACCCTTTTCGGCGCGAAAAACGCATCGCTCTAATTTCTTTCAGGCTATTTTTTTTGGTATAAAAACTATTTGCAAACCTCCGTATTGGTCATCTACTGATATAGATAAGTTTCAGAAAAATCCAGCCTGTAGTTTAAAAATTAAACCGGAACTACTTTTGTATGGGAAGTCGCTGCTTCAGGGCGTTCTTAAGTGCTATCTTGGAGGGGTGGTATTCGGGTCTTCGCATAGTATGACCTATACAACGCCTCTTTCGCAACTTTATTTCTTTGTCTATTTGTTTTTGTCTAGTTCTTCTCCACAGTTAAGTGTTGCATGCTAATGAGATTTAGAAATGAAGGGAAGTGATTTTCTGGAGCAGGCCCCATATTATGTACATTTAAATAATGTCAATCTACCAGCCAAAGCCTGTTCCACGTGTGCAAGGCGGAAGCTACTTACTACCGGTCCTTTGTGGAATATACTTTGCCTTTTGAGATGGTTTGAGACACAGTTTAGGCAAAGATCAGTAGGTAACACAAATAAGCAAGCAAACATAAAGGCTACCACCAATTTTGCAAGCTTTATGGAACCAATATAAAACGGTCTGCCCGTGACCACGGCTGCTGCAACGCAGCCGAAACTTCGGGATAATAAAGGTAATTCATTTACCTACTTATATTACCGCGATTAGACCAGTTTCAACCCAAAATTACCAATCTTAATACCTACATGTATAAAACAAAGTCGTGTTAGTTACACCACTTATATTATAACTCGAGAACGGGTGGACCGATTTTTATGATTTTTGATTTGTTGGATTTCTCTCCGCCCCGAATAGCAGAATAACCAACGGAAAAACTCACGAGAAAAAAAAAATAAGTCTGCGCGGACAAATCGCGGGCAAAAGCTAGTATAATATAAAAGTTACCTACCTGGGTTTCGAGACGCACACAGATTCAAGGTGCGTAATAAGGCGCGTTTTGGCCGTTCGTATGTATTTAAACTACTGTTTATCCTTTCATTGTGGTTTGTATTTTGGTGAGGTAATTTTTTTGAGGTTTCCTTCGTCTGTTACTCGAGGAAAAATGCCGACGAGTACTTACTCGTACTTACAGCGAAAATTCGAGGGATGAAAAATGCTTTTGTAAATTCCTGAAACCTTATACTTCATAATACATTCGACTGCGCGGGATTTCTGTAGACCGCAAGTTTTATACGAAACCTCATACATGCAGTTCTGCCATTTTTAACCTTCTTCGTACTTTACAATTTTGTATGAATGTTTTTTTTTTATGTTTGTTACCTCAGAACTTTTTGACCGATTGGACCGATATTGATGATTCTATTTTGTTTGAAAAAGTATACTTCCCGCGTGGTCCAATAAAATGGTGAAGATCTGATGAAGAACTTCGGAGATAGAGAACGGAACTCCTCATCAACAGTAAGCCTCTATCTAAAACAATGTCCCAGGCATTGCAGCGTCGAGAGGTCTCTTCATCCATCTAATGTGAGTGAAGGTTGCACTGGAGGCTGCATAAATCATCTCATTAAAAAAAAACTAAGGCCGTTGCATCTACGTAATGAGATGATTTATACAGCGTCCAGTGGCACCATCACTCACACTAGATGGGTGAAGAGAACACTCGGCGCTGCCGTGCCTGAGACATTGTTTTAGATGGAGTAGGCTTGCCCAGCACCTATACCATCCTGACAGCTTAGTCGACCTAGCCCACAGGAAAGACAAGTCAATACGTATGGAGCCAACTAAGCCAACTAGATGCAAAGGCCTTAGTTTACTACTATGTATATCTGTCTCTACTTCTCGCATTTTTAATCCGACACCTACACCGTTCCGCGCCAAAATCACTTAGCTCCCACAATCACGGGGAAAAGGCCCCGAATCCCCAAACGACCCCTAACGGGCCCGGCGTCATTAACTGCGGAACCCTGGCGCCGAAATAAAAAAAACCCTCCCTCAATCTCGCCGCGAAGATTGCAAGCGCGAACAAATGCTCCTATCTGAGCACATGGTACTGATGGAGTGTTGGTGCAAAGTACAGAGATTCAACTCGACTACGATACAAAACAACCTTGTAAAGATTTTTTTATAAGGTTACAAAATTCCCTCGGGACAGGACTTAAACGTGCAACCTCTTTCATACCGTGCAGGTGCTCTACCAATTCGGTACGCAAAGTTTTTTATTCGAAAGTCCATTATTGGCTTAATCTTATCTTTAGACAATATTGAGAAACTAATTTCAATATTTTTTATTTTGCTCCAGTAGTTTGGATTTTACAACGTTTCAAAGATACGGTTTTATGACGTCACGCGACGGTCTGCATACTGTTGGCGGTCATAGGAACAAAACATTTTAGCACATAAAAACAAAACTACTGGACCAAAATAAAAAAATATTTAAATTAGTTTCTCAATATTGTCTAAAGATAAGTTAAAGCCAATAACGGACTTTCGAACAAAAAACTTTGCGTACCTAATTGAGCTACCGAGTCAAGTAACTGTCGATGCGAATTTCCCAACCTCATTGATACTCGTGTTACGGACGAAAAATCTCAGATTAAAGCTTTATAATGTTACACGGGCTTTACAAAATACAATAACGCTCCTTTGGACAGTCGGGTAAAAACAACCTTGCTTCTGTCCGCAATTTGTCCGCGCCACGCTAACTAACATTTAAAAAACCTTAACTATAAAATAAAAAAACCCTTTATCTCCATTTAAAATTTGATTGGAATTCTTCCAGCAGTTTCAGCGTGAAAGAGTAACAAACATACACACATTCATACACTCATCATCATCATCATCATCATCAGCCCACCTCTGCCCACTGCTGTGTATAGGCCTTTTCCCCCTCGCGCCACCTCTCACGGTCCCTAGCCATCGCATCCATGGACCCTCCGCCAGCACAACGATGTCGTCCGACCATCGGGCTGCTGGTCTACACTCACTCACTAACTTTTGCACTTATAATATTAGTGCCACAAAGAAGACATGGAGGGCGATCGCTGTTTGTTGTGTGCTGTTTGTCTGTTTGTGAAGGGGACAACCAAATCAAAAACTTAAAAAAAATGTTGTTAGATCAATTATACAAGTTCTAAGAAGAGCGCGCTTTTCATTTCGAATAAGGAGCACTAGTTAGCTCTCGATTACTTAAATTAGACTATTATTTTCCTGGAACAAACATGGCTTGATTTTCAAAGGCGAGGCGTGCAATTAAAACAGCTGCCTGTTTAAAAACTTGAAGCCCTGCACAACGTTTGTAGAGTTGGGTCTCTGTACAGTTCTTTGTGCTACGTGTGTGGGTTGTTTTCATCAAGGCTGGCTCAGCATAAATTGTAGATGCGCTACAAATAAGTGAACAAACAGATCTATCTATCCAGCCCTCTATATCTAGTGCTGGGCAATCTGGGCATAGGCCTCTTCCTTTTCGCGCCAACCAATCGATCTAATGTAGGTCGCGTCATGTAAAAAGAACGCTACCGGTAGAGTTGCGCATTAGGCGATTTATCGGTCTGTACAGGCTGTGTAGCTAGTATAGCTAGTAGCGATAGCTAGTATAGTAGCTAGTAGCTATATGGCTAGATCAAAAATAAAACAATAGTCCTAGTGCTTACGTGCGCGAGTGTAACCATGCGCAAACACACCCCCTACGCTTTTTTCTAGCGTTATTTTTACATGACGCGACCAGCCCCTCTACCCTTGACGCATTTTTCCAATACGACCGCAATATGGCGCAATTTCCAAAATTTAAAATTTTACAAATTAAGACGCTTTTTTTGTTTTATTGAATAAAACAGCCTTACATTTGAATAAACATTACAAAGTATTTAAAATCAAAGCATTACTATGCGAATTCAAAGAGAAATTAATTTTTAAACTTTTTCAATTTGATCGCAATAGCGTCAAGGGTAACCCCCCCTGTAGGCACCAATCTCGTCCATTTGATTGTCCTCACTCTGTTTTGACAATGTAATCGACACATCGAGCTTTCGGTCAAGCCACCGACCGTCGACCCATTCTAGGCCACCATTCCGTGACTGCCCAAACAAACAGATACTTATCTATAATTATTATGAATTTACTCCTATTGAAGATGATAGTACAATGCAGTCCTGACGATGTTTATCAATGACAATGAGTGCCAATTTCGCCGTTACGGACCATCGTGGTGAGGAAATCAGCAGCTTAGTTGGCTCTGGGATCAGCAACACAATTTAACACATTAATTATTGACTCACGACTCATAGTAGGAACACGGTGTAACACGGATGCTTCTACAGGGTGCACCCTAAGTCGTTAGCGGAACTTTAAGTAGGCTGTCTACTGATCAATACAAACAACTTGTACTAATTGGCGACAAAAATGAAGCGAAAAAAATATAAGATGTTTCATACATTTGGCGCAGTACTGAGTCGACCTTTAGTATGGAACAGCTGATATTTTTTTCACTCCATTTTTTTCGCGACCAAGTACAAGTTGTTTGTATTGATCAGAAGATAGCCTACTTAAAGTTTCGCTATCGACGTAGAGTGCACCCTGTAGAGTTTAATCAGAGTGTCACAGCGTCGATTTAGCATTTGTTGCGCTACATCCAGCGAAGATAAGAAACTGCAAGAGGCTTGCAAGATGAGATATGACATTTTTATAGTCAAACCATAAAACAACACAAGCAAAAAGCACGTAACATAACAAGAAGATATCGGATTCGAAATAAAACTAGCAATTTTGGCAAATGAGTACTCATCTTTAACCTGGTTGCCACGAATACCAGCGCTGGTTTTCAGCGCTTGCCAAAATCTGGGTCAAATCAGATTGAGTCCTTGGGGATAAAGTCGCGACGTTATAGTAACCAAATGTGAAGGAGAATGTGTTATCTACACAATAAATAAACAGCAATATTATTTAGAAGAAAAGACTGGCCAAGTGCGTGTCGGACTCGCGCACGAAGGGTTCCGTACCATTGTCTATAAAAACGGCAAAAAAGTTACGTTTGTTGTATGCTTAAATATTTTTTTCATTCTGTTTTTTTTAGTATTTGTTGTTATAGCGGCAACATAAATCATCTGTGAAAATATTTTCAACTGTCTAACTATGACGGTTCATGAGATACAGCCTGGTTACAGACGGACAGACAGACAGATGGACAGTGGAGTCTTAGTAATAGGGTCCCGTTGGATACGGAACCCTAAAAAAGACTGCGGAAAAGTCCTACACCAACTCTCGAACCTTTATCACAACAAGCGCAAACTGCTATCGTGGCCTCAAAACTTAATAACAATCAACAACCGGTCTGTCAGCACAAATAACATCATAACATCATCAGTACTGCCCACGGCCCTATCTTGGACGCACGTCGCGCTATCGCTCTTGTACACGAAGAGATAAGAGTCAAAATTAAATAAAAACTTAACAGTGATACCGAAAACCTAGTTCCAAGATACAATAAGGGTTTAAAACCAATCTTTAGCCATACCATTTACGTAGTTTTCGGTAAAAAGAACTGTAGCTAGGTACATAGAGAACTGTAGTTGTTATTTATAGACGCATTGTGACCTTGTGATTGTAAACAAACACTATACATCGAAAGAACTGAAGAACCGGTTGCGATATAAAATACCAAAACGCCATGGTTCAAATCACATAACAAAAAAAAAACGGCACATAAAAAAGAAGAACAAGAAACAGAAGAAAGGAACTTCAAAGAAGGAAAAAAATAACATACCCTACGCCCATATCTCAAAAAAAGGAAAGTGGATGAAAAAAAGCAACAAACCTAACCATGAACTTCAAAGACAAAGTGGTAATAGTGACGGGCGGAAGCAGCGGCATCGGCGCTACAACAGCGAAGCTCTTCGCTTCACACGGCGCCTTAGTCGTCCTAGTAGGCCGCAGCGTCCAGAGACTCGACAGCGTTGCTCTAGACTGCTGCAGCGCTAACGGGGAGTCACCTTTGAGGATCGCTTTAGACCTAACGCAGGAGGGGAGCTGCCAAGCTGTTGTGAAGAAAACCCTGGATAAGCACAAGAAGATTGACGTCCTGGTGAACTGCGCTGGAAAGGCATCCTTAAACTCGCTGTTTGAGAACTCCATGGATGCGTTTGACGAACTTGTAGCTTTGAATTTACGCGTAACGTACCAATTGACCCAACTATGCGTCCCGCATTTGGTAAAAACGAAAGGGAACATAGTAAACATCTACTCAGCGCCTTTAAGGGTCAGACCAGGCATGCTGCCACACTCGATGATCCGCGATGCTCTGGAGAGATTCACGAAGACTGGAGCACTAGAATTGGCTTCAGAGGGAGTAAGAATGAACGCGGTGAGACCTGGACTGACAAGGACGCACTTCTTGTCGAACTTCAACGTGTCAGAGGAGTGTATGAGCCTAGCGTATGAGACAGTGGCAGAAGAGATGATGCCAAGAAAGAAGGCGATTGAGCCAGAAGAAGTGGCGAAGATGATAGTGTTTGTGGCGAGCGATACGTGTCCCAATTTGAACGGTGCGAGTATTATTTTGGACGATGGCGCTTCGCAGTATTAAGATTATTTTATTAGGACTTTCTGAAAGTCCAAAGGTTTAATACAACTAGAGATTGAGTGAATAAACAGGAGGTCAAGTCTGTAAGTTGTTTTTTAATTAATGTTGTGAGAAATACGCGATTACATACGTACATGAGGAGCGGGTGATCATGCTCCTCAGCTTTAAAGGGTTTCCCACCAAGTAGATGTTATGCTTGGGGCCCGGCCGGGTCCAAACGACCATGGTTGGAAGTTCTACTACATAATATGTACTCGGCCACGAGAAATATTTTGCTGGCGCGATGCAGGATTTGTAGCGAGTAGAGTAGTTGCCTAACTGTATGTAGCAGTTTCCTGTACGGAAATGAAAACAGCCTTTTTCGTACAAGTTTCGTTTTATCGAACTACAACACACATTACAGATTTTACCCAATTCGTGAGATATTATTTTTTATTTAACTAGGATTATTAATCAATGGTATTGCTAATGTGATTTTCGTGATTGATTTCATTTTTACTCGACTGCCCAAAGGAGGATTAAAAACTTTATATCGGTGTATGTCTTTGATGTTTTATGCGTTGATGTAAGCCTTTTTTTTATCTTGGACTTAACGTTGTGGGTGTGATAGATAAATAAGTGGTCTAAAGTGTACGAGGTGTGCCGGTACAAAATAAAGATGATTAAGATAAACCCGACAAACAGTAGTATTTATAACCATGCGCCAATCTTTTTAGCCAATCTCATTCTTTCTCAAGATAAAATAACCGATGTAATCTTTCGAGTCAAGTATTGATAGGTCAATACGTGTGGAGCCAACTAAGCCACGGGTTTCCTCACGATGTTTTCCTTTACAGTTAGCGAGTGTGAGTGAAGGTGATCCGATTCTGATTTTTTGCTGACTGGTTTATGATGTTAGCCTATCCAAGTTTGTGACCTCGAGCACCGACCGCAACCTTCATACATTCAAAAATATTTTTACTGGGATATACAGGGTAATTTTTAAATAGCTCTCTATATTCCTGAAACATGTCATCTTCTAAATGTGATTTCCAACCACTCCCTGCAAACAATAGTTTTGCATCCTTGCATAACAAATAACTATTGTTTCGACTGTAAATCTAACGATAGTTTAGTGTGCCAATCTTCATAGAGTTATTATTAAATCGATGACGTATCCAGTCATAAAACGTAAACAAATAAGTGTGCCTACCTAATGTAGGCCAATAATGATGAAGTGACAAAGTTCAATTGACTTGTACAAATCGTTTGCCCAGCTGTCTTGTTAGTTTATAGAATTATCTTTTTGAGCTCTCATCTGGCAGAATAGATAGTAAGATAGAAATGTTGTTAGAAAATACCCATATAATGCTTAGTAAAAAAAACTGCTACACCGAAACAATGTTAGCAATAGTGTGTGTCTGTCTGTGTGTCTGTCAATGGCATCTAAGCTCTTAAACGGGTGATGCGTTTTTTTAAAGCAAGTTTTCTCGCTTTCTTAGATATGTTTTATCAAAATCAGTTCAGCCGTTTCTGAGATATGAATATATGATGCTAATTTGAAGCCAAAATGTCGGGGGTATTTTAAAATTTTCATTTAGTGGTTATTAGGTGCTCAGGATAGTTTTTTAACTTCCTACATGAGTAAAATGTCGCGTTACTACTGTTACCTGTGGCCAAGGCCAATTAGTATTTATTTGTCCCGCGTTTTGTAGTAAAACCAGCCAATTACCTGTGAACAATAAAATACAAATTGAGTTACCCAAATTATAAACTGTGGTAAACAATCACATAGCTACAAATAAAACACAGAACAAGAAACGCTAACGAAGTGGTTTGAATGTGAATGTCGATTTTCAGAATGGTCGATTTTAGGTGTATCAATATTAATACTTTAAATATACCATCTGGAAAATACCACATTGAATACCTACTGATGAAAGTATAGCTCTGGTCAAGATCTTATATTTAGTGCTATTTATACAAGAAGTTACAAAAGGTCCTAACTTTATTGTGAACGCTGTGGCGGGAGAAAAGTATGTTTGAAATACTGTTTTCATAGACTTTCATAATGTTTCAATAACTCGAAACTATGCAAATGCACCTGCACGCACAAAGATATTTTTAAATTTGAGCCAATACCAAAATCAAAAAAATTATGACAAATTTTAAATTTTGATAATATAAAATAAAAATAAAATTCAAGTCGTTTTACAGAATTGACATCCTGTTGACTTGTAGTTTACACCCTGTAAAAGAGTATGTTTTGTCACACGCACTCACTTATCACTATAAATCCAGATAGAGTTCATCCGTCAAACCATACCTCCTGTGCATCGCATAAAGTTATTATTTAAAACGTTTATAAAAATGTGCAATGCTCACGAAAGTTTAAGTTTAAAAAAGTTATCTAATGAAATAGAAAGAAATAGAAATAGATAATTATTTATTTGCCAAAAAAATTTTTACATGCAACATGCAATTATATTACATACTAGATAAAACACAGTTTATGACAAAATGGAAGTAATATCATTTAGATAGAAAAATGTAAAGTAGGTACAAAGCGATAAAAATATTATGTAAAGTCAGCGCGCTCCAATCGATTTTGCCACTAAACCTTGAAAAGAATTGCTAGTTAAGTTACTTCAGGGAAAATCCTAGACGGAAATTGCGGAGCCGTGACAGAGTTATGCGATGGTAATAGTCTAGTTACTTTGATCTTTATATTTTCTTATTTGTTGAACGAGCGAGCGAAGCGAGCGAAGTTCTCCGAGTCTACTGGAACAATCCGGCGTTTGTATGTTTGTATATATGTATGTATGTAGGTATATGTATGTTTGTATATGTTTATTGTATGTATGTATGTATGAATGTTCGTTCGACGATAACTTGAGTGCGGGTAAATGAGGGAAGAGATTTTTTAAGTTCGAACATGATCCAAATCGGTCGAGGGGTTGCAGGGGTCGCGAGTTCATAGTTCTGGGCGAATCATATACTTAACTTACTTTATACTTTAATGCACGCAGGAAAAAAAATTATAACATTAATTACTTAAAAGAAAGTGGTGGTGTACACCAGTTACCACCAAGTCAAACTTCGAAAGAATAAAGAGATACTTATTGTTTTAGATGGAGTAGGCTAGACAGTTATAAAATGTATGCAACTTTGTGTAAACTAAACCTTCTTTCATCTTTTTGAGTGTTAAAGTGTTTTAAGTACCTACTCAGTACGACTTACGTTGTATAGACTACATCTTAGGACCACTTGCGTCAGCCAGGGTTAGCCAGTTAACTCTGAGTTAACGCCAAATTAACTCATGAGTTAGTTGGCTAACCCTGACTAACGCAAGTCCGCCTTACACAATAACAAGAAATTAATAATGTCAAGCTATGTGACTAGTGACAAGCCTGCCGCGACTAATTTTATTCGACGACAGCTCATATCTCGGAGCCAAGAGACACAAGGCATCAATCCAGGGGCTTTATTGTCTAACTTTTGAATCCATCGCGATCGCGATCCCTTTCAAACGTTTGAAGGGTGCTGACGAACTTCTCATTGCATTAATTTGACACAAACTGTCATTGAAAGCGATTGAGATAGGGATAGGGATTGCGAGCCGATTTTGAAGGATACTGAGTGAAGAAAATAGCAAAATCGTTCACTTAATATCATTCAATTTGTATGGCGATTGAGACTTAAAACTTTGACAATTTCATTCTAAAGTCGCAATCACGGTCATGACCCCGATACCATTGAAAGAAATTGCGATAGATTTAAAAGCTAGACAATTAAGCCCCTGACAATACAATATCTTCAAAGCGTATCGCATTATGTCAAGGAGAGAGCAAACAAAACGACCATTTGGTAAGAAGTACACACAGAGTAGAAACAGAGAGAAAACCTTTTGAGTTCTACTAATAGACGCTACTATGTGAGTTGAGTTAGCCTATTAAAGGCTGGCGTCCACTAGAGGCGGATCAGGCCGGGGCGCATCGCAAGATCGCAACGCAAAAATCCGCCTGCCTGTATTTATATGAAACAGCGTCCACTAGCGGCGGATCGGGGCAGGGCGAGCCGCAGCGCAATAATCCGCCGCTAGTGGACGCTGTTTCAAATAAATACAGGCAGGCGGATTTTAAGTTGCAGCCCGCCCCGGCCCGACCCGGCGATCCGCCGCTAATTTTATGGACGTCTAGCTTTAGTATTGCGTAGTTGTACCGTAGTACACACGACAGCACGTACGTAATGTCGTGTGTACTATTGTCAAGGATTAATTTATTTCAAAGTTACGTATATTTGTGATTTGTAGTAGCAATACCACTCGCTGACTGTGAAGGAAAACATCGTGAGGAAACCTGAACGTATGAGGCATTACACCCTCAACGCAAAAACGCCAACCCGCATTAAGCATGCGTGGTGATTAAGCTCGAACTCTCTCTGTGAGAGAAGGCCTTTGCCCAGCTAGTGGGACATGTACAATAAGGCTTCATCTTACTTACTTACCTAGTTATTTATTGTCAAGAATTGGCCCCATTCCTCTGCCCTCTGAACTTTCATTTCTAGCCCCTCGATTCAGTGCAGAAACGCTGTAGAATCAATCGAGCGCGACGGCTTTAGGGACAATAAAGTGCGTGTCGGGTCCTGTACGGTCAGCGACACGCTACGGTACCCCGTGGTAGCTCTTATCGCACGCAGCATAAGGGCGTCAATCGCAGTGCGAGTGGGCCTGTATACAGAGCCACAGAGCGACAAAACGGAGCGGTGATTAAGCTAATGAGATCGCGTGTGGCGACGCCGCAAGCGATGAGAGAGAGCGGACTACGAATTCGCCGATAAGTAGAACCGGTGCACTTTGATCTTATGTGCGATTATCGAATAAATAGGGAATAGCGATAGGTATGTCTCTCTTTATGTAGGTACACACGACACCATGTCAGAGTGTACACTTTTGTTGTAAACTCACCCGTAACGTAACCGAGAAGAGTGCTAGCGTGTAAGGGTCGACGACGTGCTGTCGTGTGTACAATGTGTGTTCAAAATAAATTTTGAAAATTAGTTTGTGATAGGTTGTTAAACAAATATTAGAATAATAAGCTAGTAATAGGACTTGGTCTCCATTCTAGGACCAGGCGGGTTCTAGAATGGAGACCATGGCAAAATACCAGGCCACGAGGCCGCCCACCCAGGCGCTGGGCGGATGACATCCGCGAACAGGCGGGTTACGACTGGATGAGAAAGGCAGGAAAGCGCCAACACAGGATTTTTTTGGGAGAGGCCTATGTTCAGAAATGGACCAACATAGGCTGCCAATGATGATGAATGATGAAGCTAGTAATAAGAGCGTAAAATCTGCCAACAAACTACTTAGTAGTTTGGCGGAATTACTGCCGGTTTCTGAATTGAGAAATTCGCTAATATAAGCAAATGGGTAAGTCTCGTCCTGTCTCTGCAAATTTCTCACAAAAGAGCGTGACAGAACGATAGTTAAGTATTTGCTTAGCAAAATTCTCAATTCAGAAACCGGGCCTTACTGTATTAGTAATATTAGTATAAGAATAAACCTTTACTTACTTACTACTTACTTCGATGGAGTAACCTAGTTAGTGCTGAAAAATACGTACTGCCAAAACATGTCTCAGCTCAGCACGTTTATAACTTGCACCGCATCCATTGCGGGACCGGTCAGCGCGCGCCGAGCCGCAACAAAAAGACAATAGTACAATCGCCACACTGCTCCGTCATTGTTCTGGCTAGACCGAACGCTAATAAACTAGGTTGGACGCAAATAGACAATTGGATTTTACGCCTTTCAATGTTGTTAATAATAATATAACTAGTAAATTATCATAGCCTGGACGCAAGTTTTACAGAAACATAATTGAACTTCGCACACAACCATGTGTTAACCATGTATTTTGAAGTTGTAAAATAACTTTTTATTAAAAAAAAATACAGAAATGTTATCTTGTTGCCAGATAGGTTACATACACACTGCAAACAGAGTTAAGGCCTCTATGTATAATCTAAAAAATCCACTCAACCGTCTGGCGTCAAAACACTAGAAAATTATTGAAATGAACAATCTTTTTTTTGACATTTGAAAACGATTGTTTTTACGGTGGATATTTTAAAGAATACAGACAGGGGGTAGTTGTAACACGTTGTATTTGCCCATATAAGAGGTATCCCTTTATTTAAAGCCTTTATTCAAGCCTAGAAGTTGTTTCACATCAATCACCAAAGCACCTACATAAATCAGGAACCATTAATTTCATTGTTTGGTACACAATTAATCCCAAAATACAGGCATCAATGGTTGCTTTGATTACCAAATTAATCTGAGCGGAAACAATCACTTTGGATTTCCTAAAAGCCAAGAACAACCCCCTTTTATTAAATTACTAGCTTTTGCCCGCGACTTCGTCCGCGCGAACTACTGAAAAAGGGTAATAGAGGAATGTCCAAAATGGAATATGCTCTAGATTTCGTTCCGATGGACTGTGTGGGCCTAATAGAGCATAGACGGATTGCGCTAAATTTTCTGTTTTATATGGGTCGAATCTCCTTGATATCCTTACATCAGGACATTATAACATTAGAACCTTTTGAAACACGACTGCGTTACAGACTCGACGCCAGTAGCAATATGTATTGCATTGCAAATTACAATGGGGGAATTTCAGAAAGCTAATTAAAAACAAGTTGTGACAGATGGCGTTGACCCGACATGTGGGGTCTATCACAGAGTAAATTAGTGCTTACAAAAGAGATAAGTCTTCGTCACTTCATTGCTCTGTGACTTCATCTTTCATCGTCGTAGAGGTCATTCCATTTTGGTACATGAAAAAGTGCACGACTTTGTTATTGTTCTTGCATGAGTGAATGGTAAAACCGGAAACACTTCATTGTGCCCCAGCACTAATACCTAAATGTGTTTGGACGTAGGTATCTACGAAGGCCAACGAGCGCTGGCATAAAAAAAGTCTCATCAGTGACATCTAGTTACAAATTTGGAACTACAACTTATGAGCTGTCAGAAGATCCCCCATACCAAACAGAGTTTGCGGTGCGGTGTATTTGAGGCTAGAGCACCGAGTTGTCTTCTGTAATGCGCAGCTACCGCCATATAATGGCCGCCACAAATCATAACGGCAGAGATGACAGGCGGACTAATGACTACTAATGTTGTGAGGAGATTATTAAAAACGAGTCTTCTGGTTGTTATTGTTAGTGTTGTAACTGAAGCTTTGCCTGCGGATACGAGACAACATAGTCCAATGCAGCCGTAGAGATTTATTGAATGGTTTGAGGAAATGGTGAACCCCTGACTCAGTGTTCCGGTTCTTCTATGGCTACGCCTGTAATTTGTGCTTTGAAAACGACTTATTGCAAAATGCGAATCAGGGCAGCGAAATAACTACGTTATTTCGGCTACGGATCATGCGAATCAGGGAAAAACTTATTTTATAAAGGAGCTTATTCCTGGAATTCCAAAACAAAATAAATTTACCTAAAACTAAGTATTTACTTTTTGTATTTCGTAAACGGTTAAACTTACTAGTATTATGTCGGTGTAGTCGACTAGTTTCGGTTCTCATTCGGAGACCTTAATCATGTAGCTGAGACGGCCCTTGCGACGCCGCCGCCGTGGCCAGTCTCAGACTGCGTCCGCTCCTTCCCCCCGCACCGGAACTGTCAGCGCGCGCGCGGCGCCTAGTGACACGCAGTCTGAGACTGGCCACGGCGTCGCGAGGGCCGTCTCAGCTCCCTGATTAAGGTCTCCAAATGAGAACTGAAACTAGTCGGCTACACCGACATAATACAAGTAAGTTTAACCGTTTACGAAATACAAAATGTGCAGTGCTTACGAAAGTTTAATTGTAAAAATAAGTATTTACTCGCAGTTTACTTAATAAAACCTGAAATCAAATTGCACTTCGTGTTCAATTTAAATCAGACACGAGTAATAATGTTAATGAAGCACAAGTAAAACGTCTTAGTTTATGTTTACATGCACTCTGGAAATGTTTACATAGACCGATATAAATACGAGTGCTGTTATTTTGGTACCTAAATGTTATTTGTTTCCTTGACGCAAATACTTTTGGTTTAAGTATAATTAAAATGGAGAGAATTCAACTTTTATGTGTTCAAGTAGGTATTCACTTTTAATGACTTTGGTAAAAAGCTATAGTTAAATTGAAAACCATTTATTGCCAAGTTTTATCGGTATAAGTACATAGATACAATACACTACAACAATACAATTGTGGATATTCACACAATACTTCGAATAAGGTTCACATGTCGATAGCTTCATTTGTCTGCAACTATATTTTATCGTTCAAAGTTGAATCATTCTCTTACAATCAATTAAAATGTTGAAAAGTTCGAGCGAGAGGGCTGCAGAGCTCCAGGGGATTCTTAAAAAATAATATTACTAGCATTACCTACACATGTCTAGTGACCACCCATTCATAGCTTCAGAAAATCAGGATTAGAATAGCAAAGAGCAAAGGTGTCAAAACAAACCAAGGCATTGTCTCAATATATCAAACAATTTATCGTCCACCTAATCCTGCTTTAGGGGACAGCCGGTCGCGGCAATAAGGAATGCAATGGCATATTCACACTTGAAACATGAAGCGCTTTGGCACTATATTAGTCTGACAAAATACGGAGAAAGTATCGTCGAAAATCACGTCAAGAGATGTCAAGAAATTTAACACACGTTGTTTCACATTCAAGTTAATCTGTGGAAAGCTTGGTAGGTATACCAGTCGCCATATGAAGTAAAAGATCGCAAGGAATTCTCCAGCGTATTCACTTTTGAATCAGACTTATCGAGTACATTTTACGACGCGCGACGTAATCAACATTTCAAATTCGTTTATGACTTACACAGCGTGAGGGACGCATAAATCTAGATCAGTGGTTCTTAACCTTTTTTGGACCACGGACCACTTTGATAATTTTTTTCTTAGTGCGGACCACCAGATCCAAGGTACATCGTGTTTTACATGAAATTGTTTCAACTGTGACCTATAGTATAATGTATGTAAGTAAGTTGAATACAGGAAATTAATATGAGTCTGTTTTGGAACAATTCGAATATTCCCCAATTTTACCAAAATTATTATGGAGATTTATTGGTAGGCGATAGCAATGCGCGCGCAGCGCCCCCGAAAATTCACCGATTTTACCCGTTTTAAGCCGCAAGATGGTCAGATAATCTTCCGTCAATATCATCAAGATTTCATTTGTTTGTAAAAGCGCGCGCAGCGCCCCGAAAATTTTACGATTTAACTCTTAAAAATCAAGTTCTTAGCACGTGTAGTAGGTGCGTGAAAAATGCGCGCGCAGCGCGCCCGAAAATTCACAGTTTTTTCCCTTTTTAATTATATTATGAAGATTTATTTAGCTATTATTTGAACAAAGGCACCAAGCGCGGCTTAAAATTAACTTATTTAAGTCTTACATTTCATAATGGAGAATTCCTTTGTTTTGAATAGAAGACACGCGCGTAGCGCATTTGAAAATTCACCGAACCTGCGGTTTGACATGAGCTAACGACATACTATGAGTGAGCACTGATTACTCGATTTTTAAGGGTTTTGATACTAATACAATTTATTATTTTTTGCGTATTGAACTGAAGACCGCAACTTTACATCGGAGCCTGCCGCAGGTTACGTTTATTTATTTTATTTATATTTATTTTATTATCCTGTCAAAATCTGGCGCATTCGGTAATTCCTTTGGAGCTTTGGAGGTTAAAAATATTTTTCAATAGGGAGTAAGAGCGCGCGCCAGCGCGCACGAAAATTTCAGTTATTTTATTCATTGGGAACTTATTCAAACATGACTTTCAAAATCACATTAAAATTTATTGACAACTATCGCTATGTGCGCTGGACTGCAGGACCCTCCCGCGGACCACTAGAGAGGCCCTCGCGGACCACCAGTGGTCCGCGGACCATAGGTTAAGAACCACTGATCTAGATGGATTTGGTGACGTTTTCTGACCCTCTGCTTAAAATACCACGGTTTTGTTGAATTGGCGTTTCAGGTACTTCCCACATAACTAGATAGGCAATTTTTATCCGTTGAGCTTCTATACCGCCCACACGACACAAAACGCCACAGTTTTTAAACGGTTTTTTAATAAACGGTTTTATTTAGCTCACCCCGTTTGTTTTATTTATTCTTGGGTCAAATTTAGTAATTCAAATTTCACCCTCTTCCTGTCAACCGATTAATCTGAAATTTTGTATACACTTTGGATTTTGGTGACAATACAATTATGTTTATTCACTAGCATTATAAATTCAAGATGGCCGCCGCTACAAAATGGCGGATAATTAATGTTTTATTAATCCCATCAATATGGGTATCAAATGAAAGGGCTCAACAAGCAGAATACAATATACTATAAAAAATTGAAATCCAAGATGGCGGCCGCTACAAAATGGCGGATAACGTAGGTTTTATCAATCCCATCAATATGGGTATCAAATGAAAGGGCTCAACAAGCAGAATACAATATACTATAAAAAATTGAAATACAAGATGGCGGCCGCTACAAAATGGCGGATAACGTAGGTTTTATCGATCCCATCAATATGGGTATCAAATGAAAGTGCTCAACCAGTATAATACAATGTACTATATGAATTAAACAGAATGCGAAATAAAAACTAAAAACTAGAAAATAAAAATAGGTAAAAAAACTTTTTAAGTTAAACGGTTTTATGTCAAACATACATTGCAATGTTTAAGATAAATGTACTAAAAACCAAAAAATAATAAAATAGATACAGTCGTGGGAATTATAAACATATGCATAGACTAGACTAAAATAAAACCGTGGGGCACGTCAACTGCCTAATTATAGTGTAACATTACAAAACAAACATTTTAATCAACGATTGTAGACAATTGACGTGCCCCACGGTTTTATTTTATTCTAGTCTATGCATATGTTTATAATTCCCACGACTGTATCTATTTTATTATTTTTTGGTTTTTAGTACATTTATCTTAAACATTGCAATGTATGTTTGACATAAAACCGTTTAACTTAAAAAGTTTTTTTACCTATTTTTTACAAATATCAACAATTTTTCCACAGTTCCCGCGAACTGAAATAACCTATCCATCCAGCCATCACAAGAATCTTTTGACTTCGTGACCTTTTCACCTAGCTCCGAGAGTGTGGGTAGTTGTTAAAAAGTTTCAAATTTCCTCCCTTTCAAGTTCACTCGAGCGCCGATCGACGAAGCGAGCGGACATGTCGCGCGCCGTGCCGGAAATTAGTTCAGTATATTTCAAGTTTTTAATTTTAAAGTGTAGGGTAATATAAATTGACTGCAAGTCTATCACTAATAGAGGAGTTTTGTGCACGTTTTTGATATCCGAAGCGTGCAAGACTGTCCCTATTACCCTCTGCCTACCCTGTCCGTCCGTCTGTCTGTCTGTTTGTCTGTCTGTCCGACCTTTTTGGTCACCACTAGTTTCTGGCCGAGTATTTCCTTTAATACTACGTGGAAATGGCATTTCTCCCGAATAATTTATCTCCTATTCTCATAAACGCAGATTTCTGCAAGATGTTTTCAATAGCCGCCTCGTGTAACTTAGTTCAATGGTAATAAAACGTCAATGGGCCCCGACTAATGCTGCAATAAATTTAATAAATCTGACATTTCATGACAGAAGCATCTGAACTGTTGCTTTGATTCGAATTAAGCAAACACGTGTAGGAAAAGCTGGTATTCAAAATTGCCACTTTAGGAATTAGGGTGGTAAGCTGTAGGGTAGAACAATGGACTCTGAAGCGATAGACCCAGGTTCAGCAGTTACCTTTATTTTTAAACGAACTTAAAAAAAGGAGGAGATACCGGCCGTGGCAGGGCCGAAATGTATGCTTTTCTGTATGGACGAGGCTATTCCGATTCCGCAGTGGACACGCTTAATGAATACGGTAGATGGCTGGGGACCAAGACCACAAAGGGTTGTAGCGCCGAAGGAAGTAAGTTCTTTCTTACAGATAGGTCTCCACTTAAACTATGGGTAGGGAACCCAAAAAAATCCGGCAAACTGGCTTCAACTGCCCGCTCCAAAACTTAATTATACAATTAATCACACCATGAAAATAGAGCAGTTAAGGTTCAACGAAAGTAGCGTGGCGGGAACATCGATGTGGGAAACTCCAAATTTTCAGTTTTTATTTTTATTTTTTAGCTAAACTAAGATGTATTTGTTCAGCGATTTTTGTTTCACGAATCACGACAGTAAAATAGTATTTTTTTCATTGTTCTGCACAACAATAATTAATTATCACACTGATTTGTTTTTCTTGTCGACAAACCAGTGGTATGTACTGCCCAAAAAACTAGAAGTTCGAGCAAATCTCATAATAAGCTGAAATATTGTTGTTTTGGTTGTTTAGAATAATGAAAATAATACAATTTTATTGTCGTGAAACATAAATAATTGAACAAAACTTGCTCAGTTTAGCCACAAAACAAAAAAAAAACTGTGAAAATTGTGCATTTTACGCCACGTTTATTTCATTGACCCTTAATTCCCAAATCGAATAGTTCGATGAAATATGGAACGCGGCCGTACTGTGAAAAAACTTTTTATATTTCAAAATGGGAGTTTTAACTATTGGCTGTAAACTGTAACGGCTATTTGGCTATGAATATTGGCGCTCTCCTGTGATTCCGTAACGATTTATGGAATCCATTTGCGTAATCAACCATCTATTTTCCGATGTAGTTTTGTTCGTTCATTTGTGAATGGACGAGATTCAAAGGGTCACGAATCGAGAAAGTTTCTTCTAGTCTAGGATAATTATGTTTATGAGCGGTCACTAAATGAGAATATATTTTTTGTTTATTTTTAGGTGCTGTAATTTTCGAGAAAATAATTTCTTTATTTAATTTCGCTCACTGATACAGGTAATAACGCCATCACAGATTGAGTCAGAAACATCATTCATTCGAATCTGTCAGAATCCGAAGAAGTCACAAGACAGAGAAGTCCAAACCAAAACGTCAAAGCACAAATCTCTGACAGAGCAGTGACAATTTTTTTTTAAAGGTTCAATGTTGACGTGGCACGGGTAGACGACAACGATTTCGTTGTGGTTTGCTTATACGCCCTTTTAAAATGAGAAGGTTTTCAAAAAGAAAATACTGAAAAACTCGACTGAGGTAAAAACTAAGAACGTAGGGCTATCCAGTTTAGCTTCCTCTTCATATACACCAAAGGAAAAAAAACCCGAATGGACGTGAATTGTGAATTTGCGTCTTATATCGCTCCGCAGTGAGAAGATGGTACGAGTATACTTTACTTTATTGCACACACGAACAATTACAACATAAACTAACATACAGGAAAGTAGATCAGATTAGAATATTCTTTATTGTACTAAAAACACATAAGGACAGACAATAGTATAGTACACACGACAGCACGTTGACCCTTACGTGCTAGCACTCTACTCGGTTACGTTACGGGCGACTTTACAACAAAAGTGTACACTCTGAAGTAAATCTCTTCCGGTCAACCCTTGGTATGGTGTAATGGCATGATAGCGGGAGGGGAAATATGGTATAGGTGCTGGGAAAGCCTATTCTATAGGAAACATGCCCCAGGCACTGTATCGTCCGTGTGGTCACTTCACCCATCTAGTGTGAGTGGAGGCGAGAAGGCAACATCATTACGCGGGAGCGGTTTCACGTGCAGGCAGCGTAGATGGTCTTCTACTCATCTATTCTCTAAAAAAAGCAACCGTCAATACCGTCAAATTTGAGGAAAAATAGCTCTACGTGAAGAATCTATTTTTTTTCCCTTAACAATGGGAATACGTATTTTAAGGAATACATGGAAAAGAAAATATCTAAACAACAAATAAATCAAATAATTGGGCAAATCAGCGACTTAACGAGGCAGCCCAAAGAGGTCCTTTGTAGAGCTCAGAGTTCAGGCAGGCTCAAGGGATAATTGGACGGCGTGCTTTGAGGGTACTTACACGCAGGTAAGGGGAAGGGACCTATGAATTACGCCCTTGAATTTCTGGCCAAAAAGAAGCGAGTACGACATGGTCGCGATCCTCAGCCATGAGGAATCGATTAAGCAGAAGAAGAAGTAAGATGAAGCCTGTACAATATTGTACCTGTCCTACTAGCTGAGCAAAGGCCTTCTCTCAGAGAGGGAGTTCGAGCTTAATCACCACGCGTACTCAATGCGGATTGGCGATTTATAGGTATCTTTAGCGGTATGTATGAGGTCTGAGCGCGGGAAGGGAACGGGCGTCATCGGGGCGGCGGAAAGAGTGCGGGAGGCGCGGTCAAGTCTCTCCTTTCGTGGCAGGTATTATGAACATTTTACAATTTTCAACCAACCAATAAGTCCATCAGTTAGATTAGAAATATCCATATGAGCGAATCCTGCCTTAAGGGTGGACGATAGCAAAGTGGCGGGAAATTCAAAATTTTCACAGTTTATTACATTTTGTAACTAAACTTTTGTTCAGCTATTTTTCGTTCGCGGCAATAACATAGTATTCTTTTCATTATTGTAAACAACAGAACAACAATAATTCAGCCGATTATGCGTTCTGGTCTTCAGCGAGTTTTTTGGAACAAAAAATCAAATAACGAAAAATCGCTAAACAAAATAGCTCAGCTTAGATCAGTAATTAAAATTTTGAATTTCCAGCCACGCTGCTATCTTTCAGCCTTAACATATTGATTCTCCTATTTCCGTACTGGCTCGGAATCACCGACATATTGTTAATGGTATTGTGTACAATGCCACTGGGAACTGCCATGGAGGTAGGAACTACCCAGATTTATACACAAACTGCAGAATCAGAATCAGAATCAGAATCAATTTGTTTTATTCAATATTCCATAAATACATTATTTACATTGAACGTCAAATTATTATCTAAATTAAAAAAAAGGTATATAAATCAGATACTTATTACTATCTAATACTAGTGGTTCGCACCGAACTATGAACTCGCGACCCCATATCTCAGCAACCCCTCGACCGATTTGGCTCATCTTCGAACTTAAAAATTCTCTTGGCCTCATTTACCTGCCTACCAAATTTCATGACGATCCGACTAAATTGACTCAAGTTATCGTCGAACGAACATTCATACATACATACATACATACATACATACATACATACATACATACATACATACATACATACATACAAACGCCGGATTGTTCCAGTAGACTCGGAGAACTTCGCTCGCTTCGCTCGCTCGTTCAACTAAGTATCTAGCTACTTTTTTTTCTCCAGCTTCACTAGCTCTGATCGTTCTTGGAGAAGAAGCATGGTAAAGAAACTCCAAGGATCTCGTGCTTAAAAAATAATACATTTGTAATGCAGGTAGGAACTTAAAAAATAACACATTGGTAAGTGTGGTGATCGTGCGCTGAACTGGTTTAGTGCCAGACTTCTTTGTCATTTAGATAATCATCTATTCAGTAATAGGCCTTTTGGCACAACGTGTGCCTTACACATTTTTTGAATCGGGCCTCTGGTAAACTTAGGAAAACTGCCGGTTTCTGATTTGAGAAATTCGCTAAGCAAACGCTTAAATATCGTTCTGCCTCTGCGGATTTCTCACAAAATAACGTGACAGAACGATAGTTACTTAGTAAAATTCTCAATTCAGAAACCGTGCCAAAGGCTTATAAATGGATGAAACTGGGAAAAAAATAAAATAGAAATACAAACCATGGATATAAAAATCAATGAAAAACATATTTTCCCCGCTATAGCGCTACATTTTATTATTTAAAAAATCAACGGAACGTCTCATAGACAAAAAAAATGGGGTGTGATGGCAAGTAAAAATAGTGAGGGCCTTTTGTAACACCTTGTATGTCTGTAGTTACTGTTTAGTACAGAAATAGACGAATCAATACGGTAGGTAATGTCAGTAATGTGCATGTTGGAAGTGTATCGCGAGTTATGATGCTCGATGTTCCTTTGTGCATGCAAATGCACATGTTTTGTTACTTTAAAAAAAGGAGGGGGTAGTCAGTTCAAACTGTAAGTTTTTTAAAAAAAATTAAACTTTTTTCTAGGTGAACCGATTTTGTTTTTTTTTTTTTTTCGAAAGGGTATACTTCCCATGTGGTCCCATAAAATGGTGAAGATCTGATTAAGAACTTCGGAGACGGAGAACGAAACTCCTCAACGGACAGCAGCAAATCACTCTTTATCAGTGCAATAGCTTAATAACAGTGTACATTTTCACCAGCGAAGTCAGTTTTTTATTTTTTGTTAATTTTGTATTATTTCTGTCGACACTTTTGCAATGAGGAGAATGGAGAGGATATCTTGGACGGAAAGGGTGACAAATGGGCAAGTCCTGGAAAGAGTGAAGGAGCGTAGAAAGATAATTAGGACCATAGAAGACAGAAGAGGAAAGATGTTGGGCAACTTGCTACGTCACGACAAATTTATAACTAACATACTTGAAGGAAAGATAGAAGGAAAGAGAGGTAGAGGAAGGCCTCGGAGAAGCTACTTCAACCAAATTAAAGAGATGGTGGATGTCAGGACGTACCAGCAGGTGAAGGAACTGGCCTGTGACCGGGGTGCATGGAGAGTGCTGCACCGACAAGCGTCGAACTCTTAAATTTAATGACATTTTTGCACCTCGTTCTGAGTCTCCATTCCAGTATCCTTTTGCCCTATATGTGAACTTGTCTACCACATGTTATACATTCTTGCTTACACTGTTTGAAACATAAAGCCTCCTACTCGTAGTTATGTCGAGGCAAGTCGAACCCGACACGGACATTGATCGACACTTGGACACTGGGGCCGTGCGCAAATTGACAGTCGGAGTATGGAGCACACCAGCAAGCGTAGCATAAGGCTGGGTCAGGCAGTACACAAGGGGTTTAAAACTTTATGTATGTTACTGCCGATTTCTGAAATGAGAAATTCACTAAGCAACTACTTAAGTATCGTTCTGTCACGTGCTTTTGTGAGAAATCTGCAGAGACAGAACAATACTTAAGAGCTTTCTTTGCGAATTTCTCAATTCAGAAATCGGCAGTCACTCTTTAGTTTGTAGCAATAATTGTTAGCTGTACCTACAAATGCATGCAACTTACGACTATTTAAAAATTGACTAGAAACAAACAAAACGCTGTCAAACGAAACTAGCCAATTTAAAAAACCTCATAAAGAACTGCTACATGGATGTAGCTGAAACTCACAAACAGTATTTTTACCTTTCCATTCTCTTTTGGTTTCTCTTTTCGAGTAAACAGTTTGAATCCGGAGCTCACAAGTACTGGGCGAGCGATGCTATGAAACGTTCTTCCGAGGCTAGGAAACTCAATGTTGACTACAAAACGTTACCTCAGTACTAAGCGCACAAAGTACCTATTTTCATAAATGCTTGAACGCTAAATGCTGGCGGAACTCAAAATGTGAGTTATGTTTTTAAAATAAATACTTGGTAAATGATTACTTGCTGATAAGTGTTATTGTTTTTTGGTTAGAAACTATTTTTGTTATGTTTTATTAGTGCACTACATTATTGAATTAGGTAAAATTCTGTAATAATATTGTAAGTTATGTTGAGTAAATAAAAAAAATAAAAAAGTTCCGTCTCAATAGCCTCCATGTGGGGCTGGTTCAGAGTTTTCTGGCTGAATCTTTATCAGCGGCCGTAGCACGAGTATGTCGCGCGCGACATTTTTCGTGGCGGCGCACGCGCGACTTTGGGTCGCAAATGCGAGCATGAGCTTGCGTGACCAAAATCTATGCCAATTAATCATATTTAAAATTCAAATAGCTCTTGCTACAGGATTAATAAGAAAAATCGCAAATTGCTGAATAAGTCGGGGCCTCGGGAGACGATGATATAAATGGTGCGTCGAAATGTCAAAAACGTCACAAAAAGTCGCGCGCGTGTTTTTTAGCTCTGATGCGCCATGCGCGACTTAGTTTAACCTGGTGCAGCGCGCGCACTAGTAAGCGTTAAAACAAGTGACAAATGAAGAACGCCGCGCGCGACTTCTAACATGCTACGGCCGCAGACTCAGTTAAGTTGTTGCCCTAAACGCCTCACGTAATTAATGGACGGCCCCTTTACAGTATGGTTTCACTTGGGTTCGGTCAGCAATATACCAAAATTCCGAGCGCGCTGCATAAGGGCGTCAATCGAACAAAAGGGTGTATTCTGGCGTGTCACCGCATCGACTGTATTTTTATTGTACGAGAACCGAAATTCTTCAGCTATTCCGTCATGAATAAAAGAAAGTGAAACCATGTTACAAATACAAAACAGCACACATTAAACACTTGAAGCACACAGAAGGTTCATTATATGAAAAAATCTGCAGTCGTAAACCGTCAAAACCGGTTTACTTACTGGAAGATAGTGTTTATTGCAAGCACCAACCACATTTTAAAAGTGGATGCGGGAAACTACACGAAGTGCATAAGGAATTAGTGGCACTGTTGTAGTTAAACTTCGGGCTACCGTCGTCACACAGTGCGTTGCTAACAAAGCTACCTACAACAAACATTCCAACCAAACATACTCATACATACAAACATACATACCGACACTTCAGGCAATCGTTTTAATGGACCGCGTAGATAAGCTACAATGCCAGCCGCTGCTCGTAACCCAGTTGTGGAAACTGAGGCCGGCTTCTTGATTACGCGTCTTGCAATTGAGGAGGTTAGGAACAAACAAAAGGTGTCATTTACGTATTTGGATTTTTTCGTTTTTTTTTTGCTAACCGTCTCAATACCCTGAATTCTATCTTAATATGCAATGATCAACTTCAAAATGCGACTAGTTTCGTAGAAAAATCAACCTCAACAACTGCTTCCGCTACAAAAAGTGATATTTTTATTCAACCACAACAGTGACCAAGACTGTATTATCAAAAGGGTAGTTTTCTTACTAAATACGTCCACGTTGGTATAGTCGTATGGTATAGTCAAAATGGGTACATGCTGACAAGATTTATCGATTTCGTATACTTCTAAAAGGTGACATTTTACAACTCTATTGAATCAAATGGTAACATTTACTTACTGTACGCTGCACTATACGATCAAAGGGTGTTATTTGATAAATACTTAATTAAATATTGGCTTTATTTAAACGTCTACATAAATACTTTTAAATAACTTAAAATCTAGCTACTAACTGCTTATGTATAACAAAATTACAAAATAATTGCATAGATCAAGATGAACATTTATTTTCTCAATTTACTCAGAAACAGGAAAAGTGTAAATGACACCTTTTGTTCCTAACCTCCTCAATTATTAAGCAGCAATAGCACCAGTGATTACTAGGGAGGGTCTGTAAAGAAGGAAAGACGGGTCAATACGTGCGGAGCCAACTAAGCCGCGGGTTTCCTCACGATGTTTTCCTTCACCGTTAGCGAGTGGTATTGCTACTACAAATTCACAAACTTTCAAATTAAACAAAGTCATAGATACATGCCCGCACTGGGAATCGAACCGGGTGGGTGGTCTAGGCCGACTAAGCTGTCAGGATGGTATAGGTGCTGGGCAAGCCTACTCCATCCAAAACAATGTCCCAGGCACTGCAGCGCCGAGTGGTCTCTTCACCCATCTAGTGCGAGTGAAGGTGCCACTGGACGCTGTATAAATCATCTCATTACGTAGATGCAAAGGCCTTAGTTGTAAAGAAGGACATTGGAAACGAGTCCCGATCACCATCAAAGACAAGTTAATTCGATTAAAATAAATATACAGTCAAGTTTTCAGAAATGTTAAATTATGAGAGCGATCTCATTGATGTTTAAGTAAGACGATCAGACCCATTGTCATTTTTGGTAGCGAAAAGACGCATTTGTTACCTATAATTATCGATATGTGTTTTGTCTTGATTAATAATTAAAATCAATAAAGGATTAGAAATTTGTGAAGTCTTGGGAAAAAAAAAATCATTTGATTTGGTGCATGACGCATCTGATTACGCCTTCGGGGCTATAGTGTTTTGTGGGAAACGAAAAAAATAAATTGCAATGATCGTAACTTCGTCGCAAATAAATAAAATTCCGTCTAGCTTTGGACAAGCATTCCCCGGGGACCGGAAACCTTTGTGAGCAAACCCTTTTCGCTAACACCTTGAGGGAATATAAGTATGCAAAGTGTTTAGATTTGTTTGGATTGCTCTTGGATTTGGTCCGTTACTGATTGAATAAAATAAACTTAGGCCTGTGGATTCATTGCAGATGACTTTAGGCAGTGTCCAGTGGCACCTTAACACACAAATAGGATGGTGAAGTGACCACTCAGACGCTGTATAGAGGTTGGGACATGTTTTTTATAAGATGGAAAATGCTGGTGTAGACTTGGGTACAGTCAGCGACATGCTAGATTACCCTTTTTTGTTCGATTGACGCACTTATTTCGCGAGCGAAATAAGCTACCATGGGGTATCCTAGCGTGTCGTTGACCAATACAAAATCCACGCGCGTGAGGATATGTTACGTTGAGTAATAAAACTAAATACTGTATTTAGCATTAACCGTGAAGAATGGTTATCAAGCTAATGAAAAGGAATGTGGAATGTACAGGTATTAAAAAATTATAATGGCGTCGTTGGTCGTAAAAATTAAATTAGTAAACGCAGAATAATCGGAATAACAAAGATGGCCGTGATATCCTTGTGCACGCAACTTTAAGGTAGGTAATATTTTCTTAGATTTGCACGAGCACTAGCATATAATATTTGCGTGTCGCTGACTCTACGTAACTAAGAAACTAAATTCACAAAATATACATGCCGCCTCTGGGAATCCAACCTGGGACTCTCGCATGCCAGTGCACTGTTCTACTCATTGGGTAACCTACCACTGGCAGGCATAAGATCCTGCAGGGTGCTCGAAACGTTGGCAAAATAAAATAAGTTAATAAATGAGTGATACATATTTTATCGCGACAGACTTTACTCTTCAGGTTGTCTCCACTTTTTATTTTTTATAATCTTTTTTATTTTCGGAACTTTTGTCACGTGGTGACTATGACAGTCCCATCGTACCCACTTAAAACATAACATCTTGGTAACTACCATAATACATAATAAAAAATCTTAGTAACTACATAATGCCTAAACCTAAACCTTTTTACCCACATATTAAAATAAAATATAAAAAAAGGCCTCCACTTTTCTGTGTTTAATTTAATTACAAATCACAACCGAACTCTTAGGCTAAGCGTATGCCGAGACTCAGGCAATGCGGGTGGCGCGAAAATACTCCCAACATCAAATATGTCCGCCAGCAGCTCGATGGTCGGATGACATCGTTGTGTCGGCGGAGGGTCCATGGATGCGGATGGCGAGGGACCGTGAGAGGTGGCGTGAGGGGAAAAAGGCTTATACCCAACAGTGGGCAGAGGTGGGCTGATGATGATGATGAAATATTTCGCAAACGCCAAATATGGCTGTTCTCCGCGGGTAATAAGTTTTTCACTCCCTTATAATAGTAGAGGATATTTACGCAAAAACTGCGTGTTACCTGGAACTAATTCCCAGAAATAAGGAGTTTGATTTTTATAGTTCCTTGTTAGTCCTTGTATGGCATGTTAAAAGTCAAAAAAATGTAATTGGGCAAAATATGTTTTTTTGATGAAATAAAATTTCATAGAAAATCGTTTGAGCATAGTAACTGTAGCAAATTGTACGTTATCGCAGTATTTTTTTAATGAAGCTTTTGCTATGAACATTGGACAGGAATTACAGTTTATGACAAATACACTGATTATACTGAACTTAAAAAAATCTCGAACAACCCTTAACCTTAACTGTTCAAAATAGAGATAACATTTTTGTATGAATAAAATATTATCCCACCAAAAACATTCTGTAAAAACTAGCCAGGTCTCGATGGAGCTGCTTGTTTATCTCTAAAAAGTAATGAAATCTAGACAAGGTCGTGCCAAGTCTAAGGTTCCTCGCTGGGATTTCTTTATTAATATAGTTAATGTTGTGTGACTTGGCCGTTGAAGGGTACACAAGCGGTTCTGGCGTCAGATTGGTGTAATTGTGTCATGGAGCACCTGGTTTTGTACCCTTGTATACCCTTCAACGGCCAAGTCACACAATATTAACTATAATAATAAAGAAATCGCAGTAAGGAACCTTAGACTTGGCACGACCTTGTCTAGATTTCATTACTTTTTAGAGATAAACAAGCAGCTCCATCGAGACCTGGCTAGTTTTTACAGAATGTTTTTGGTGGGATTTCACTTCTTTTTGTAGAAACGTGGGCATATTGATTTATTTCATTAGATTTTCTTATTGGAAACAGTTTTTTAATTTGTGTAATGTTCGAGTAGAATAAAGTTAATCGTTCGACTATTTCTTCTTGTTAAATTGTAAGTATTAGTATAAAAGCCAGTCTAGTCTTATCCAGAGATTTCCTTTAATTTTATTTATATGCGTATTAAAAGCAGAAGGGGAGGCATTCGCTCAGCAGTAGGACGCTATAGGCTAGATTAAATTAGAAGATGTGTCCCACTACGCTGGATTTCTGCAATGACAGTCGATATTTTTATGTACCAATAGTAGAAGGGGGCATTACCATAATCTCTAATACAGCTGAGACCAGCTAGGGGAGCACAATGTCACGATAAAAGTTTTATCCCATTATCGGCTATCGCCATCTTGCTTTATTTCACCGCGTAAAGCGAGATGCCGCTACCCGATAGTGGGATAAAACGTTTATCTTGAAGTTGTGCTTCCCGGGCAGCTGAGGGTTCTTCATCAGATACTTCAGACCTTCGATTTTTGACATCAAATGAAGCGGCCCACCAAATTGAATATTTTTTGTAAGGGCGGTATATGTCGATCTATAATAGTTTGGTTGGGCTCTTGTGTTTTCTAATCAGGGTCACCAGGTACTTCAGATCTTCGACTATACTAGTTTTTATAGTTTTCCCTTTATGTGGCCATTAAACCCTAACTCTGTACCAAATTTCAGCTCTCTGAGTTTATGGGAAGTACTAGTTCTATTAGGGCTCTTGTGTTTTCTATTCAGGGACACCAGGTACTCCAGATCTTCGATTATCCTAGTTTTTATAGTTTTCCCTTTATGTGGCCATTCAACCCTAACTCTGTACCAAATTTCAGCTCTCTGAGTTTATGGGAAGTACTAGTTCTATTAGAGCTCTTGTGTTTTCTAATCAGGGTCACCAGGTACTCCAGATTTTCGATTATCCTAGTTTTTATAGTTTTCCCTTTATATTGCCATTAAACCCTAACTCTGTACCAAATTTCAGCCCTCTGAGTTTATGGGAAGTACTAGTTCTATTATGATGATCATGAGTGAGTGAGTGAGTGTGTGTCATAAATGCGAAACTTTGCTTTCGCTTAACTTCGGAACTAAATTACCTACAGACTTGAAATTTTGGATTTTAAGTATGTGATTATAGCTTACTAGATGACGAAAATTTCTGCGTTCTGGTCTTATCCAGAGGTTCTCAAATAGGGGCCTGAAAATGCGGCGAAATGGTTCCAGTAAAGGATGGTACGGCAGTGTTTGCTTCGCGCTCGACCTGGCGGGGGCACTGCCGTGCCCCCAGATTTTGGTCGGATTTACTTCAAGCTTTGCATTTGTATATTTAATTTAAAATAATCAAATACGTATTTCACGCTTATACTACCACCACTTAGCATACGCTCAGCCTTATACAGGGGGAGCGCGCAAGGAGCCTGCGAATCCGCGATATACAGCATGATTTATTTCCCACTAAGAAGGCAAGCGTGTCCAGAATTAATTACTTGTTTGCCGCCAGAGATGGGTAAATGCCCGGGTTAAAATCCACCGCTGGATTAAAATCCATTTCTGCCCAATAAACGCCGGGCATTTATAATAAACGCCGGGCGGAAATGAAATTAATTTTGTCCTTACATTCGGTGCATAATCGGTAACAAAAGAAGCCACAGAAAGGTGAAATATGAACTTAATTTAAATTTTTGTACATGAAACCTCATGTGAAGATTATTAAATGAGAAAAGAGAAAAAAGAAATAGGGACTGGACCAAATTGTAAAAGAAAAAATGTTGGCGAAAGTTTGAAATTACCCTGTGAGTGACGGTTTCCTATCGTATCATCGAATGTCTTTTCACCGAATATTATTTCATCGACAACGAATCACCGAATGGTCGGATCATCGAAAGGTTCGTTTTATTTAACGTTCTACTTTATTATTTAAAAATAACTTATTGAAAATTATATGATATGATGGATGAGTAAGTTTCAAGCAATATTATGCGTTGTGTGAGGTTTACAAGCTAAAATTGAACATTAGTTCACCAAAAGTAGCGTGGCGAGAATTTTTTTTTTTTCAGTTTCTTTACAGGTTTGATTTCCAGTGGCAGCATATAATAGTGACTTTACACCTGTTTTGGTTTCCTTACCCGAAGCGTGCCAATCGGGACTTACAAACTCTGCCTTCGCTGTTTGTCTATCTGTCCTACATTTTGTAGTGACAATACTTGCTAATGAAGGGAAAATCGTGAGGAAACCTGAACGTCGGGCATATACTTAACGTGAAAAACGCCAATCCACTGTGGGCACGCGCGTGGTGAGACATTTGAATAGGTACTGCCGGGTGGCAGCTTGTGAAACGACAGTTGTAGTAGGTACGCCCAGTACCACTGCTTTAGCTCTAAATATTGGTATAGGGCATTTGATGAAACGACCTATTCGATGAAGTGTACCATCGATGATCCGACCATTCGGTGATTCGTTGTCGATGAAACTACATTCGGTGAAAAGACATTCGATGATACGATAGGAATCTCCTGTGATACCCGTTGACATTGCTGAAAAGTCATTGTCATTGCCGTTGGGGAACTCATTGCTTAGGTATGCTTTCAAAGTATGCAAAACACTAAAGTTGCCCTTCAAACCTTGGCTGTCCACGAAAAGGCTAGGTACACACTTACCAACCGAAGATAAATCAGCATTACTAGACGAAGATTTTTGTAAAATGTTGAAACAATGCCACCTGTTTCTGGAACCCATTTCAGAGGCTATAATACGTCTAGGATCCAATCAAAAAACCATCCCTAAGGATTTTTTTACTTTACAAAACATGCATTCCAATTTCCAAGTTACTTTTCTGTTTGCCAGAAGTAACAAAAGTTGCAAACAAAGTAAAGGAAAACAATCTAGACGATGTTGATGTGAGCTCTGCATGATAACGCCTTCTAAGTGAGAGAAAGAGATATCCAATAACGAACACCTAGGTATTAAATAAAAGTATCATATTCTGACACGCACGTCTTATCCTGTAGCGGACGGGCTTTAGGTAAGTTGATGGTTCACAGAATAGAAAAACAATCACACTAAGCTATACACTGCACTGCATACAAAAATATCGAAATAGTTTACAGTGTCCATCTTGTGCTTGAGGTCTAGGGTCAGCTATTTAGTGATATAGACTAAAATGTACTTCAAATTGTAAATTACTGTTTTAGTGATGTCAAACTTTTTTTTACGGGAATTGCTTGGGTAGGCGCTAGGAACACTTAGTGCTGTTATACGCATCGTTTGAAATATGAGGTCTTGAAAAAAAATTTAAAATTATCCTGTCGGGCGTCGGGAAACTAGTAACTGGGTCGTGTTGGGGGTGTTTTTTTATAGGAATCGGTTGGGTAGGTCCTAGGAAGTAAAAAAGATCCCGTGACTTGGTGCCGGGAAACGTACCGTTTTTGGGTAATGGCTTTCATAAAAAAAATACATAACTCAAAAACAGTGCGTTTCTCGGCATCAAGTTACAGGACTTTTTTTGCTCTCCAGAACCTAACCAATCAGTAACCGGTCAAAAAAAAAATCATTTTACCTATTTGTACAAAAATCTAAGTTTTCGGCCCATAGCGCCCCAAACACTACACCGCAACCAATTTTATTTCCTATTATCGTCATTTAATATTTTCCGAATAAGGTTTTGTAAACAAAAAAGTAATTTGTAGTGAATTTCTATTTATGCCCGCCGAAATGGGCAAAAATCCATTTCTGCCCGATTAAAACCCTTTCTGCCCGATTAAAATCGTTTGGGCAGAAAGGGCAAAAATCCATCGCCCATCTCTGTTTGCCGCGAAGCTGCTTGGAGCGAGTGCCATGATTCAACATCGCAAGTTTTCAGACCGGATTATTAATCAGGGACTTTTATTTCGTTTTATGAACGACACTTCAGAAGATAAACATGCAAAAAATTATAATTCCTGCCAAATTTCATGATTCTAAGTCAACGGGAAGCGCTCACACACAGCCTACTTGCACTAGCCATTCTTAATCAATTGGCAAAGTTAAGCAACATCGGGCGCGTTCAGTCCATGGATGGGTGACCGCTGGTGGCAATAATATCTGAGCGCGTCCGTGCTTCGGAAGGCACGTTAAACCGTTGGTCCCGGTTGCTGTTGATAATAACTAGTGGTTCGCCCCAAACTGTGAACTCGCGACCCCATATAAACTTAACAACCCGATATCTCGGCAACCCCTCGACCGATTTGGCTCATGTTCGAACTTAAAAATTCTTTTAATTTCATTTACCCGCCTACCAAACATAACGATCCGACCAAATTTACTCAAGTTATCGTCGAACGAACATTCATACATACAAACATACATACATACATACAAACGCCTGATTGTTCCAGTAGACTCTGAGAACTCCGCTCGCTTCGCTCGCTCGTTCGACAATCGTTAACCCATGTCAGACAGAACGATAGTTAAGTATTTGCTTAGCAAAATTCTCAATTCAGAAAGCGGGCCTAGCGGCCGGTTTCTGATTTGAGAAATTCGCTAAGCAAGAACTTAAATATCGTTCTGCCTTTGCGGATTTCTCACAAAAGAACGTGACAGAACGATAGTTAAGTATTTACTTAGTAAAATTCTCAATTCAGAAACCGGGCCTAAGACATACAAGCACCAAACTTGGTTTGATTAAGTACTATAACAACAAATAATAAAAAAAACGGTCAAGCACGAGTCGGAATCACGCACCGACGAGGGTGCGTGAAAACGGATTTTTAAAATTGTATGGCGGTACGGAACCCTCAGTGCGCGAGTCCGACTCGCACTTGGCCTGTTTTTCCTTTTGAGGTACGGAAATCTAGAATGCACAAATGAAAATAATACAAGATACATTAGCCAAACCCATTAGAACGGCACATCGTGAGCGGAAAGTTATTTGCAACGTTGCCTATAAATAAACTTTTACTTTTCATTACCGCAGGAAAGACACACAGCATAATGGCTCAGGCAGGTAATAACGTAGAAAAGGCATTCGTGTTGCATTATAATGACCTTTAACGCGGTACCCATAAGGTGCAGGTCGTGGATGTATTTGACTAAGGATATAGTTGATAGGGTGCGGTCTAAGTCTAAGAAGAAAAGCGAGAGCTTCGAAACGTCCGATTTAGTAAGGAAATGAAAAATTTAAAAGAAAACAAGTTCGGACTAAAATTAACAGTGTTGGCACAGAAAATAAACAAAATAATAACAACATAGAACACTTAAAAATGAAAATATTTACAAAATAAACATAATAAATACGAAAATGGATTTAGCTCAGCTGTATGCCGGTTGAAGCGGTATTCAGTCGGCGCTGATTTTCAGCTAACCCCATGCCACTGATCAACATTATTTACATTATTATTAAGGACATTTTTAAACATATTTAACCAGATGGCGCATTAAAAACAATTGAAAAAGTTGTTTTCCTAAAGACGGTTCTGAAGCCATCATCGGCCGACAGCGAAACCAACATCAAGAGAAACCGAAACCAACACCGAGACACCGACCGACATAAGTGTAAAAAAAATACATAAGATAATTAAAAAAAAAGTTCTTGAATAAACCAGGGAAGGTGTGATAAAATTTACCGCAGCCGGAAAAAAAAATAACGTTTTTCAACTTTTAGGACTACCCATTCTTGAGATTTTGCGTAGTATTTTGCGAGATTTCGCGTGACAATTTGAGAGTTTAATTGAACGAGCGAGCGAAGCGAGCGAAGTTCTCCGAGTCTACTTGAACAATCCGGCGTTTGTATGTATGTATGTATGTATGTATGTATGTATGTATGTATGTATGTATGTATGTATGAATGTTCGTTCGACGATAACTTGAGTAAATTTGGTCGGATCGTTATGAAATTTGGATGGCGGGTAAATGAAATTAAAAGAATTTTTATGTTCGAACATGAGCCAAATCGGTCGAGAGGTTGCCGAGATATGGGGTTGTTAAGTTTATATGGGGCCGCGAGTTCACAGTTCGGGGCGAACCACTAGTATTTTGATCGGTGGTAATTTTGATGTTTTTAAATTGTGATTTGCGAATTTGTCATATTGCGATTGCGACCAAAGACGCAGATTTTGCGTGTCTAGTTCACGTTGGAAGTGGTAGATACATTTACCTAACTAAGGCCTTTGCTTCTACGTTAGGAGATCATTTAAACGGCGCCCACTGGCACACACTCACACTAGATGAATAGAATAGAATAGAATAGAAAGCGTTTATTTTACTGACCACAAATTATAACTTATAGAACTAATACATATAGGTACTTATAATTAGGCAGTTACTAACTTAAAAATACTATACAGATGGGACGACCTACACATACATACCTACCTAACCCATAGTACCCATACCTACCCAATTTCCACTGTGCGCAGTGGTCAGTAAAAAGGGCTCTGACTCAGCGTGTGCTATGATATGATAGCGTGTGATATGTAGGTAGCTACCCGTGCTCATAGCGCTGGTATTCTGCCAGAGCCCAAAGTATAACATAAAAAGTAAAACAAAAAATAAATAAAAAATAAAATAAAAACATAGAATAGAAAATACCTAAAACAATGGAAAAAAGAGGCATACTGGCATGCACTCAAAGAAAAACATTTTCAAACTTGCACAGACTAGGGACATACACGCAATGTCATTGAAAGTCACACAAAAACACGCTGCGCAAAACAAATGCCTTATTTTACAAAAGTACCTACAAACGTGGGGTAATCTTTTGAGTGGTATTCTCTTTGGTCGTAACCACAGACAAACAGTAAAAAATCAAATAAAAAGTGAAATAATATTTCAAAACGGTCAGTGTGCAGCAAAATTTTTTAGTTGGAATTAGACAAAAAATAGATAGATGGGTGAAGTGACCACTCGGACGCAGTGCCTGGGACATGTTTACATGGAGAAAATACATACCATAAACTATTCCCCGTAAACTTATAAGGCCTTTGCATCTACGTAATGAGATGATTTATACAGCGTCCAGTGGCACCTTCACTCACATTAGATGGGTGAAGAGACCACTCGGCGCTGCAGTGCCTCGGTCGTTGTTTTAGATGCTTTTTGGCTTGCCCAGCACCTATATCATCCAGACAGCTTAGTCGACCTAGCCCACAGGAAAGACAAATCAATACGTGTAGAGCCAATAAAGTCGCGGGTTTCGTCACAATCATTTCCTTCACAGTTAGCGAGTGGTTTTGCTACTTCAGAATCACAAATGAAAAGAAACAAATTCATTACATGCCTGCGCCGGGAATCGAACCTGGGTCTCTCGCTTCATTGTCCAATGTTCTATCTACCACTAGGCCACCATCGCCTATGACTTAGACCACACAATAGAGCCGCGTGAGAGAAGACACCTCCAGTCTCGAGTGAAAGTGCGGAAAACCGCAAGCTGATTCACTGTAATGATAGGTAGCTGATTCGCGCTTCTTCATGCGCGTTTGTTATTGTTTTTTTATTGCCATGCCATGTTGTACTCTCGGTTTCATTTGCTGCTGCGTCGCTTTGGTGCGCATTTAAATTGAAAGGATGGGTACCTAGTTAATAGATAAGGTTCTTTATTGTACAGTCGGGCATACGCTAGGATTTGTTTTGGGCCCTTATGTCGCGCGCGGTAAGAGCTACCATGGGGTATCCATAGACTGTGGCCAAACTGATTGTGACTGTGGTACGACAGCACGTCAGACTGTACACTTTTCAGACTCAAAAAGGATATCTTAGTACCTACCGTACTAGTACCCTAGTTCCAGCAATAATTATACCGTCTTAAGAATAGTTGTAGATAGAGAAAGTGTGCTTAAACTGTAAAAAAAACTTGTTAGTCCTTAAAACCGATTTAGGTATTTGCGGGAAAAATTTTTTTTTTCCATAAATAAAACATGTAATTTGTCGAAGAAAAAAAAGATTGTTTATTTCGATAAGACCTACTTTCTTGGGGGTTCTTGCTTATAGTCCGGTTTTGAGGACTAGAACTGCGGATTTTTTACAGAATAGGCAGACAGAACGTCTCAAGCCGACGAAAAAGTATCTAAAGACTACTCTACTTACTGCCCTCCAACATTGAGTCGAGACAAAAGGAAAGAAGAAGTCGCCGGACGAAATTGTGTTTGGAGGACACTTGCCGCATCGACATCTCGCTCGACTGACTCAGGTAAAAGAAACCAGGGAGTCTGTATTAAGGTTGGACGATAGCAACGTGGCGGGCAATTCAACATTTTCATGTAGCTAAACTGAGCTATTTTTGTTCAGCGATTTTTCGTTCGCGGCAATAACATAGTATTTTTTTCATGATTGTAAACAACAGAACAACAATAATTCAGCCGATTATGTGTTCTGGTCTACGAAGCAGTGGCACTACCCAAAAAACGAACGCGAATTGCCGCGAACGAAAAATCGCTGAACAAAAATAGCTCATTTTAGCTACAAAATGTAAAAAACTGTGAAAGATTTTAATTTCCCGCCACGCTGCTATCTTCCAGCCTTAATGAAAGAATGTTCTCAGTTATATTTAGGTCTCGTTAAATTTGATTTGGAAAAACTACCTACTAAATTAAAAATACCCCCGATATTTAAGGGGGTATTTTTAATGATCCTATAAGAAAAATTGTGAGGACTAAACTTGTAGAGAATCAAATTTCCTATAATTTTTCTCCTTACGGTTTTACTGTAAAATCTAAAATGGTCGAGTTATTCAAGAAAAAGCGTTTTTTTTTAAAAACAAAATATACGCAGGAGCCTGATTAAGTCTACTTTTTGAATTTACACGCCCAGAGACCACCCCGAGGGACCTACTAAAAAAAAAATCCAAGAACTAATTATTCACGGGTCAAAATCTGTATAATGACTGAACTACAACTGAAGACGGTGACTGTTGCAGTAAATGAACCGACTTTTGTCTTTCTTTTGGCGTTGGCAGTTTGGTGTGCTTACCATGAAATCCTCCGCCTCAGCAGTTTGTATGCTTCATTTAACTTGAGCCGCATATTTTTGTTCGTTTGTAAAAAGTTCCTATTTGAACTTCAGAAGTTAGCGGCAATTTTAAAAACTAGTTTCGGGAGCACTACACATTCATTTACTTTTATTAACACATTCGCTGCCTTTGACGCGTTAACGCGTCACGCGTAATCGAGACACTCGTCCAGTGCCTTGGTGAAAAGGTACACTGTTATTAAGCTACTGCAATGATTCCGACTGATCTGCTGCTGTCCGTTGATGAGTTCCGTTCTCCATCTCGGAAGTTCTTTATCAGATCTTCACCATTTTTATGGGACCACACGGAAAGTATAGCCTTTCAAACAAAAGAAAAAACAATCATCAAAATCGGTCCACCTAAAAAAATGTTCAGAGGTAATAATCATTTATAAAATTAACCATACGGGTGAAACTGAGTATTTAAATCCTCTTTGAAGTTGGCGTATTGTTATAGGTTCTATTGGAAAATGTTGCAGTTATTTTGCTCTACTACTCCATCCAACAGAGTTTTTCTTCATCAGTTAAGGAGAGAAGCTTGTTTATCTGCACAACTGAAGACGGCGACTCTGTTGCAGTAAATGAACCGACTTTTGTCTTTCTTTTGGCGTTGGCAGTTTGGTTCGCTTACCATGAGTATGCTTCATTTAACTTGACCTATATATTATTATTGTTGTAAGTATTTAAGTATTTAATTTTATGTATCAGGACAAAACATTTTATTAAGATGTGTAATATACAGGCAAAAGTATACTTATCACAATAGCTTCGAAAACACACACACACACACACACACACACACACACACACACACACACACACACACACACACACACACAATCCATACAAAACGTCAATAGATAATGTAATGTAATAAGTTCTTGGCCGGGACGAACTCGACCAATATCTGCCGGAGTGGTTAGAGGTCGCTCAGGACCGAAAGACCTGGTCTGAAAGGGGGGAGGCCTTTGCCCAGCAGTGGGACACCCATCAGTCTACGTAAAAAAAAAAAAAAAAGTTCCTATTTGAAATTTAGAAGGTAACGGCAATTTTCAAAACTAGTTTGTGATTTTGGAAGTCAAGTATTAACACATTCTCCGCCTTTAGAGACATTCGCCCAGTGCCTTGGACGCAAATAATCGACCATAGTAAAAGACCAGACGCACGCTAGGTGCGGTGCGTCATACACGTACGCTGGGTGCCTTTCGACGCTTCTGTGCGTCCTCATTTAAACCCAAACCTTTCCACATTTGTATTGTCCCTCATAAAAGCTCGTCTACCGTGAACGCACAGAATCGTCCAGAGGCACTGCTAAATAGTCACGCAGTCACGCGTGACTCACAGACGCATCGAAAAGTAGCGAGAAAATTGCGACGCGCATACGAGTTCGAAATGATACCTATGCGCACTATTGCGTCATGCATGACTCACTGGAGGATAGTATAAAATAAGACACCCATGCAAAAACGCCCGGCAATGCGATAACATCAGGATAACCGACTAGTTTCGACCTCGTCCGGTAGTTTGTGGTCCCGGCCATAAAAATCACGTGACTGCTTTCTCCCAGTAGGCATCCCAAGACCGAAAATAAAACGAAATAAAAGCCCGAACCGAGTCGCCCAGTCGGATCTAACAAGGACTTTGGTCGAGTAAGTCGCAGCTTCCTTCAATATAAGACACGGTGATCTTTTATCTTTAGGAGAAAGAAATCTATACTGTCCGGTATTATGTTTATTTAAGGCCCAGTAGTAGGCACAACTAGCGCCGCAAATTATCTTCTTTTTGGATCCGTTTTTTGCTAAAAACTCTCCTGCGAAATCTCAACGCGAGGCTTAACTATTTTTAGGACCTAGTTTGGATTTCAGATCCTAGAACCTACGAATGCATACATTTATCGCCAAAAGTGGCCACTTTTGGCAAAAAACGCATCCAAAAAGAAGATATGTATTTTCGTTGTTCTCCTACAACCAGCGAACTAATCCTCTAGAATTAGACTCATAATATTCTTTGCTGTACTACCAAAACATTAAAAGGACCGACACTGGACCGACAGCATTAATAAATCGTAATTGAAACCGTCAACCGAGAGCCCATTTTGGCACCATTGCGTTACAGGCTATGGGCCCAGTGTTCTCCCCGCAGTGGTCTTGATTCGGTCAGTCCATCGCATCGCATCGGTGGTTTTCCGCAAGTTCTACAGGGTGCACTCTAAGTCGATAGCGGAACTTGAACTAGGCTGTCTACTGATCATACAAACAAGTTGTACTAGGTGTCTAAGGTCGACTAAGTACTGCGCTAAATGTGTGAAACAGCTGTATAGATCAGTAGACAGCCTACTTAAGAGGCCCCTTCAGGACCGTGGGAACTCAGTGACGGCCAAGTGCGTGAAACACTGTTTCTATAGCTGTTTCACCCAGAGCGAGACGGAGCGCGGGAAAAGTGAGAGGCAATGCGGCTGTATGAGTCTACGTGTGTTAGTGTCCTTTCGCGAGTATCTAGTTGTAGTTGTAATGTAATAGATCTATTTTCCCAAAATGTTTCGTAGTTCAGCTGCCATTTCTACATTTTATTAGGTATTACAAAAAAAAAGTAAGTGAAACCGTTAAAGCGATATAAAAATGTGCAGTGCTTACGAAAGTTTAAGTTTTAAAATATTTCAAAAATATTTTTTTTTCTGACAAGTACAACACATTATTGATGTTCCCAAGGTAGTTAGACTCCAATAGACAGTGAAAGTTACCCCTTTTTCGGCGCGAAAAACGCATCGCTCTAATTTCTTTCAGGCTATTTTTTTTATTATAAAAACTATTTGCAAACCTCCATATTGGTCATCTACTGATATAAACCAAGGTTCAGCAAAATCCAGCCTGTAGTTTAGAAATTAAACCGGAACTACGTTTGTATGGGAAAATGGTGCTCTAACGCCCTCTTAAAGATCCGCTATCGAATTAGAGTGACCCTGTAGTGCCTTCCAAGTGTCAAGAGATAGCCGATCGTAATAATTCGATTAATTCGTCCCATTGGCGTTATCACAAAGCGATCCTTTCACACAGAAGCGGATTCCTTCACTAAGTACTGTGGGACTGATGAAGATGTGAGTCAAAAAAAATCTAGGTGTCGTGTGTGGCGTTTTTGGCATCGCAGTTTTGTCTTGTTGATCGTGAATCGTGAAAAGAGATTTGCTGCCAAATATTATATGGCAAATAAACAAAAATAAGAAAAAAAACGACTTCACTGGTTTAAAGGCACTTTCGAGAGTCTCGATTGTGACAAATCTTAAAAACAAGACCAAGACAATATTTTCGCTCGCCTGACAGGATCGAGACCAAGCAAAAGTCTTGATGCCGTCAAGACAGTCTCGATATCGAAATTCGGAAGGCAACGTTTTTTGTTCGAAAGTCCGTTATTGGCTTAATCTTATCTCTAGACAATATTGAGAAACTAATTTCAATATTTTTTATTTTGGTTCAGTAGTTTGGATTTTACAACGTTTCAAAGATACGGTTTTATGACGTCACGCGACGGTCTGCATACTGTTGGCGGTCATACTGACCGCCAAACTACTGGAACTACTGGACCAAAATAAAAAAATATTTAAATTAGTTTCTCAATATTGTCTAAAGATAAGATTAAGCCAATAACGGACTTTTGAACAAAAAACTTTGCCTTCCGAATTGTCTTGTCTTGTCTCGCTTGCCGAATCACTACACACTGTTGATTCCGAGTGTTCTGCTGCTATCCGTTGAGGAGTTCCGTTCTCCATCTCCGAATTTCTTCGTCAGATTTTCACCCGTTTTTATGGGACTACACGGGAAGTAATCTTGCAAACAAAAAAAAAAGAATCATCAAAATCGGTTCTCGTAGAATAAAGTTCTGAAAGAAACATACAAAAAAAAAACGGTTCGAATTGAGTACACACGACAGCACGTCGACCCTTACACGATGGCACTCTACTCCGTTACGTTTACAACAAAAGTGTACACTCTGACGTGCTGTCGTGTGTACCAGGTTACTTTTGTAAGGACCACAGCCTTAGTCCAAATAAAATAAACAACATAAACTATGGTCCCACAGTACTACAACGAGCGAATAGATTTTTCCGCCGACTTCCCATCGCCTGAGGGGATTTACTTCGCCGGCGAAATATCGGAATCCCATACTTAATATAATACTTTTACGGTGTGAGTCTTTGACGGGATGTGAGCTTATCGTGATTCGAGACGCTTCAAGCCCGACGACACGACACAGCGAAATTTTCAACTAGCCTTTTGACTTAGGTTGGATTTCTCCAAAAGAACGTTGATCTAGCATCATGTAATCAGGGTTAAGGCTCCACGCAGGCGCGTTTTTGCGTTTGCGTTATTGCTATATCTGTTTTCAGTACATTTTGGATTAGGAATGCCATTGCGTTCTTACCGCAGCAGTGTGTAACTCCATGGCGATCCTAATACAAAATGTACTGAAAATATATATTATATCGCAATAACGCAAACGCAAAAAAGCGCTTGTGTGCCTTTATCGTTGAACTTGTCTTGTGTGAAATCACTATAATATTCACAGCAAAATCTACAACAGACTGCAATCGAATTCGATAGCGGAACTTCAAGTAGGCTATCTACTGATTACTACAAACAACTTGTATAGTCGGCCACACGCTAGTATACCCCTTTCTGTTCGATTGGCGCCCTTATGCCGCGCGCGGTAATAGCTGCCATGGGGTTTCTGTGACTGTGGCCGACCGTAATGGAAAAAAAATGGAGCGAAAAAAATAACAGCTGTTCCATACATTTGGTGCAGTATTGAGTCTACCATATCTACGGAACAGCTGATATTTTTTTCGCTCCATTTTTTTGCTATCTAGTACAATTTGTTTTTTGTGATCAGTAGACAGCTTACTTAAAGTTCCACTATCGAATTCGATTGCACCCTATATTTCAACGTCAATGGGTTAGCGATAGCGATGATTACGGACAATCACAGAGTAAAAGTGCCATAGAACGTAAATTGCGTCGGAAATCGTGAAAAACGTGTTGTGTGGAGACTTTTTTGGGTCTGTCATTTCGCTTGCATTTAGTAATCATGATAGGTAAGTAGCAAAGCTTAGCTGCAGACAAAATGCCTATATTTCCTCTGAAGAATTAGAAACTGGTGATCCACATGGCCTACTGTATTCTTCACACTCAGAGGCCACCAGAATTGGCACCGATTCCATAATACGGAAGGATATTTCCTCTCAACAACTAGAAACTGGTGACTCCAATGCCCTACTGTATTCTTCAGACTCAAAGGCCACTAGAAGGTTCATCAATTCTAGGTACGAGTATAACGCGGAAGGAACGATACTTTAGTTATAGTGCGAAGCGACGCAGTTTTTTCCTGAAATATGCACTCATATTTTGAACTCTATGGCTTATTGGAATTGCTCTTCGTACGAGGGTTTCGGGTCGTCTTCAGACAACGAGTTTTGGAAAGAGGGGAAAAGGCGATCTCACAACGTCTGACAAAGTTACTTGAAACAGACTTTTGGGAAGCGTTTTTTTTTTGTTATTTGTTAAGTGACTTCAAAATAAAAAGTTAGGATTATTTTGAGTGACTCAAAATTACCAGGGAAAGAATACCGTGCCTTGCTGATTATGACAACGTATAACAACAATACAGGGTGACCTACGTCAGGTAACGTAGGTTTCTACTCATGAAAGTCAAAAGATCAGGGCCAAAATAAATACCAGTCATACATAATGATAATGAGGGGGTCAGCAAAAAAAATAGTAGGTATGGAATAGCAAATAATTTTTTTTGCTCCGTTTTCCTTTGGTCCACACGTAAAATAAACCGGTAAAAGAAAGTAGGTATTTGTAAATTGTATTTGACGAGTGAAAAGACCCCCGTCCATGGTGGTAACTAATTCAGTCACCCTGTAGAAAGAAAACGAAACGGCACGAAAACCCTGTATACCCTGTATAGCCAGGCTAGCACGCGACCGTGTTGCCGCGTGCCTGTCTCCCGATACACAGACCGACAATATTAGCATTCTTCTATCTATGTAGTATAAAAACAACGGTTCTGAACCTGTGGCCCGCGTACTCCTTGGACTACTATTTCCTGAAACTTAGGCCGTTGCGTCTAAAAGCTTTCTTTCTGCCTGCATTATATGAAAGATTTTTTCCCAAGAAACCAGGCTTAGAAAGTCCAATATACGAGTTTACAAGATAATGAGGTTCAAAGTTGGACTTTTTTATTTTTTTGCAGAAATTCTTTCAATAGCTGTATGGCAGGCTCAAGATGTGCAAAACATTTCAAGATTTCTTACGAAAAATTGTCACTAAAGTTTTTTTCTTCTACTACAAAGTCTGAGTAAAAAAGTTAAGGTTGATCTGCTATCGTACAGTCGATAACGGATCAATCTTTACATTTCACTATCAAGGAGTGGGTAATGCAGTCGGTGGGCCAGTAGGCCACCTAAAAAAAACAAAAAAAAAGAACACCATATTTGATTTGATTTTTGATCTTCGAACTCTTAATGTGCTGTTATACTTGAGCATTCACGTGTAAAGAGCATTTTCGCGAATGTTACATTACAGGTAAAAGCTCACAAAATAAACGGGAGCTATTTAACGAGCATTCTAGAGAAACGACAATAAGTTTTTCATCTCCCACGCTCGGAAAGTTTGCTGTTACTAGTAACTTGCGATCGTGTAAAGTCCGAATTTAGACTATCTGCATTTTTGTGCGCTTCAAAATTTGAACTCGACTCCCTATTAAAAAGAAACCTAAGGAACTCCTTTAACTTGTAGCGTTACCTAGCAACGGGTTGTTGATTTTATGACACTTCAAGAAGACACGATTTGTAATCAACAACCCGTTGGTACGCAACGCCACATACTCCTTTGTGAACAAGCAAAGAAGAAGGAAACTCATTTCACTAACCTCTATGTAGGTACCTATCTATTGTTTGTCTCGCTTGGCTAATAAAATTCTGTGAGATGAAAAGTTTTGTGTTTCGCACGAATGCAATATTATTTGCGTCTCGAGCTTCTGAATACCTCGCTACGCTCAGGTTTCTTTTTTTGAACCACTCGCTACGCTCGTGGCTCAATTTGAGAAACCTTCGCTAGCTCGGTATTCAATACAAGCACTCGCCGCAAACAATAATTTTGCATTCTTGCATAACAAACAACTATTCGATGTTCTGCTCTAGTAAATGCTCAAGTCTATAAGCAGTTTCAGGGATCGCTCGCGGCCCGTGGTGGAAAAGTTTGAGAAACACTGGTATAATCTATTATATTTTATTGGCATTGCTGTGAGCCACGCTTTGAGGTTCGCAACCTTCGGAACCGTTTGTATAGTTGTGGAATTGTGGATGACATCGAATGGAATAGATGACCTATAGAAAGTGGAACATTTTCGCGTTATACAAACTAAATATCGTGCTTGTTGATGTATTAAAGACTTGAAACATACCTTGGGGATGAATATACCGACTCAAAGAAGTTTCTTACGAACTTACCTGAAATAAAAAAGATATCATTAGAACAGAGTTGTAAAGCCAAAAAGTATAAGCCTTAGTTCTAATTAGATGTTTTATACAGAGTACCGTTGCACCTCCACTCACACTAGATGGGTGAAGTGACCACTCGGGAGCTTGCTCATCAAACTACACTTTTAACGGATTTATTATCCCGAATAGTGATCGTTTAAACCTAAAAAAATATATCTAGGACATGTTTTAGAATTACTGAATTTGAGGGTCATTTTCATCAGAGAAATTATTACCTAATTTTGGTGGCACTTTTATTTATGGTTTTTAACTAATTTGATGTTCTTGCTGTGTACAGTTATGTAGTGGAGTAATCAACACTTAACTGTACTGCATTACGAACATAATTTTATCTGAAAACCCAAAAATAAAAAGTGCCACCAAAATTCGGTAATAATTTATCTAATGAAAATGACCCCCAGAGGCTAAGTTGAGCCAAGCAAGTCAGGTTGAGCATCCACCTCAGAGATCCATGCATCAACTGAAGCTGCCTTCATGTAGCGAGAAACCTCTAACCACACCTCAGTTGCACTAAAGACCGCACATTTATCGTAGCGCCCGACTTATTACAGTCGTGTCCGGCCAAATATATGCAAGTCCGGCCTGTCCGGCTTTTGTTTGATAGGCTTTTAGTCAATTGGTATTGTAATACCGGCCTTCACTTAATTCCTTACAAAAAATCGGTGAATTCCCAGGGCGCGCTTCTCTTACGAACTGACTCAGATTTCAAAATATTATCTACATTTTCTATTGCTGAGTCAATCTTATTTTATTTTGCTTTTATTTAAAAACAAAAAGGCTTCTTTAAGATTGATGCGGGATTTGTCGAAAATTAATTTTCGACAAATATTACGTATTTTTTGGCGAAAAAAAGAATTGTTTATTTCGATAAGAGCTATTATCCCGCAGTTTTGAGGACTAGCAACTGTGCGGATTTTTTCTACAGAATAAGCACACAGGTCACCTATTAATAAAAAAAAACTAAATCAAAATCGGCTAACCCGTTTGGGAGCTATACGTACGACGCCATATTAAATTTTTGTTACAATATTTGCTTCACATAATAACAAAACTGCATTTACCGCCCCCCATGGGTAAATAAACTAGCCATACCGGGCGCCCAATAGCAACACACACATTATACACACATAATATACACATACACAACCCATCTGGGAGCAAAGCGGACATCGCCGTTGGTAATTAATTGTAGCTCGCCGCCGCCGCACCGGCCCTCGAGACTCATCGTTATGTATGATGTATCAGCCGAAACTGTTGCCTGGTGCAATGTAAAACAGTTTCGGCGAAAAACTAGGCCTTGGAGGGGACTTTACAGCAACCAGAAGGCTTAGCACGCGGGTCAATTTGCCTATTCTCAACTCTCATCTTAGCCATCTTTCTAACAGTGGCTAAGGTGACAGTTGAGAGTAGGCAAAATGGCCCGCGTGCTAAGCCTACAGGGGGCTAATTCTCGGGAATCTCGCATTCGACACATCTCGACTGCTGCCGACCACTCGAGTCATGTCGGGCGAAAACTTGCAGCTCGCAGAAATCTCGTGCCTTATGTCGAGGATGACTTCGTGAGAATAGGAGATGTGACATTTGCGCAAAATGAGTTTTTTTTTCGAGATGTGTCGAATGCGAGATTCCCGAGAATTAGCCCCCTGGGGCTCTGTAACGCAATTGCGTGTCGATGGGGTCCAAGTGGAAGGACAAAACCGGGGTTTCCTCGTTTTTCTCCTACAACCAGCGAACTAATCATATCATATCATATCAATGTATTAATAATGTCTGTCCATAAAATGTTTTCTAGTACAATAAAGAATATTCTAATCTAATCTAATTCTAATTCTAATCCTCTAGAATTATAATCACTTTATTCGTTGCTGTACTACAAAAACATTAAAAGGACTGACAGCATTAATAAATCGTAATTGAAGCCGATATTATTACCTAATTTTGGTGGCACTTTTTATTTATGGAATTTAGTTAAGTTGTTGATCTTACAGTGTACAGTTATGTAGTGGAGTAATCAACACGTAACTGTACTGCAGTAAGAATATAATTTTCTCTGAAAACCCACAAATAAAAAGTTCCACCAAAATTAGGTAATAATTTCTGTAATTAAATTGACCCAAAACATGGTCCAAGGGTCAGACAAAAGTCGGAAGCTAGACGTCCATTAGCGGCGGATCGGGCCGCCCGGATCGCAACGCAAAAATCCGCCTGCCATTTATATGAAACAGCGTCCACTAGCGGCGGACTATTGCGCTGCGGCCCGCCCCGCCCCGATCCGCCGCTAGTGGACGCCGTCTCATATAAATACAGGCATGCGGATTTTTGCGGTGAGATCTTGCGATGCGCCCCGGCCCGATCCGCCTCTAGTGGACGCCAGCCTTTAGCGAACATGACAAACAAACATACCAGGGCCACCCTTTCCCAGTAAAGGGGAGCAATTAAAACAAACAGTCACACAAAACGGCATTCAAACTCTAAGAATGAACGCAACAATTATCCCAGAGGAGCATAAAAGATTATCTGGATGGGGCAGGGGTGGAGCTAGGGTGTTTTAGGCCCAAGGTTCATTACTAGAAATGGTAGAATATGCCACTAATTCCTCGAGAGGCACGAATACTAGTGGTGGTTTTATACTAGTGGTGGAGGGATGTAGTGTTTAGTGAGGGTAGCAGTAATTTACCACGTAACTCCTTCATGTCGATTTGTCAGTCTGTCTTTGAGCATTAAATGGAGCTTATAATATTTCGTGGTTTTACTGATAAATGATCGTAAATACCATAGAGGCAGAGGCCACTTTTTCGATGTAGCATTCGGCCGTTTTTGACGGAATCTTCCAAAACCCCATTTATTGGTTTCTTGAAAACAAAAAGTACCTAAACTTTCGTAATCACTGCACATTTTCCGAATGAGAACCGAAACTAGTCGGCTACACCGCCATTAAAAAAAGAAAGTGAAAATGTTTGCTAAATACAAAAAGTACCCATTAAAGAAGAGATTTTAACATACGACTATATTTTTTAAAATTTGGTTATTGATCAAGTTATTGCTGTTCCTGCGAATGCTTGTTTACGTTTAGTACGAAGCTGTCAGTCAATAGACTCCGAGCAGGGGCCTGATTCTGTAACGCAATGATGCCAAATGCGCTCCCAGTTGACGCTTATAGGCCCGGTTTCTGAGTTGAGAATTTTGCTAAGCAAATGGGTAAGTATCGTCCTGTCTCTGCAGATTTCTTACAAAAGAGCGTGACATAGCGATACGTAAATATGTGCTTAGTAAAATTCTCAACTCAGAAACCAGGCCATAATGTTTTTTTAGTACAGCAAAGAATATTCTGATTCTAATTCTAGAGGATTAGTTCGTTGGTTTCAGGACATCCCAGTGGAAGGACAAAAACGAGGATACCCCGGTTTTGTCCTTCCACTGGGATGCCATCGACACGCCATTACGTGAGACTTCAGGCCCAAATTGTAGAAAATGAATATTTAATTTTCCGAAGCCACCCGGAACGTTGGGTGGCCAAAGATTAGATTAGCCCCACCACAAAATACCCTTAATACGTCCCTACATTTAAAACTCGGAAGCGACTGTATTGCGGGCGAGTCCTCTGATAACTTGCACACATATCCCGCACTATTGGCCTTTAAATCAGATGCGAATGCCGCCCCTAAAGTCTAGCCATTATGGCTTATTTTGCTCCCTACCCGAGGCGTGATTTAAGACTCTTACGAGGCGGGGTTATTAATTGGAAGGTTTTGTTAGGATATGCAATGCACTGTGTTACACTAAGGCGGGATTTAGCGCTGAAATTCAAGCGCTACGTGTGTTCAGAACTAGCGCTCGAATTTCTCAAAAGAGGGTAAAGTTCGGACTGTCTCTCCTCCGGTACAAAAAACTCGTATCTTCTTTTTTTTTGCGAGAAACGGATCTTCATATTGTGGTCAACCATAGTCTTCACTACTGTTATTTTTAAGGACAATATTTTTTTTTAATTGTACTTGAACAATCCGGCGTTTGTATGTATGGTTGTATGTCAGTTTGTATGAATGTTCGTTCGACGATAACTTGAGTAAATCGTCGGATCGTCATGAAATGTAATGTAAATGGTAGGCAGGTAAATGAGGCAAAGATAATGTTTAAGTTCGAACATGAGCCAAATCGGTCGAGGGATTGCTGAGATAAGGCGTCTCGAGTTCATAGTTCGGGGCGAACCACTAGTATAATATGTTTCGGCTACATTACATGCTTGTTTCCAAAATAAACAGAAACCTCTGGACATTCAGCGGTCCAGCGCTTCAAAACCAGCGCCTCCATTAGACGTCCAATGCGTTTTCAGTCCAATCTAAACTGCTCGGTTCTAATTCCGTCTTTGTGGTGGTGCTTTTTGTGTCAAACTGAGTGCCCACTTACGGTGATCGAAATTTCAGTGGCTACGGTACCGTTTGTTCTACTGGAAATTCTATGCCGAATGTACTTTAATATTATAGGCTAAAAGTAAGGCTTATTGACTAGGTCATGCATGTTAAAATCAGTAGGATTGCCCAAAACATATTTATACAGGGTGTCAGCAGAGCAGGGCGTGTGCGACCCCACCCTGTCTTACAGCACTTGTAGGTTTTTTTTTCTTATAATACTAACAAAACATAGGTTCTTCACAACCTTAAACCGCATGGTTTGTGTGGGTGTTGCACATTCCTCCTTAACGACTACAGGGTGCACTCTAAGTCGATAGCGGAACTTTAAGTAGGCTTTCTACGGATCAATACAAACAACTTGTACTAGGTGGCGAAAAAAATGGAGCGAAAAAAATATCAGCTGTTTCATACATTTGGCGCAGTACTGAGTCGATCTTTTGTATGGAGCAGCTGATATTTTTTTCGCCCCCTAGTACAAGTTGTTTGTATTGATCAGTAGACAGCCTACTTAAAGCTCCGCTATCGACTTAGAGTGCACCCTGTAGATAAACAGATCGAGTTAGCCTAGCTTAGTTGATGGACGGTGGTGGAAGAAGAAGTAGTCAAGATTTCATTGTAGTTTAATTTCACACATAGTATAGTGTAGTCTGGGCAACTTTGTACGGTGAGTGGCTAAAGCAGACTGCAGAGTAAAGTTTAGGTGCGCGTGGGCTGCGCAATGCAGTGTCAGCAACACGCGACCTATGTACGGTGTTGGACCGTACACATGGTGTTTCATAAAATGTCCTGTGACACTGATATGGGTCGCTTAACTCCTAATATAAAGTCATAGCCAAAGTCGTAGAACAAAAGTTGTTGGAAATCACATTTAAGGTAGACGTCCATTAGCGGCGGATCGGGCAGGGCCGCATCGCAAGATTCCTACGCAAAAACGATTAAAGGCGGATCGGGGCGGGGCGGGCCGCAGCGCAATAGTCCGCCGCTAGTGGACGCTGTTTCATATAAATACAGGCAGGCGTGTTTTAGGGGTATTTTGCGGCCCGCCCCGACCCGATCCGCCGCTAGTGGACGTCTAGCTTTAGAATTTGACGAGCTCAGGAAGAAAGCTATTTCAAAATTGGAGTAGGCGACATCTCGGACAAAATATTTTCGGACACTTTGTCCGAAATGTCGCTTTATTATTTTAATATTTTTGAGGCGACATCTCGGACACTAACAAATAAAGCTGTTTTGTACAGACATTTATAAGGAGACTGATAAAAATGTTACACACCCACATGCAAATAATATCTTGTGTACTCATGCAGTCTTCAACATTTGCTCTCCCCTTTTTGATGAAAAAGTACTAGGCTTACATAAGGTGGTAGGAGGATCACCACCTCAGTTCCCAAATCATTACGCGGGGTTAGTTAAGAACAAAATGATGTGAGAACTGAGGTGATTATACTCCTAGCACCTTATGTAAGCCTAGTACTTTTTCATCAAAAATGAGCCGAACGCGATCTGAGTGCTTAAATTCAGGCTTTAACTGTCAAGGAAAACGGCTCATTTAAGCCGCTTCAGCTATCCTAAAATAGGCAGCTGTGGTAACACTCTTTCTCTGTGTATTATATTTGAATACTTTAGTATCTGACTGTACGATACAGGTTCAATATTTTGAGAGTGTCCGAGATGTCGCCTCAAAAATATTAAAAATACAAAGCGACATTTCGGACGAAGTGTCCGAAAATATATTGTTTGAGATGTCGCCTACTCAAAAATTGCCCTGTAGTTCGCAGTCAGACAGTCAGACAGCACGTGTATCGCGAATGTGACGTGAAACGCGTGCCTAAAATCCCTCGGGATCCCCGGGTTAGTCCAGTTAGAGTAAACCTAATTTAAGGGTTGTTTTATAAGTTTATAACACACCCCCGCATGACAAAAGTTTATAACACACCCCCGCATGACAAATAGTTTGTTATAGGTAATTTTAACGTTGTTAAGAATCACTTGTAGAATAAGTACTAAATTTAAAATTTAAAATACCCCCAATATTTTAGGTTCCAGTTAGCATTATCTCAAATACGCCTGAACCGATTTTGATCAAACATATCTAAGAAACGCACGAAATTTCTCGTCTCGTTTGTCTCAGCGCTAATAGTAATTAATAGTAACAACCTTAGATTCTAAAGCTTATAGAAAATAATATTCTGTAGGAGGGATCAAAGTACGTTGGGCGTGCTGGCAGATTGGCGATTATTAATAACATCATTTTTCGAATAATCTGAATTTACTAATATTTATTTTCGAAAACAAGATTAGTAAATTACTAACATTAATTTTCGAATAAGTTTTACTAATATTACTAACCCGAGTCGAACGAAGTTTCGGAAATGGATTCTCTGACTCGCTCATTTGGCTTGAGTGATAATATTCGAAAACCCGACTAGTGGCGGAAAGACGGAAGTCTTTTCGAATACATTCATATCGGCCCAATTTTCGGAAACGCTTCAGCTGAGTCACGCGATATTCGAAAACACGATTCGTGGCGGAATGACACGACTTTACACGAATCGCGTTTTGTTCGTTAATTTTTTCTAGTGAAGGTTTAAAGTCCTTTACACAAAAATATTGTTTTCACGCAAATAAAAGTGTATAAAATTAGTTACTATTTTCGAAAAACAAAGAATATTTTCGAAACATTCAATGATTGCCATTTTCGAAAACTTTGAGAGATTTTTCCGAAAACGCCCATCTTTAATACGTTTTATACATTATCAAGAATACTTCAGTTGTGCGTTGTATAGATCAGTTCTTAGTTATCAATTTTTTCGCTACATTTCACAAAAAAACCTTGAAAATTAATAAACTAATCTTGATGTTATAGGTACCTACGTGGAAAAAGTACGGGCACAAAAAACACGGACGCTCATTAAAAAAAATAAGGAGAGGAATAAAAAGAAAATTGAAACGGCCAGGGAAAGAACGGTCGCTTGTTCTAAATTCAAACTGCCCTAGTTTCATAGAGGGTGGCACTAATAATAAGTCAAAACGTTTTGTTTTCGTCCTCCTCCGAAAGAATGACATTGCAAGTTATACTACACAGTTTTTTTTGTAAATGTTCGTTCAGAAAATTAAACGGACAGGAATAAAGAATTCAAAAACTTGAAAAATGTAATCTTAAAATGTTAATAGTCACTGAAAAGTCTGAAATGGCAAACTGCTAGTGATTCTGGACAACTTTTCTTCTGACATTGTTTTTCTTTTAGAATCATTAGCATGTCATCTACATGCAAACAAAGCTTTACTACGAGGGGCGTTCAAATAAAAAATATATTGGCTGACATAGCTCATACATTTAATAGAACAATAATGTAAACACGATACTGATACTTACACTGGTAATTCGGATCCAAATTACAAAATGCGCGAAAACAAAAATCACTTCCCTAAACAAAATATCGTCATTGCTTTGGGATTTAGTTATGAATCGTCAGTGTAATATAATAACCTACGTCGAGTCGTCGACCCTTACACGCTAGCACTCTACTCGGTTACGTTACGGGCGACTTTACTTACAGTTACAACAAAAGTGTAAAGTCGTGTGTAAAGTGTGTGTACACAAGTGTGTAGCAAAAAAATGGAGCGAAAAAAATATCATCTGTTCCATACATAAGGTAATGGAACTGCACCAAATGTATGAAACAGCTGATATTTTTTTCGCTCCATTCTTCTTGCCACCTAGTACAAGACAAGTTTTTTTGGAGTGATCAGTACTTAAAGTTCCGCTATCGAATTCGATGGCACCCTGTAGATAGAAGTCATAGGCCCGGTTTCACACGCCGGGACCCTTTTTGTTCGATTGGCGCCCTTATGCCGCGCGGTAAGAGCTGCCATGGGGTATCTGTGACTGTGGCCGACTGTACCTATGAGCTAATAAGCAACTCTCTCTAGGGAGACACTTAAAATAGTTGGGGCATAATGAGATTCACAAAGTGCATGTTACCTTCAAAGTTACGCCACGGCCCGTGAGAGCTGCTCTCATAATAATAATTACCTGAAGTAGAGAAACAAGCTATAGAGCAGGAAAGTTTCGAAGGCTTTTTCTTGGTTTCACGAAGTACGATGCATAAACTTTCGCGGTTTTTAGGGTTCCGTACCAAAGGGACCCTATTACTAAGACTCCGCTGTCCGTCCGTCTTTCTGTCCGTCTGTCACCCGCCAGGCTGTATCCCATGAACCGAGATAATCAGTTGAAATTTTCACAGATGATGTATGAGCACACTAGCGTTTTTTGGATCGCGACGCTGATACGGAACTGAGGAACGGTACGGATAAAAGAACATAATATCTGGACCTAGCTTAAGGCTGGAAGAAAGATAGCAGCGTGGCGGGAAATTCAAAATTTTCGCAGTTTTTTATATTTTGTCGCTAAACTGAGTTATTTTTGTTCAGCGATTTTTCGTTCGCGGCAATAACATATTATTCTTTTCATTATTGTGAACAACAGAACAACAATATATCAGCCGATTATGTGTTCTGGTCTACGACAAGTTTTTTGGGCAGTGCCACTGCTTCCTACTGTTGTTTACAATAATGAAAAGAATACTATGTTATTGCCGCGAACGAAAAATCGCTGAACAAAAATAGCTCAGTTTAGCTACAAAATGTAAAAAACTGTGAAAATTTTGAATTTCCCGCTTCGTTGCTATCGTCCCACCTTAAGAGGCCCCGTCAGGACCGTGGGAACTCAGTGACGGCCAAGCACGTGAAACACTGTTTTCTATAGCTGTTTCACCCAGAGCGAGACGGGGCGCGGGAAAAGTGAGAGGCAATGCGCCTGTATGAGTCTACGTGTGCTCGTGTCCTTTCGCGAGTATGTAGTTGTAATGTAATAGATCTATTTTCCCAATTTTTTTCGTAGTTCCGCTGCCATTTCTATTATTTCAAAAATCTTTTTTTTTTTCTGACAAGTACAACACATTATTGATGTTCCCAAGGTAGTAAGACTCCAATAGACAGTGTAATAATGTAAGTAAATAACAGCTGAAAGTAACCCCTTTTTCGGCGCGAAAAACGCATCGCTCTAATTTCTTTCAGGCTATTTTTTTTATTATAAAAACTATTTGCAAACCTCGGTATTGGTCATCTACTGATATAAACCAAGTTTCAGCAAAATCCAGCCTGTAGTTTAGAAATTAAACCGGAACTACGTTTGTATGGGAAAATCATGCTTCTGCACCCTCTTAACAGACTCAAGCTCCTGGGCGAAAGCGGAAACGGATGCTGTAAAATTAATATCGAAGCAAGTTTCAAGTTTGGAGGGCATGCATGAGTAAAGTTTGCAAACTGTCACGTAAGGCATCTCAATTTGTCACGAAATGAGACGAATTATACAGCGTCCAGTGACACCATCACTCACAGTAGACGGGTGAAGTGACCACACGAACACTGCATGCCTGTGACATCTATATATTAAAAATGAATCGCCGTGCATTAGTCTCGCTAAAACTAAGAAACGGCTTGACCGATTTGCATATTTACTGTTTTGTTTAGTTCACTATAGTTCAGGGTAGGTTTAAAAGCAAAGAAATTTGGGAAAAGTTAAAGGATTAGCTGAAAAACGGAAGAAATAAAAACTGGTCATTTTGTATTGGAATCGCCATTTTTGGCGCGGAGAGTCAAACTATTTCAGGTGATACGAAGTTCACCGGGTCAACTAGTTGTTTGATAAATAAACAAGAAAGATAACTACTAATTGAAAAAAATCAAAGACACCCGAGATTTTAGCTTCAAATAAGCATATCAGCATATCTCATAAAAGGCTGAAGCGATTTTGATAAATCATTCTAAAAACACTCGCTAAAATTCTGCTTTCAAATAAAAAAATGGCCATAACATCACTAACTCTACACCTTAGTCAAAATATGTGGACAGTATTACACACCAAATTTCAACTTTCTAGGACTTCAGGAAGTAACCTATGATTTTTAATAATCATCAATTCATCAGTGAGTCTGTGACGAAATAGGGGGTTTTTAGACATCAATAAAATCTCAACTATAAGAACTATGCAATTTAAACTTTTTATGTATACTTTTTATGGACATCATCTCCCGAGAATTTTGTTGATCTGGTGTAATCTAAACCCAAGTTATAAGGGTTCAAACCAACGACGAAGCGCTTCGAGAAAAAGTAGTGCCCCCTTGAGCTTCGCTACTCGTCTTGGCGATTTCTTGTTTTGGCGACAGATTACAGTTATTAATAGTTTAAGAAGTGAAGTGGTGGTAATAAAGGCCACAATCAGCCATCGACACCCTGGCCATCCCATAAAGAACCCGCTCCTTATGGGGTAGGATACCGATCGCGGTGCCTTGGCCTGTAACGCAATGGTGCCAAAATGGGCTCCTAGTTGACAGCTTCAATTTCGATTTATTAATGATGTCGGTCCTTTAAATGTTTTTGTAGTACAGCAAAGAATATTCTGATTCTACTTCTAGAGGATTAGTTCTCTGGTTGTAGGAGAAAAACGAGGAAACCCCGGTTTTGTCCTCATGTTGGGACGCCATCGACACGCCATTGCGTTACAGGCTAAGGCCCCAGGAAATGGGACCGTGTCGACATCGTTACACAGGGCCACCGATCATTATCTTAATGAAGTGCTTCCGGTTTGGACTGTTCCCGAATGATCCAGTTCACGGGCTACAAAAAGAAAATACGACCTCTTTTTTTTTAACCCCCGACAAAAATGAGGGGTGTTATAAGTTTTATCGCTATGTATGTATTTCTGACTGTGTGTCTGTGGCACCATAGGTCCATAGCTCCTAAACGGGTGAAACGATTAGGATGCGGATTTTTTTAATTTGAAAGCTTGTTTTCAAGCGAGTGTTATAAGATATAACTTTTTGGAGCGCTTCGGAACCAACCAATCTTTTGGTTGCTTGTTTTTTCCCCTCCACTTTTTCTTTGCCGGCACCCCTCCGAGGGTGTTAAGGCGATGTAGTACCAAAATCTTAATTGCTCAATTTCAGACGCCACTAATTGCTTGAGACAAGGGTGCAGAAACGAAAAAAATATAAAAAAGATTAAGGAAAAAAACGTAATAAGTAAGAAACAGTTAGGGAGATGTGTACAAGGTAAAAAAAACTTAATTGAGCGAAAATGGATTCTTATTATTATCCTATTTAATTTAATTATCTACAAGGATGCTTTATTTTGAATTTTCTTCCTTATCTATATTTGGATTAAGGTTAAGTAAAAGTAAAGTAACTTAGGTCACACGCGATAAGAGCTATCATTCGGTATCCTAGCTAGTGTGACCCTGAAATTACACACAAAAACATAAATAAATAAATAAACGCCTTTGCCTCTACGTAATGAGATGATTTATGCAGCGTCCAGTGGTACCTTCACTCACACTAGATGGGTGAAGAGACCACTCGGCGCTGCAGTACCTGGGACATTGTTTTTAGATGGAGTAGGCTTGCCTATTTACAAATTTCAAGCCCCTAAGAACGCCACAAATATAGTTGTATCGAGCTATAAATCTCGATATGGCCAGTGATGCTAAGCCAGCAGAATTTTTTTCATAATTGGAAAGCCCCAAAGAAAAAAAAACTGTGTTCTAAATTCAAATATTGCTTACCGCGGCAGGGGCGGTTCAGTGATCACGAAAAATATTCCAATTCCGATGGCGGGCAGGAAAATGGATCGGTTTTCTGTGACTGATCATTAGGATAGGATTCCGTGTCCGTGAGGAAAAAAAATAGAAGATTGGCCGAATTAAAGATTAGTTGGGGGAAAACAATATATTTGCTAATTTAGTTGGCAGGGCGACGTTTGGAGATGAAGGCAAGAGGCGGAGAAGCATTATTTTTTCGCAATGCATTATTTTTTCGTAACGCAATGGCGTGTCGATGTCGTCTCAGTAGAAGGACAAAACCAGCGAACTAATCCTCTAGAATTAGAATCAGAATATTCTTTGATGTACAACAAAAACATAAAAAGGACCGACAGCATAAATCGTAATTGAAGCCGTCAACTGGGAGTGTCTGGGAGCCCAATTTGGCACCATGCGTTACAGACTTAGGTAATTTCATCTCAACATATTCATCTAACTATCTATACACGCAATTATTTATTTTTATAATTTTTTTATTGACGTATTTTAATTTCTTATTATTTTTTTTTTTTTTGACGAAGCGTATGTGAAATTTATAGTATTTTTTTATTTTGGATGCATGATTTTGTTCAATAAATAAGTAGTCAACGGAAAAAAAAAAAAAAATTTGTGGCTATGTTTTCAACTGTCCTTTTTTTCGTAAATGTTTAAACCGTACCAATCCCTAATGAAGAAGAAAAAGCGAATAAACATACAAGCTTTTAGAACAATTAAGCAATAATAAAACATTAAACTTCGTTACCCCCTTGTCTTAGGCTATTAATCACACGAAACAAACATTAAATTTTATGTTAAAAGCACCCTAAAATCAACATAATTAAAGTCGACAATCCTCTAATTTCGCCCCTTATTCTCAAAGGAAAAGAGATGTTATCTCCAAAACGGTGACAGGCTTATAAAAACAACCACACAATAAACACGAACAATATGGTCTCAAATCCGCCATAGACCTTTAGCTGGATGCAAATGGCTGTTTTTAAGGTTCCGTACCCGAAGGGTGCCAAACGGGACCCTATTTACTCTGCCTACGCTTTCTATCCTTTGTTATCTATCTTTAAAACCGTATAAGGTTGAATTTTTCACAGAAAATGTGTTACTATACAAATCAAATTCAATACAGTCATTTTATTTCGATCACTAGGACTCTGTATTGTGACTAGGATCATAATCGGCGAGTTACATACAATCTTACACAGATAACATACAATTTCACCAATTTCATGGCACAGATAAGACTTGTGTCCAGAGCCTTAGAAAAAAAGGGACAATACAACAAATAGTAAAAAATTCAGTCAGTTTCTATCTTCCGTAGTTTCGGCTGTGGGTTGTTTATATTATGTCTGTCATCCTATATTTGTAAGAAAATTACTTAATAAATTAATCGAACGTCATATCTACAGTACCATTGTGATGTTAAATCATTTCCTGTCGTATAATCTAGAATGAGGATCTAAAGCGAAAAATTACCCCCAAAATAAACAGTAGGTAGTATCTCCCGTCACGCACTTTTCCGTCCCGAAACGTTTTCTTATTTACTTGTTTTCATTACGAGACGATGGCAGTTTGGATAAGAGCATTATTACACGAGGATCCGGTTTCGAAGTACGGTTGTAAATTACTATAGTATCTAATAGAAATTTCAAAATATAAAAAACCAACGAATAAAGTCCGTTCGCTATCATAGTGTCACTTTGATATTTGCCGCCTTGGCGCGCGGCGGCTTTTCACAAAAGAAAGTAAAGGAAGCCGACGCGGCGCAAACACGCCAGTGAATTTGGCTCGCCACTCGTCATTCTACAGGGTGCACTCTAAGTCGATAGCGGAACTTTAAGTAGGCTGTCTACTGATCACTACAATCAACTTGTACCAGGTGGCGAAAAAAATTGGTTGACAAAAATATCAGCTGTTCCATAAAAAAGGTCGACTCAGTACTGCGCCAAGTGTATGAAACAGCTGATATTTTTTTCGTTCCATTTTTTTTGCCACCTAGTACAACTTGTTTGTAGTGATCAGTAGACAGCCTACTTAAAGTTCCGCTATCGACTTAGAGTGCACCCTGTATAAAGAAGCGTGCGTCGTCGTATTGAGAGGTTGTGCTTGTGACTTTTGACTTAGTATTTTGTATTGAGTGTCGATCGCTGCGTGTAGATAAAATGTTTTTTCGTCCGTGGGAGGATAGCGAGGTGCCTCTAGACGAAACTTCGAATGACCCAAAAATTAAAAGACGAAGGTTTTGTAAAACATGTTAGCAAACTCTAGTTAATGTCCATCAGCATTGTGTTGAAATGAATTTGTCTGCGCCGATCACAGATACTTCAAAAATAGTTGGTATCCCAAGAACTGAGATTGCCGTCGTGTGTACCGACACTATCTAAGCGACTTTACCAGCGTTACGAGAAGTACCACCTTCTCTGTAACACATGTTAAGCCGGGTCCATTTTACAAGCGCAGTACATTTGCATTTGTTCTCGTAGTGAACACTGATCACTGTACTGTGTTTTATCTTGTGAATAATTGAAATATCTCAAAAACGGCTAAACCGATTTGGATGAAATTTTGCTATGAACACTCTCGATCTAGTAACTTTTCAAATAATAAATAAAAAACAACAAAATCGGTTTACCCGTTTGGGAGCTACAGACACACAAAGATTTGTGATTGTGTGAGGTGAGAGATGATAGTTATTTCACGTTGAAATGGTTATTTGGATTTGGGTGATATTTGGACTGGACATATTTCACACACACGCATCATCATCATCATTTTCAGCCCACACTTGATAAAATAGGTGAAAATAAAGGCTTTAATGTATTTCAAAGTTACGTATATTTGTGACTTTGTAGTAGCAATACCACTCGCTGACTGTGAAGGAAAACATCGTGAGGAAACCTGAGCGTATGAGGCATTATACCCTCAACGCAAAAATCGCCAACCCGCATTGAGCACGCGTGGTGATTAAGCTCGAACTCTCTCTCTGAGAGAAGGCCTTTGTCCAGCTAGTGGGACATGTACGATTGTACAGGCTACATCTTACTTTTTTAGGTGAAAATAAAAGATTTTCATCAGTCTGCGCGGATTTCGTCTAAAGCCAGTGCATAAATAAGAGCAACTTTCTTAATTAAATACTAATTCTGAGTCTCTAGCGTTTTTGCGCTAAATTAAGAGTAACTTCAGACCGAGCGACCATAAAGCACGGCTCAAGCGAAACTTCTCGAAGGGAAAAACTAAAAAGTAAAGATTATTTTTATGCAACCCCCGAGATCGCTGCCGAGATGAAGGCGCATCCGAGACCACTACATCATGCGGGGGCCCCTACCTACGATTGGCCTATTTGGGAGGTTTTTACTATAAAAAAAACCGGCCAAGTGCGAGCTAAGGGTTCCGTACTGGCATACACCATGGAATTTTAGTTGTTTTAAAGCCGAAGGTATTTAGTTGCACTCGTGATTCTGAGCCAATTTCCAAAATTTTACTTTAAAACGAGCGAAATAAAAAAACACTTCCCAATACAAACGGCTATCGCCAATCGACACCATTTGTATGGAGAAGTGATTTTTTTTTTCGCGCGTTTAGGAATGAAATTTTGTAATTTGGCTCAGAATCACCAGTGCAACAAAATACCTTCGGCTTTAAAACCACTAAAATTCCACGGTGTATAATCATCATCAACAGCCCACCTCAGTCCACTGTTGGGTAATTTGGGTATAGGCCGTTTTCCCCTCGCGCCACCTCTTACGGTCCCTAGCCATCCGCATGACCGCATCCATGGACCCTCCGCCGCTGTAAAAATGTCGTCCGACCATCGGGCTGCTGGTCTTTCCACTGATCCGTCCAGTTCTCGGCCGCCACTCTGTCACTGTCACTTTTTCCATTACCATACCATACATTACCGTCTTCTTCTTCTTCTTTGCGTGCCGTCTCCTCTAGGAGGTTGGCAATCAGAACCATTACCATACGTGAACAAAAATATAGATACAGCCAGCATCAGTATCGCGACTTTATCGCTGCGTTTCTCCGACTAAATCGCCACTGCAATGTCACTCTGAGCTTTGCTTCTCAAGTACCCTTATCCACTCGCGACCACCTCAGATCTCAAGTAGCCGCTCCGCCGGTAGTATCTCTTTAAAGTCTCCTTAAGACACACTCATTTGGATGCGGCGCCGCGGGCTGGTCTTTCAGGCGGTGGCTTGCCGTCTTTGCGCGACCTCCGTATGAGCACAGTGCGTTCACGTCCTACGTTTCCCATCTAGACGTTACACAGGAAATGCTACGAGTTAGTAGCCATCCCTGCTCGTCTAAGATGCTGAAATATTCCGACGTGAAATATTTCGCAAACGCTAACCTAGCCATGTTAGCGTTTGCGTGTAGCCTCTGACTGTGATAAGTTTTGTAGAGAGTTACTTCACTCTATTGTGTTAAAGGCGATTAAAAACTAAGGCCTTTTTGCATCTATGGAATGAGATGATTTAATTTTATACAGCGTCCAGTGGCACCTTCACTCACACTAGATGGGTGAAGAGACCACTCGGCGCTGCAGTGCCTGGGACATTGTGTTATGGCGTGTCAAAATCAAGTGATAAGTAAGTACCGGTAGACTTCAATCGCGTTTCGCGGGAAGACGTGATCACGTGACACTAAAGATACCATTCGGCAAGACGCTGCCGCGGCCCGGCCGCCGCGACCGACCGCCGCCGCCGAACGTGACTGCTGGGCAGCGCCGCCGCCGCCGTAAGCATTCGGATAGGCGCGACCGGGTGGTGACTGCCGACAGCCACGTGCAGTAGTCACACAGGAGTCAGTGCACTCAGTTGTGCGATTCGGTTACGTATTATTAAAAATAACGATCTCCGACAATTTAAATATACGAAAGCGAAAACTTGTGGAGCAACTGCTTCATTTTTTTCATTTATTTCGCAATATACTACTATATGTTATCTCTTACAACATTGTCTTTATAAGCTTTCAGTTCAGAATCATAAATCGCTGGATGTTTAGCAATAAGCTCCACTAAATACTCGTTTTATTCAATACTGCTACGGGAGCGGCTCGGCGGCGCGGCTGAGGTCGCTCGCAGGCCACGCCCCCCGGCCGCGCCACTCAGCCGCCTGCGTCGGACGGTGTGTCATGCAAATCCCTATAAAGCAGTGCGGCGACTGCCGGGCAGCGACTGCCGAGCAGCCGAGCAGCTCTTGCCGACGCTTACCTTAAAGGTAAGCGTCGGCAAGAGGCTGCCGCGACCCAGCAGTCGCTGCTCGGCAGTCGCTGCCCGGCAGTCGCCGCACTGCTTTATAGGGATTTGTATGACACACCGACCGACGCAGGCGGCTGAGCGGCGCGGCCGGGTGGAGTCACGTTTGGCGGCGGCGGTCGGTCGCGGCGGCCGGGCGACGGCAGTCTTGCCGAATGACATGACTTCCCGTAGAGGTAGAGAGAACAAGTATCTCGCGGGTGGGCGTAGATAAAAGTCGCGTCGCAGCCTGGCATCCTAGCCGGGCTGGTGTCAGAGTTTTTAGGCCGCCCAAAGGGCCTCTGACATCGCCTAACGATTGACATATCTCGAATTATCCACAGGAAAGACAAAGTGAAACTGAGCCTCGGGTTTCCCAAAGGTGATCTTCTTCGCCCAAAGGTGATGTGTTATAAGTTTGACCGCTATGTTTGTGTATCTGTCTGTGGGTCGTAGCTCTTAAACGGGTGGACCGATTTGGATGCGTGTTTTTTTGATTTGAAAGCCGAACCGGCTTTCAAATAAAAAAAACTAGCGAGTGTCCCAAGATATGTTTTATCAAAATCGGTTCAGCCGAGATATTATGCTAATTTTAACATAAAATGTCGAAAAAAGCACAACCTCTCAATACGACGCTTCTTTGACGAGCGGCGAGCCAAATTCACTGGCGTGTTTGCGCCGCGTCGGCTTCCTTTACTTTCTTTTGTGAAAAGCCCCCGCGCGCCAAGGCGGCAAATATCAAAGTGACACTATGATATCGAACGGACTTTACTAGATGGCGGTGTCCATGTAGGTAACCATTAACCAATTACCTATATTTTTTTGCAGTCAAAGTTCCTCATACGATTACCTACCTACACTGTGAAGTAAACCGACTGCGCCCACCATTCCAAACAAGACAGTATCGTACACTCTTTGCCCCACATATTTTGCCTCCAAGCAGCTGCTGAGAGTTTGACAAATTCGCCGCGCTGTATAGCGCCGACAGTCGTGCGCTTTGTGAGCGCTTGAACTCTACTTTATTTTCACTATGCTCGGCAAAAATGTTGCAGTAGTCTAGGCCAGTAATGGCAATTACGGGTAGAAGTTCTCAAAGGCTCAAAGACAAATCGAAAAAGTTCTCTAGAATTAGGTGAGAGCTATCTAACACAGCCAGTTTCATGTTGATACCCTTAACTTGCAAGATATTTTCGCTTAATAAAAGCGAGCCACCTATTTTTATTCAGCGAAAATTTCTTCAAAACGTTTGTGAATGTCAACACGAAACTGTCTGTGTTAGATAGTCTCATCTATTTCTAGTGTGTGTACTTTTTCGATTCGTTAAGTAGATAGTCTCACCTATTTCTAGTGTGTGTACTTTTTCGATTCGTTAAGTATCTTATACCTACATCTTATACAGGAATCCATTTTGTACATTTTTCTTTGCCCTCGGGCTATTTACTATGCAAGGCGCCTTAATAACGAACTAGGTATGAATCTCAATATTCCATCTCGGAATCGTATAAGACGGGTTGTCAAAGGCATTACACTTGTTGAGCCCAGTCGCGAGTCCCCAGTGGAGGCGCGACGTCGTCGGCCGAATTACACGACCGCTTTAACCTTGACGGGGCGCACGCGGTTCCAGCTCCACTCGACGCGACGTGATTCTACTCTGAGAAGAGAAGTTTACTTAGTACTTTTTCGAAAATTATTTCGTTGGTATTTTTAGGATTCCGGACCTCAAAAAGGAAGAACAGAACCATCATAGGATCACTTTGTTGCCCGTCTTTCCGTCTGTCTGTCAAAACTTTTTTTTTTCAAGAACGCGTACAGGTATAAAGTTGAAATTACTCTGATCAGCTGTCATGATTCTACTCTGAGAAGAGAAGTTTAGTACATTTTCGTTTTTTTATTGTTGGTATTTTTAGGGTTCCGGACCTCAAAAGGAAAAACGTAACCATTATAAGATCACTTTGTTGTCAGTCTGTCTATCTGTCTGTCAAGACCTTTTTCTCAAGAACGCGGTATCAGGTTGAAATTTATATCAAGGTACTCAGGTGTAGACCTGAGTACCTTGATATAAATTTCAATAAAGTCCCTTGAATCAAGCTTCTAAGTTAACGGAATCAAAAGATACGGGTTGTCAAAGGATCACTTTGTTGTCCGTCTTTCCGTCTGTCTGACAAGACCCATTTTTTCAAGAACGTACAGGTATCAAGTTAAAACCACTCAAGTCAACTCTCCCTTGGAGCTGTGAAAAAATTAAGCTTCTAAGGTCATCTGCTGGTTAGGTTATGAGGTAGTGGCCACCCCTGGTGTCAGAGTTTTTAGGCCGCCCAAAGGGCCTCTGACATGGCTTAACGATGGTTATTAAGGTAAGATACGAGATATAATCTGAATCGGTTATTTTAGAAGTGTAACAAGTCACGGAACCAAAATTTTCCATAAGACGAAAAATACATCGCCATTTGCGAAAAAACCTGACTTGTTCCCTTCTTAAAATAACCTATTCAATTTAAAAACTCATCACTTCATTTCACTTCAGGCTCATCACTTTGGTCTTCTAGTGAATCCCAAAAAATCACAGGCAATGCTGATTGGCAGTCCGCACTTCTATATGGCTGCAATGACACAGCCGGAGGTCCCTGCGGTTGTCTTTGACGGCACACAGATTGCCTAGACTACCGCTAGGAACTTAGGAGTGCTCTTTGACTGTCATCTCTCTTGGGCCACACATGTCGGCGAGGTTAGTCGACGAGTCTATGCAACTTTTCATTCGCTCAGGCGTCTCCAAAGCTTTCTTCCACTTAAAACAAAAATTACTCTTGCTCAGTCTCTTCTTCTTCCCCTTCTTGACTATGCGGATGTCTGCTACTTGGACGCCAACGAGGAGCTGCTGCTCTCGAGCGACTTCAAAACCTGGGTATCCGGTTTATATACGGCCTACACAAATACGATCATGTATCCCATTTCCGACATGAGTTAAAATGGCTCCCAATTCGTCTTCGCCGGAATGCACACATACTTACACTTCTCTATAAAATTCTACACGAACCATCTACCCCACTCTATCTTAAACAACGCTTCCAGAGTATGCACTCCGGTAATCGACCAATACGATCTTTAAACTCCCATCTATTAAAAACACCCGTCCACAACACTAAGGTCTATGCTGATTCCTTTACAGCTCAGTCGGTCAGGCTGTGGAATGCCTTGCCGCAGAGTATCTGCACCAGTCCTACTGTTGGTATCTTTATGAAACGGTTGAAAGAGCATTATCTTTCTGTATCATAACTCCAAGTATTTATTTGTATATATTTTATCTATTATATATTAAATAGGTATTTAGTATATGTAATTTATATATTGATATCTTGTAGATCATGATTAGGTACTTGTTTTATTTTTATTGTTTATGTAGTATATTATGTGCACATTATGCACGCCGGCTTTTCACAACTATTTCGATCCCTCAAGGTTTGCTGGAAGAAATCTCTTACAGGGATAAGCTAACCTTTGTACATGTGTTTTCTTACTGTTTTGTCCTCTAATCTGTTTGTGTGTACAATAAAGTAATAATAATAGTAAAAACGTGTCGAGTTGACAACCCTTGCGAGACGGGGGCAGTAAGGAATTGTAAAGCAGGTCACTGTTTATTGCACCCTCGGAGGACACTCGGCGGGCTGAAGGGGCAAAATTGAATGTAATAACCGGTATTTGTAATCTGATCTAGCCTCTAGAGGAAAAACTCAATTTTATTTAATAACCGACATTTCTAAGTTTGCCTTAAAATTAGAGTACAGTTGTCTTTGACAATAATAGTACACTTTTCGTATGTTCTGAACTCTACGTTCTAGGTAACATAATAAAGATTTTTCGTCCGTAAGACGAGTATCAGTGAGGTTGGGAAATTCGCATCGACAGTTACTCGACTCGGTAGCTCAATAGAGTATATGCAAGATTTTTTTTATTGTTCTAAGTCACTTGTTACATAATTCTAACCGCCCTGGCCGTTTTGAATATCAAGTTCCTTAAGTTCATTAGAAGGAAATCAAATTATTTTAGATTTTTTAGTGCGAACTTGAAGACGGTTCTTATTTTTGTTTCAATTTGGGTGATTTTTCGGCACTCCTCTTGCGGCGGGGCTTTTGTACGAAACTGCGGTTCTGTGCTTTATTATTCTAAGGCAGCGCCAGTGTGCTGCAAGAGGATTCGAGTGATCCCATTACGTATGCTCACACAACTTCCTGCGAGCGGTGAATCTTTTAGTTTGAGTCGGTTGTTGGCTAAATGAACGCTAATAGTGCCTTTGTTATGTTTTAAGGGGATTCTACCCCTAAATTAATTGCGCACGTAAATACTGAAGAAGCCTTATAATTCCTTCCTTACCTCCGATTTCTGAATTGAGAATTTCACTAACCAAATGCTTATATATCGTTCTGTCTCTGCAGATGTAATTCAAAAGAATGTGACAGAACGATACTTAAGTATTTGGTTAGTAAAATTTTCAATTCAGAAACCGGGCCTTAATAATCTGAACTTGAGGTCCAACGATAGGAGCGTGGCGGGAAATTAAAATTTTTCACAGTTTTTTTTTTTTAAGCTTACTTACTCCGACGGCTCAGCGCCCCGAAGTGGGTCTTGGCCTCAGACACAAGAAGTCGCCACTGGTCTCGGTCCTGCGCGGTCTCCTTCCAGTCGCCTGCTTGTAGGTCGCGCAGGTCTTTGCCGACTTCATCCCTCCAGCGGTATTTGGGACGGCCAACTGGTCTTCGACCGCTTGGTATTCCAAGGTAAGCCCTCTTGAGTGATCGATCCTCCCCCATCCTTTCCAGGTAACCAAGCCAACGGAGTCGGTGGGATTTTATTTTTTAAGCTAAACTGAGCTATTTTTGTTCAGCGATTTTTCGATTTTTCGTATTATTTTCATTATTGTAAACAACAGAACAACAATAATTCAGCCGATTATGTGTTATGGTCGACAAAGCAGTGGCACTGCCCAAAAAAGTAGTTTATGACCAGAACACATAATCGGCTGAATTATTTTTCTGTTGTTTACAATATTGAAAAGAATGCTATGTTTTTGCCGTGAACGAAAAATCGTTAAACAAAAATAACTCAAACTTAAACATTTATAAGTGTTTAAATTATTCCCTAGCACGGGTTAGTGCTTTAGAAAAAACAAAAAGTTGTTAAAAATAACTCAGTTTAGCTTCAAAATTTAAAAATGTTTGGTTTGTTGATTGTTTGGTTTTTACGTTGGCTTTTACGTTGGTGTTTATCTCATACTCGCGTGAGTAGTGATGTATACCTTTATACCTGCCGATGATCAAATATTCGGTCCCTCCGTCCGCGATACCGTGGACAGTTCAATTTCGAGCTGAGAGCGCTCCGCGCGCGATCTGTTGACAAGGGTCTGGGCAGGGACGGCTATGTGCTTCAGGGTTAAACCCATGATACACTTTATTGCACAAAAAAAATGCCCGATTTTACCAACTATACTTAATTTTTAGGAACTTCTTTAACTTTTTTAAGAAGTCCTTAGCGTAATTTTGGAAACAAAAAATCAAGTAAAGTTGGTGAAATCGGGCATTAGGCCCATTGAAGGGTGACTTAGTATCGTTCTGTCACGTTCTTATGTGAGAAATCTGCAGAGACAGAACGATACTTAAGTGCTTGTTTAGTGAATTCCTCAATTCAGAAATCGGTAGTATACAGGCTACATAAGAAAACATTTTTTTTCTACTATTACAACTTTACTATGTTCTATTCTCGTAGCAGCTTTTACCCGAATGCGCGTGCGACAGCGGGTACCTCTTCTTCTTTTTTCGGGTTTCTTCTTCTGAAAGTATTGTCTCCTATCGCAGGTTGTTAATCATCTTGGCTATTTCGCCCTTTCGTCAATTCTAAATGTTGTTAAATTCTTTAAACGGGCCCGTGACCATAAAATTTGTTTGTGTCCCATTCACTCATTCTGGCTGGCTCAGCGACCCAAAGTGGATCTTGGCCTACGTAACCAAAAGACGCCAGCTTTCCCTGTCCTGCGCTAACTCCCTCCAATCCACCACCTGGAGCTCGCAGAGGTCTCTTTCTACCGCATCTTCCCAGCGATATTTTAGACGTCCGACCGGCCTACGGGACTCCCTCATATGCTCTCTTCGCAGCCTGATCTTCTCCCATTCTCTCGATGTGGCCGAGCCAGCGGAGTCTTGCGGATTTAGGGTGTAGCGTTCTAGTTTAAACTGAGTTTTAGTAGCGTTCTAGAATACCACCCTTAGGCCCGTAATATCAATCACAGTTTAAACTCAGACCATAGATTAAACCTCGCATTTTGTATGAAAATTAATAGACTGATAGGGTTTAAACTAGCTTTTTTGGTTTAAACTGTGATTGATATTACGGGCTTAGTCTCTGCGATTATGTTGGGCTCGGCCAGCTGGTTTTCCAGGTTCCAGGAATTTGTGTCTCGGTGGGTCCAAACTTCAAGTCTGAAGTGGTCCAAATCCTACCAAGGTGAAAAGCGAAAAAGGTCACCGGTCCGCGTGATATAGAGACGCTCTAGGTCCCACGAGTTATTGGCTCCACTTTATACGTATCATCCCATCATCGTACGGCTTAGCCTGTTATACGTGACATACAGGGTGCCGCGAAAAGACCCCTCCACGCTTAAGGATCGATGCCGTTTAGTTACATTTTAATTTAAGTTATTGGGTGCGGCGAGGGTTAAAGCTAATGTTCACTCCTGAAAAAAATAAAAAAAACCGGCCAAGTGCGAGTGGGACTCGTGCACCGAGAGTTCCCCGTACCATGCATTTATTTGGAAGAAAAATAAAAACAAGGTAGGCTGCATACAGCGCCATCTAGAGTGAGGTTTGGAAATAATACAAATACACCGTGGAATATTAGTGGTTTTAAAGCCGAAGGTATTTCGTTGCACTCGTTGCAAAATCAGCGCCTTAACCCCCTAAAACTTCGACGAAACGTACCGTCTCAAATACGGTTAAAAACACGGGCCAAAGTTGCCGCAACTTCCGTAACTCGCACCGGCAGATCCTGCCCTCTTGCCCCCAGGTTATGGGCGGATTTCAATTAGCAACTTTTGCGTCAAGCATTTTTTTTGTAGTTCGTGCTAGAGTTAGCGCTAGCGCATTCCGCCCGCTTCGGTTAAACGTGCACGTGGGTAATAGAATTCACGATGAACAACAATTATTTTGTATTTATGATAGTATGGTTCCAAAACTTTTTTCAAACTTTATTATTTTAGACTGACTGACACTGAAATTTTGCGAAGTTGACATTGTGCGAACTTGTCCTTAACCTGTGTGTTGGCGGAATGACATGCGTTAGGTTAGGTTACGGACCACTGAAAGGCCACTTGCCAGCCAAGGGGTTATGGGTCAACTGAAGGATTTTTCAATGGAGCTTTTTTTTGTTCAGCGATTTTTGTATCATGATAATAAAATTGTATTCTTTTCATTGTTCTAACAACAGACCAACAATAATACTTCAGCTGATTATGTGATCTGTGGGCTTATTCTGTAAAAAGTCCCGTGCAACCTTAGCTATGCTATCGAGCTATAGATCTAGATTTATTGGCTCATGATAAACCAGCTTATGAGCCGTTTCAGCACACAAAGCATTTAAAAGATGGTGCCAACAGGCGTGGGCCACAGAAGAACCGGAATACGGCTGTCAAAATTAATCTGTGCTAAGCGAAATTTGACAGCCGTATTCCGGTTCTTATTTGCTTGTTCGCCATCTATGTAATAGTTTGTTAAATTTGTTCTGGAAAAGGGCCCATTAGGCTAGCTAGGCTAGAAGACCGAGAGGCCGTTCAAAATACCGTGTTTGTCCGTTTAAGCCAGGCGAAGAAACACAGGCGTCCAACGTTCATAAGCGAACTTACCTGAAACAAAATAAGAACATGATTAGAAAACTGTGCCCAGACGATAAATTACCAATAATTTCCATTGAAAACTTGTCATAAGGTCCACAACCCACCAAAACGAAGATGTCAATTTTCCAACTTCGTCTGATTTCGATGGACTCGCGATAATGTAAAAATCATGCCAAAAGTATAAAAACACATTCCCTTTCGTTTCCTTTCTGCTTGGTGGATACGGGCCCTAAAAGTGGTGTACTACAGGGTGTTGTTTTGGTTAGTGACACCCGACTCAATGACGTTAATTTTAGTAACGCTTAAAACTAAAAACAAGTTTATTTTTAACAATAAAAAGGTTAACAACTCACAAAGTACTTAATTAATTTTTTTCTATAATAGCTGCGACGTGCGGACGCCCCCGGGCCTTCTGATAGCGCGCGCGCGATGTTGCGCCCGATATTGCGAGTGCGGCCGCACAAGCGATAGTAAAATAGTAAGGGAGGCCACAATTTAATTATTTTAGCGTAAAAAAAGGGTAAGATGTAGCCTGTACAATTGTACATGTCCCACTAGCTAGGCAAAGGCCTTTTCTCAGAGAGAGTGCGAGCTTAATCACCACGCGTATTTTTGTGTATTTTTCATAAATTTTTTTTTTTTTTTTTCTTTTGCTTCAGTGTCGTTTAAAGTGGCACTTTACAAAACAACACCTTGTATATCGTGCCAAAGGTCCATGCCTAAGTGGAGTATGGGATGAAATGTGGGTCGTGGGATGATGAATAATTTACACACACATTTCTGTTCGAATCTTGTTCCCAGTCGTTCGCACATCGTATGTCGATTTGGCGGCAGTTATTTATCAAAGCTAAAGGTCTGGCTACACGGCGACTGGCATGCGCAAACGGCTTGTAAGATAGCGTGCGCAGAAAAAATGCTACTCTGGTGCGGCGTCCAAAAATGATAGCTTGTATACGAAAACAGCGAATTAAATAAAAGTTTGCGAAAATGGCCCTTCTTTTGGGCTTCGTCGCAGATGGGTAAAGTGACCAACAAAACCTACAAATTACAAATAAAGGCTTTAGGATGTCGTCAGTCATAAAGGACAAACACAGAGCACGTTACAATAAGCGAGTGAGTTACACAAAGATCGCTTTTAGGCGGGAAAATGCTAAGTTAGCGGCTGTCCAGCAACCAAGTTTATGCAAGCCGTTTGCGGGGTATTCCATTTTTCTATCTAAAATACTAAAACGTAGGCCTTTGCGTCTACGTAGTGAGACCGATGATTTATACAGCGCCCAGTGGCACATTCAATCACACTAGATGGGTGTATTGGGTGTAGTCCAGCGCCTGCGACACTGTTAACAAACAAACATGCACAATAAAATCTGTGCAAATAAGTTGTGGCGTGTAGGCGGACCTTTATTTATCAAAGGTCGCCGCTGTCCCCCTAGGGAAACTAAATCTTGGGGTCAGGTACACATGTGTCATTCTAGTTTATTTATCGAGACCATTCGCGGGGACATTTCTCTTTGGGGCAACTAGATTTTTTTGCGACCCTCGGAATAAGTGTGGAGAAATGTGAGGATGGTAATGATCACAAGCGAAGGTCATTTTTAAGGGGACAGATATACAAGGTGTTACAAAAGATCCTAACTCTTTTTACAGGGTAATAGCACCCGGTGATAGAGATCACAACGAAATTTTTTTTTTGCTTCGTACATTCCGTTGAAAATTAATTAAATGTGAACGCTGTGGCGGGAGACAAGTGTTTTTTTAAATATTGTTTTAATTGACTTTTACAATGTTTTAACAACTCAAAGATATGCTTTCGGGGCTCAGATGCCAGTTAGTTAACGAATTGAATTATCATCATTATCATAAACTAACTAAATTCGAGGTAATTTTGCCAAAACTTCACAACCCACCTGGCAGATACACCACGGCACTCGTAATCGAAATCTGCGACGGCATAAATATCCAAGTTTGCTTCTGAATTATACCTGTTTGTTACAAACTGTTCGACGGTACAAGGGCATAAGCGACAAAATGATTTGGAAACGGTTACGGTTAATTTTGTAGGTGAAATGAATTAAATGCACTTTTAACCGATTTGACACTTGTGTTATTAACTTTTTACATAAAGGAACGTTTTAACACCTTTCCAAATTACATTCAAGACAACTGTCACCTCAGTCTACTGCAAAGGTCTAATAAAATCAAGTATTAAATCTGTTTAAAGTGTTGTTTAATTAGTTAATATAATTTGTATCCCGATTTATCCCGACCCTACTAGTGTAGTTCTATCCATGCCCTAGGAACAGCAGCTGCAGCCTCCAAATCACCTTTTGCACCTTTTGAACTTTAGCTAGATATTTATTTATAAACCCGCTCAAGGTTCAAAGACCAAGTTCCGAACACAAACTTAGAACTTTCAAGTTCTTCAAAAACATCGCTCGTTTATTTTCGGAATTTGTCGCTTATCCCCTTTTACCTCTGACCTCTGATATTTATAATTGCGTGCAAAGATTCAAAGTCGCGATACAAGACGTGGCGGGCGCGAGTTAAATTAGTTCGGAGAGAGATTTCCGCGATGGAAAGGAAACAGTGTTGCCAACCCTTACAAAGATTTTCCCTAAATAAATAAAAAATCCCCTAACACCTAACTTCACCTGAGTGTATGTTTTACACATATTATTATGCGGTTGGACGGATGGCATTAATTAGTAATTATAACTTAAAAAAAAAAATATAGGACAACTCAAAAAAAAGAAGAACATTTTAGGAACACCTGATGCGACTTTTGACGTTTGTTTTTTTTACTGTTAAAACATTACCGGGTAAGAAACAATATGTTATTTCACACCCTAGAAAAACCCCCATAAAAATCCTGGCTCAAAAAATCCCCCGTTGGAAACTTCAACCAACAATACCTATTTAGAAGGAACTCCCCCCATCGGGACAGTTAAGGTAATTAATTTACCTACAAAATAACCGCGCTTCAACCAGTTTCAAACCAAATTATAGAATAGAATAGAAAGCTTTATTTTACTGACCACAAATTACAACTTATAGTGGTAGAACTAATACATGTACTTAGAATAATTAGATAGTTACTAACTTAAAAATACTACACAGATGGGACGACCTACACATACACACCTACCTAACCCGTACCTATACCTATCCAATTTCCACTGTGCGCAGTGGTCAGTAAAAAGGGCTCTGATTCAGCGTGTGCCATGAGACGGGTAGGTAGCTACCCGTGCTCATAGCGCTGGTATTCTGCCAGAGTCCAAAGTATAAATGAAAAAAAATATAATAATGGAAAACCCCAAGTTGGCAACACTGGATTTCCACGATTGAAGGGAAACTTTATTAGGGCGCGGGTGGCGACTAACTCGACCGAATTGGAACAACTTTTTCAGCTTTCTCGCTTCAGAGTTGCTCTTTCGAAAAGAAGAAAATATGCATTTCAGATTTTTCGTATAATTTCTTGACCCACCAATTTACTTAATTCCAAGAAGGAAGGCGTCACTAATTTGAATAGCCAATTTGAACATACAAGTTGTATTTACTAGGTGGCAAAAGTGTGATCAGTAGAATATTCATTGCACACGAAATTAAAGCCTCAACAATGCAAAAAAAATATTGAAAGCCTTGTATTTAAATTGTGAAAAATTATAAATCAGTGAATACGGCGGCAGATAAACCTAAGGTTTTCATTCGTTGATAAATGAAAAACTTATGTACATTAATTATGAACTAAAAACAAAAAAAAACCCCTCCTTGTTTTGACGAAACATTGTGTGAATTTGCGTGTGAATAAATAAATTTACTTTGGCTAGAGAAAAAAAAACACCATGATCCCCGCACAGTGGTCGATTTGTACGATTTAGGCGGCCAAAAGTCCATTTCTCAAAGTTAACTTATAACAAAACAAATTGATTCCCGGAAAAATAGACACCCCGACTGCCCAAACCCCACCCCTCCCCAGTTCCTAGAACTGCGTGCGCGCCCCCACAGGTAGTCGGAACTTGATCGTCGCGCAAGCTGTACGCGTTCGTTCTCGACACTCTTAGCGCAACCGATATTCTAAAGTGAATATTTCATTGGATATTATTCAGTTACAAGTGAAAGTGATGGAAGTCGAAAATTCAGGTAAGCTCCTTCAAATATAATTTAAATTAAGATAAGGAATATCAATATTTAGTGCAGTTACAACGTATCAAAGATCGCCCTTTTTCATAGAAAATATTATCATTTTTTTATTTTCAATAGTAAAAATGTTGTACTTCCGAGACCGTCCGAGTTAAATTCCTTATGGTTTCTAATAGTATAGCTCTTTGAGCAGATAACCACAAAAAAAATAGCCACCACCTTTGACCACTTCGCGAGAAAAATAATAATTCATTAACTTAGGCAGAAAGTGAGAAAAATTCCTTTTTTGTTTCTTTTGCGTTAAAATTCCTTTTCGTTGTTCTAGGTTCATCAAGTTACTCGGGCATGGAGGTAGTAACTCGCAGATATCTTTTTGATAAGATGATTGAGAAAAACTCTCCATCAATAAACGACAAATTGGAATACTTACAAAATTATTTGTTAATGTCTTACGGGGACTCCGACGAAGACAAAAAGTATATAAATCATAAATTTTCATATTTTAAAACAGAAATAAAAAAGAGATGGTCCAAAGCACGCAACACGCTAGAAAAATTTCTTATAAGCAATGATGCATGGTTAGCAGGAACGTTCGAGATGCCCATAAAAACGCATAATAAGTCAGGACGACCTAGCAAAACATTCAGTGAATGTAGTGAAAGAACTAAAAGGAGGAAAACAGAAGAAGTTCGCTCCTCTGTAGGCAAAGAAGTGATAGTTCACGCAGCGCTTTTTTTACAAAAAGAAGGAAAAAGAAACGCCTCGCAAGTCCTAAAAGATATTACAAATTCGCCTGCAGCCGCAAACGAATGTAAAAAAAGACATTCCAAATCAAAGGCACAAGATCCCCTTACGCCTCGGGAGGCACTGCGAATGTGCGTGGACGCTGATTTGACACGAAGTCAATATGAAATTGTGCGAGCAACCAACAGAAGCTTTTACCCGTGCTACGAATTAGTGTTGAAGGCTAAACAGGAATGTTACCCACCCAAAGAGACGCTACGAGTGACCGCTTCCTGTGCTGAAAGTGATCTACAATCTTTGTTAGATCACACCGTCACGCGATTATCAATTTTCCTCGAAGAAGTACTAATGACTCTTACAGAAACTGAGAGAAATTCCTTGCAGATTATCTGCAAATGGGGTTGTGATGGTTCACAACAAGCTCAATACAAATAAAAGTTAATGAATGACGCCGACTCGGATGCAAATATATTTTTGAGCTCATTCGTGCCTCTACAAATTGTTTGCGGCGAAGACAAAACAAAAATGGTTTGGCAAAACCCGACTCCTTCTTCACCACGATATTGCCGCCCGATACGATTCAGATTTATAAAAGAGTCTACAGACATTACAAAAGATGAAATAAATTACGTTCGGGACAGTGTGAAGTCCCTAAAAGCCACGGAATTGGAACTGAATGGGCAAAAATTCTCGGTTAGCCACAGTCTTAAAATGACCATGGTGGACGGCAAAGTTTGCAATGCGGCGACTGACACCAAATCAACGAGTAGATGCTACATATGCGGAGCCACTTCAAAAAACTTTAATGACTTAAGTAAAAAAAACGAAATTCTCCCAGAATCGCTTGAATTTGGCCTATCAACTTTACATGCCAGAATTCGATTATTCGAGAGTATTTTACATTTAGCTTATAAATTGCCCGTTGGGAAATACCGTGAAAAAAGAACCAAAACAGAAAAGATGCTAGAACAACAAAAAAAAAAAAGAGATTCAGCAAAGATTCAGAGAAGAAGTAGGTATCTTGGTAGATATGCCAAAATGTAATTTTGGTAACACAAATGACGGCAATACTAGTAGAAGATTTTTTGAAAACCCACATCTGGCTGCTGAAATAACGGGAATAGACTTTAATTTTATTTATAGAATTAAAGTTATTTTGGAAGCCATATCAAGCGGTCACAAAATAGATGTCCCGAAATTTGATGAATACGCCATGGAGACAGCAAAACTGTTTGTAGAGTTATATGGTTGGCATTCTATGACTCCTACCATGCATAAAATTTTGGTACATGGTGGAAAAGTTATAGAAAATTCTCTAGTGCCTATTGGTCAACTTTCGGAGGAAGCTGCAGAAGCTCGTAATAAGCACTTTCGCTCATACCGTCTAAACTTTGCTCGAAAGTTTTCACGCGAAGACTGTAACCTTGATATTTATCACAGGTTACTCTTGACATCAGATCCGCTCATCAGTTCAATGAGAAAAAAAAAGAAGATCCGATCAAAACCATTTTTGCAGGAAACTTTGGAGCTTTTGCTTCCTGCAGAGCCAAATACAAAAGGCACTTGTGATAAATACATGGAAAGTGACGGTGAGGAAGAATTGTCTTTTAAAGAGTAACATAACAATTTGTATGTTAAACTTTCATAAAATATTGTCTTATTGTTTATGATTCGGTACCTAACATTGTAAGTAACATTTAGTATAATAATGTGGTAATAACTGTTGACCATTTAATTTTAGTGTATACTGTATTTTTTTGTCATCCATATTTTATTTTCAATTTCAATAGGCATGCAGACTGTAGAGAATAAACATTTTTTTTTATGTACGGCCGTCTTTTACTTAACAAATTGTGATAATTCTTAACCCAAATATCAAAAACTACTAAGCCGATTTCGATAATTCAAATGAACTCAAAATATATATTTTACACCAAAGGGAGATTTAAAGAAAATTTAAAAACATTGGCGCTATTTACAAAAATATTTTCACAGAAATGTTTTTTTGTATAGAAAAATACGCTTTCAATGAAACGAATAGGGATAAACATATATATTCACTCTAAAATACCAGATTAGCATTTGTTGTCGTATTTATTACTGAAATAAAGCATAAAATAGTTTTGGCCGCCTAAATCGTACAAATCGACCACTGTGCCCCGTACAGTTTCAATCTTCGGGCCAGAACTTTGCCGAACGAAGAACCCACCGAAACATTCAGAGGTACCATCATACTATGTCTAGTCGCGCAAAGGGCTTAAATTAGCCGATAATTCACCAAAATAGCGCAACTAAGAGACAGATTTAAGCGCTCTACAACTAAGTGAGAAGACAGATATGGAAGATGGAAGTTGCACTTAATAACTCCACAAACTCCACATAGATAACAACGAAAGGTAGGTATGCCATTTAATTTTGTCATGAGTTTGAGAGATTTTGACTCTACTATACTCTAATTATTTTGCAGTAGCAATACCACTCGCTAACTATGAAGGAAAATATCGTGAGGAAACCTGAGCGTCTTGAGGCACAATAACCCAATAGACACGCGTGGCGATTAAGCCTGAACTCTCTCTGAGAGAAGGCATTTGCCCAGCTAGTGGGACATGTTATGTTTGTCTTACTTACAATTTTATGGAATTGAAGACTAGGGACCAGAGACTAGGTTCAACTATAGAGAAAATATAACGCAACTGTCAAAGAACATCTCGAAAAGGAAAAGCCAATTTTGGGGAATGTCGAAGATTGTTTTTCTTACATAATTTTGGTTCGAAACGGGTCGAATCGCGGAAAGGTTAGTAGGTAAATGAATTACCTTTATCATCCCGACTTTTCGGCTGCTTTGCGCCCTTGGTCACGGGCAGACCGCGAAAACTAAACGAAACTACTACTAAACTTACCACGATTCGACCCTTTTCGAACCAAAATTATGTGTGAATATCGCGAATCATTAAAAGTTTATATATTTTCTTTCCCTCTATATTTCATTCATTTTGACATTTTAGAAAGATGCACATTCTGTGCTAATCTGAAGTGAACCATGTACAATTTCCTATTTTGTCACCGCAGTGTTAGTAGATATTTATCAAAGGAACGACGCGAGTCTATCGCACGCGCGTCAGCTATTTGTCACTGGAATAAATTGTACTTTATGATCGTGGTGTGGTTAAAATGGGAGTAGGCGACATCTCGGACAAAATATTTTCGGACACTTTGTCCGAAATGTCGCTTATTATTTTCAATAATTTTGAGGCGACATCTCGGACACTCTCAAAATATTGAACCTGTATCGTACAGTCAGATACTAAAGTATTAAAATTTAATACACAAAGAAAGAGCGTTACCACAGCTGCCTATTTTAGGATAGCCTGAATTTAAGCACTCAGATCGCGTTCGGCTCATTTTTGATGAAAAAGTACTAGGCTTACATAAGGTGCTAGGAGGATCATCACCTCAGTTCTCACATAATTTTGTTCCTAACTAACCCCGCGTAATTATGTGTGAAATGAGGTGGTGATCCTCCTACCACCTTATGTAAGCCTAGTACTTTTTCATCAAAAAGTATTTGATTTAACGCTATCCTACGCTACGTCTTGATAAAACACTATAACTAATGGGACTTTTTGGATGTGCTAAGCCTTTGTTACCTGCGCAGTGACATGAGACGCAGATTGCCAAACGTTGGTACACGAGGCAAAACATTCAAATATTGTCAACATAACAAAGTTAAGATATGCTTACATAAAATTTATGAAATAAATAAAGTACATAAAGTACACGACACATTGGATTGGATTTATTTGTGAGTTACAGAAAGGGAAGACATAAGCCCGATTTCTGAATTGAGAATTTTACTAAGTAAATACTTAAGTATCGTTCCGTCACGCTCTTTTGTGAGAAATCTGCAGGGACAGAACGATACCTACGTATTTGCTTAGTGAATTTCTCAATTCTGAAATCAGCAGATAGTGATACATAATAACAGCTAATATAATAAAATGAAAGAGTGGAGGCTGAGAACTGGGGCCTTAGCATGTAACGCAATGGTGCCAAAATGGGCTCCCGGTTGACGGCTTCAATTACGATTTATTAATGCTGTCGGACCAGTTTCGGTCCTTTTGATGTTTTTGTAGTACAGCAAAGGATATTCTGATTCTAATTCTAGAGGATTAGTTCGCTGGTTGTAGGAGAAAAACGAGAAAAACCCCGTTTTGTCCTTCTACCCATCGATACGTCGATGGTGTATCGATGGGTAGAAGGACATGGTATGTGTGTCAATTCGCATTTTTCATTAACACTTTCATCACATTCGCAGCGCACACGGGCCGGTCTAAAATATTTATTAGATAAATGCGTAAACACACTCCGTCGGGCTTAAATATTTGTTTTTCTTTGGAACCGTTGGCTCAATACAGTATATGGACAAGAACAGAAGGACTTTCGCATTATTTGGCTTCTTAGAGGCGGCAGGTCTTAGGTATGCGGTCACCACGTCATAATCTAGAAAAGCTGATGATTTTGGGCCAGTTGGAAGGCATACGGGCGAGAGGCAGAACATCAATGCGCTGGTCCGATGCCCTAAAGATAGCAGGGGGTTCCATCCAGCACGCATCCCACCGCTAAGACCGTGATGAGTAGAGAACTGTATAATAATACAACGTGTTACAAAACATCCTAACTATTTTTACAGGTAACCTACTGGTCAACAGGACGTCAATTCTGTAAAAAAAAGTAAAATAAATAAAATTTTATTTTATAACTACAACGTTGAAAATTTTTCGTAATTTTTATGTTTTTTGTATAAGCTTGAATTTAAAAATACGTTTGTGTGTGTAGGTGCATTCACATAGCTTTGAGTTGTTAAAAAAATGTGGAAGTCAATGACAACAATATTTAAAAAATACTTTTCTCCCGTCACAGCGTTCACATTTTATTAATTTAAAAATCAACGGCATTTCATAGAGCAAAAAAAAGTTTAGGTGGTGATCCCTATCACCGGATGGTATAACCCTGCAAAAAGAATCAGGATCATTGGTGCAAAAAGAATCAACACCTTGTATATGATCACAATTTGGAAGAAGTAAGTAAGTTCTGGGCTTCTGGTAATGTTTGTTCCGTAGCCAGTTGTGTTTACACGAGCCCGTATGTTTGGGTATTAATTAAACTTCGCGAAATAAGCCTCGGAACTGAATGAAGTTTTCAGTCATTGGTTTGAATTAATTCTGAGAAGGCGGATTTTCAATTCCAGATTTTTTTTAACATCCTATTTTTGTGAGTAGACAGAGTGGAGTATTTCCCGGTAACTCTTTCCGACATAATAACACATTCTATGACAGCTTAGTCAAAATCGAGAGATTTCATTTGATATGAGTCACACACAGCACTGTTGGAGAATACAAAATTGTATTTCAAATATCAGTGGGCCCAGGCCTCATACTAAAGTGCCCATGGTCCTTTTCATAAGTTTATTTCGTCTTTCCTGTCGCATCTCAGATCGCTGTCTCGTCTAGCCACAGCCTTAGCCCCCCGGTGTCTATCGGAGTACAAGGTAGGGCTTATCATTAGGGAATCCAATCCCGCATCAAAATCTCGATCCCGCAATCCCGCGGGACGGGAATTGCGGGATTGCAAAATAAATGCATACTTTTTTGTTCCAAATACCTAGTCTTTCGCTATTTTAGTTCATCTTGCGACCTACAAAAATGTTACAATATTGCACTGTAGCTCTTAAACTACTTACAAACCATGTTTACCTACAAAAAAATGCAATTTCCCGCCCAGTGGCAGAGTCCGCAAGTGTTCCGCGCTCTCAGACTGGCCCCATACTAATAAGATAAGATAAAAACGGTTCAATTCATCCCTCCATTGCAGTGACAATGCGACAAGACCGTGTCCGCCCAAAGGCATAACTGCGACTCAGCATATTGTGCGCGATTTCGCAAAAGCGGTTTCGTGTCCGAGCCGATATTTACGTTCCACTGACAGAGTATACAGGGTGGCCCAAACATAGACGTCAAGCGAGAAAATCTAGATAGATAGATAGATAGATAGATAGATAGAATACACTTTATTGTACATCAAGAAAATCAGGTATTTACATAGAATTTTCTTACAACTACTTAATGGATATACAATGGGCGGCCTTATTGCTAAAAGCAATTTCTTCCAGACAACCTTTGGATGGAGATCGGGATATAATAAAATAGACGGAAGGTAAGTGTAAGTACATGGAACATAGGAACATACATAATTAAATATAGTAGCAAAATAAATAGATGTGATAATCATTACATAGTTAAACATTACCCATTTAATAATACTATAAACCTACATACTATATGAGTACATAAACTAATAGACGTAAATAACCATATGTAAAGATATATTAATACATGTAGTTATCATAAGCATACACATACACACATACAAAATAATATATACAAAATATATACAATGCAACAACAGTAGAAATGTACCTATGTATTACAATTTACTGGCAAGGTAGTGACTCTTTACCAATCCCTTGAAAATAGGTAAGGATTTAGCTTTTCTAACCTCCACAGGCAGAGCATAGATAGCTGACACCGAGGGCTACCCGAATCACCCCCATGTATGTTCAGCCATTTTTTGTCGTTTAGAAGTTATGAAGTTTTAAAGGTTTTTTTGAAAAAAATTACCTGGCATTGGATTTTATTTTGTAACTTTTTTTTCTTTTGACTTGTCAGAGATATTATTTATTTTTTAGGGTCTCAGATAACTTATCTATCACCAAAAAAATAATCATCAGCTATGGGCTTCTAGAACTTACCGTAATTTTGATCCAAAGTCCAAAAATGTTGTTTTCGAGAAAACATCACTGAAATAGTTAGTATGGGGAAAAAAATAAGTAGAGGTCTGAAGAACTTTTTATTGATTTCAAAAACTTTCCTAAAGCCTTAGTCTTCAGAATAGTACAAAAAACCTGTCACTTTATGGGACGTTTATTCAAGTAATTTGCGATCGAAGTCGAAAAACTGGAGTTGGAAGAAATTTTATTTCAATCGATTTTCATTTATTTTGGTTTCTTCGGACAAAAAACATTGCAGGTAGGCTTAATATCGCCTGTTAGCACGGTCTGCATAAGAAATTCATGGAAAAATAAAAAAATAACCATAAAATATTTGATTTTTTTTTAGCTTTTTTTTTCATTATTTGAATTATAAGCTATTTTATTACCGAATTTACTTACAAAAAATAAGTAAAAAATAATAATTGAAAGAAAAAAAAAAAACAAAAAGTCCGAAAATTAAATGAGTTTTTAAAATATTTTTTCGTTAATTTCTAATGCAGACCCTACTGACAGACGATTTTAAGCCAATCAGCAATGTTTTTTGTCCGAAGAAACCAAAATAAATGAAAATCGATTGAAATAAAATTTCTTCCAACTCCAGTTTTTCGACTTCGATCGCAAATTACTTGAATAAACGTCCCATAAAGTGACAGGTTATTTGTACTATTCTGAAGACTAAGGCTTTAGGAAAGTTTTTGAAATCAATAAAAAGTCCTTCAGACCTCTACTTATTTTTTTCCCCATACTAACTATTTCAGTGATGTTTTCTCGAAAACATCATTTTTGGACTTTGGATCAAAATTGTGGTAAGTTCTAGAAGCCCATAGCTAATCATTATTTGTTTGGTGATAGATAAGTTATCTGAGACCCTAAAGAATAAATAATACCTCTGACAAGTCAATAGAAAAAAAAGTTACATAATAAAATCCAATGCCAGGTAATTTTTTTCAAAAAAACCTTTAAAGCCTCATAACTTCTAAACGACAAAAAATGGCTGAACATACATGGGGGTGATTCGGGTAGCCCTCGGTGTCAGCTATCTAGATTTTCTCGCTTGACGTCTATGTTTGGGCCACCCATGTATAGCTATCCCTGTTTTATGGGACGTCCCACTGGTTTTTGCGCCGGATCCGCTTGAGCTGAATTTGCAACTTCTTTCTTTTACATGGCTGAGACCCATCGTATACTCCAAGCAAGAGTAAACGATGAGTTTACAAAATTAGAAACGTTGACAGATATTTATCAAATTCAATGTATGAAATGACTCGTCACAATAGAAGCGCCGGACTCAGGTCCATATTTAGCCGAACATTTAGCCCTGAAAGTATGACGTGAAAAACACGAGCATTTTTTACACCTTACGTCCTAAAAATAGTTAGGCCTAGGGATTCTCATTCGTTTTTAGTCTCATTCGTTTTTATGAAATCTCGTTTTTAGTGGGACATGTTTTACTTGTGAGGACAGACAGACGTACACTCCCACCTCTCGCTCTAACTAAAAATAGTGTTTCTATCGCCTCAAGGGCCGACGCGTCGGGAATCCCAAAGAAAGGTTTTATTTGAACGCCTTTATGTGTAGGCCGGATAAAAATCTTCGCCATGACACGAACACACGACAGCACGTCGACCCTTACATGCTAGCACTCTGCTCGGTTACGTTACGGGCGACTTTACAACGAAAGTGTACACTCTGACGTGCTATCGTGTGTACTATGCGTTTCTATAAAAAAAATTAACTCACACGTTCTCTACAGGTTCAGAGTTGAAACTTTAGTTCTTCTTGCCGCCGTCAGTCTGTTAAAGTACAAAGATAATGCTAAATCAATCTTGAGTCAATCAGGCGCAGTCACGTCTGCCCTATATGAGGCGGAGAACGCAAACATTCGCTTATGAACAATGTTAGCGGTGTAGAGAGAGCACAGTATGATTAGCTCAGACATTTAATGTGTTCATTATAAACAGTTTCACTTACTTATGTCGGATCGGCCGACTGGTTTCTGTTCGCATTCGAAAATCTTAGTCGTGGAGGAGAGACGGCGCTCGTGCCGACGCAGCCAGCGCCTCTTCCTGTTTCCTTTCTGCAGTAGAAGGACAAAACCGGGGTTTCCTCGTTTTTCTCCTACAACCAGGGAACTAATCTTCTAGAATTAGAATATTCTTTGCTGTACTACAAAAACATTTAAAAGACCGACTGCATTAAGAAGTCGTAATTGAAGCTGTCAACTGGGATCCGATTTTGGCACCATTGCGTTACAGACTCAGGCCCCTGGTATCTTGCCTTGTATAAGGTCATTGGGCGCCCTAAAAACTCTTGACTATAGGGGTGGCCACTACCTCATACGACCTAGCTATAATCCGCGCGGGATGAGAATGGGATGCGACCTTTTGGAACTGAGACGCGCGCGGTAAGCAACCTTGTCAAAGTAAAATAAAGTATATTTTCGATTGACCTCGACAAGGTTCCATCCCATTCTCATCGTGCGCGGATTATACCTACTGTAACCCCGCTCCATTCCCGCCGCGTGAGTTAAAAGCGTATTACGGAGGGTAGATTTCAATCGGCCCCCGTACAAACAGTGCGTGCTTGACTCTGTTTACTGAACCCGGGAGGCTGTACCGGCCGATCGACCGACTGACTGATATGAGAAACATGAAGATTCATTCATCTAAGACAGACTGAAAGAGGAACTTGGCCTCCACAACCAAAAGACGGCAACGTGCCCTGTCCTTGCTTTCAATCTAATCTACGTCCTCGTCAGGTGCCGTCCGACCATCGGGCTGCTGGTCTCCGACTGATCGTCGTCCACTGATAGTTCTCGGCCGCCACTCTATCACTTTCGGACCAAGTGGCATCTTTTGTGTCACCCCCTTCCTTATTCCTGCTCAGGACGGGCAAAGACAAAGGTCTTAAGCTTTAGAACGTCACCGAGGTTGAGGAACTGATATTCGTCCGGTCTAGAATATGCTATCCCGAGAAGACTCATGCGTTTACTAGCTAGAGCATCGCAGTCACACAGAACGTGTTCCATAGACTCTGGCGCCTCTTTACAGGCCCTGCAGTGAGTGGGAGTCAGTAGACAGCCCCATATTGAGTAGGTTTTGTTAGTGCCAAAGTGGACCGTAAATGTCCCGTAAATTAGTTTGACCTACACCTTACACCTACTATTGTCTACAGATTTTGGACACCCAACTTGTACCAATCTGATGTGCCAATGAAGGCCTTTGAATCGAACAAACACTTACTGTCGGTTTCTGATTTGAGAAATTCGCTGAGCAGCCACTTTTAAATATCGTTCTGCCTCTGCGGATTTCTCACAAAAGAACGTGACATAACGATATTTAAGTGCTTGCTTAGCGAATTTCTCAAATCAGAAACCGGCAGATAGACTTCCAAAGGTCGCCAACTATACCTACCCAATGCCACTACGTCACGATTCACGATACAGCCCAAAAATAAAATCTGGGAACTAATGAAATACAAACCTACACACTATATCGTTCGCAGTAAACCCTAACACGCAGAGACGTGGGGAATATTGGAATCAATCGTGGGACGGAGTTATTGATGTTCCATTCCCGGGAACATTGCCAATCGCTGGAAACATTGCCGGCAATGTTCCCCCAACTGGGAATTTAACGGGAACTTTGCTCTAAACTTTGGATATTTCAATATTTGTTTACTGACTTGTAAATGGTCTTGGATTCTTTATTCACCAAATAATAAGTTACTAAACACATAATTCATACGAATTTGATAGGTGGTACGGATTTAAGATGGATTTTTAAATTAAATACCGTGCAGTCTCAAAATTTCATACAGTCTCCATGTGGCAACACTTATGAAAATATGCATGACACGTGACTAACCAACGCGGTACTTTATGAATTGGCAAGAATTAACAAAAAAATATATCACTCGGAATTTATGGAAACATTGGGAAACTTTCGGAAACTTTCCGGGAACATTGCCAGTGGAAACATTGCCGGGATTAGGAATGTTTCCGAGCGTACATAAATAATCGTGGGACGGAGGGAGTGACGAGAGGGAGGAAGCGCTTTACGCTTGATCTAGAGCTTTGATTTCAAACTAGTGGCTTGGCTTCATGGTCTTAGCTTTTAAATTAGGTAGGTAAACGTATGAGGTAGTGGTCAACTGGTCAGAGTTTTTAGGCCGCGCTCAAGGGCCTCTGAGACGTGGCTTGACGATTGTTATTAATCAACAACAACAGGGACCAACCTTTTAACGTGCCTTCCGAAGCACAGAAGCGCTCAGTTATTATTGCCACTACGGTCACCCATCCATGGACTGACCGCGCCCGATGTTGCTTAACTTTGACAATGCCATGTCAGAGGCCATTTGGGCGGCCTAAAAACGCTAGCACCAGGGGTGGCCACTACCTAATCAAAGGATTACCTACCAAAGCCCATCAAAAAACAATTTAATGTAGAGTATACATACCAAAGTAATTATTAATTATGCCATCGATACGCTAAGAAGAGTCGCCTTTGGAAGTCTCTCACCGCCAATGAAGCAACATATCATTATATTGTTTATTATTTTATGTGTGTGTTGTGGTGTTTTAATAAATGTATTTCTATTCTAAGCTTACTCCATCTAAAACAGTCTTTCCCAACGTGGGCGATAACGCCCCCTTGTGGGCGCTGCAGGCCTTAAAGGGGGCGGTAAGAGACCCAGAAAAAAAATGATACTCTGTCCGAATACTATCAAGTTGCGTTTCAATAATCAGTTATAAGTACTTAGCGGTTTTTAAGTATGTTTAAAAAGGGGGGCGTTAAAAAATAATTTATTCTTAAAGTGGGCAGTAGACAAAAAAAGGTTGGGAACTTCTGATCTAAAACAATATCCCAGGCACCGCAGCGGCGAGTGGTCGCTGTATAAATCTAGTGAGATGATTGGGTAGATGCAAATGCCTTAGTTATTTCTATTCTATTCAACCCAGAGCGCATAAAGCGCTTTTCATCCCAAAGTCCCGTCAACCACACACTATGCGAGTTTTTACGACTACGCTAGGCGAATCGTAAAAAAACACCGATTTTACGATAGGTTCTTGTAACATAGATATTACCTAAGAGATGGAGAGTATAGGTAGGTTTATAGTACAGTGGGATTATGGTTGTTACTCCGGTTTAGGTGTTCTATACAGGTATGTTTTGTAAAGGACACCCAACTTAGGGGTGATTATTTACACGATACTGAAGCATAAAAATAATAAAAAAAACTGTGAAAAGTACCCAAAAATCGACACCCGAGGGGTGATACACAATACTGAACAAAAAAAAAATATTTTTAAAAACTGTGAAAAATATCAAAAAATCATTAAATTACAAAACCGACTGAACTATGTATTCGTATAACAATGTGACGTGATTACACTTGCCTGTGAAGCGCGACTCTCTTATCGCTTCCTAATCAATATTGCCTAAGGTACAGTCGGCCACACGCTATTTTTTTTATCGGATACCCGTTTTTGTTCGATTGGCGCCCTTATGCCGCGCGCGTTAAGAGCTGCCATGGGGTATCTGTGACTGTGGCCGGCCGTACCTACGTAAACCGATGCAATTTTCTGCAACGACGACCCAATTTTCGTGCAATATTTATTTAATAACGTGAGTTTCTTCGGTAAAGAGTGGGCAACACGCTCAGACTCGTTGATCGAGTACCAAATGTCGTCATCCGACGTCGAACGAAGGTTGACGGTATCGGTGATCGAATCTCGGGTCTCAGGCGGAAATGGGCAGGACACCTGGCGAGGAAGGAAGATGGCCGGTGGACAAAGGCAGTGACAGAGTGGCAGCCGGGAACTGGGGCCTTAGACTGTATTTAACGCAATAGTGCCAAAATGGGCTCCCAGTTGACGGATCCAATTACGATTTATTAATGCTGTCGATCCTTTTAATGTTTTTGTAGTACAGCTAAGAATATTCTGCTTCTAATTCTAGAGGTTGTAAGAGAATAACGAGGAAACCCCGGTTTTGTTCTTCTGCTGGGACGCCATAGACACGCCATTGCGTTACAGGCTAAGGCTCCTGGACGGCGATCAGTAGAAAATCCAGCAGCCCGACGGTCGGAAGACTTTGTCATAGATATAAGTCCGCCCTTGTCATTTCCTTTTTTTTGTGCAATAAAGTGTAGAGTGCCCAAGTAGCCGGAAAACAGTGGTTGCGCCTGGCACTGGATCGTGAGAGGTGGCGTGAGCATGAAGAGGCATTTACTCAGCAGTGGGTGTTAAGGCTGCGTATAAGGCCAGAGAAAAATCGGATTTGCACCCCGCTTCCTCACAACTTCCCCTCCACCACAATCATAGCCGCTTACAGGGGTCAACGACATGAGAAGCAAGCGACATCTACCGAAATGATGATTAACTAACTGTGTAGTAGTTACTCAAACGTGCCGCGCGCGGCGCTGCGTGTCGCTCGAGCAGTCGAGCTTCAAGAGTGCGTAGTATATGCATAATTTTACGACAAATCCATACAATGATGCCCCGAGCGAATGGGGATCATTGTGAGACATCGTAATATTGGACTTCCAAGTATTAATGTGTATGGAGAGCAAAAAATTAAGCATTTAAGGTCCAACGATAGCAGCGTGGGGGGAATTCAATAATCTCACAGTTTTTTTAAATTTTGAAGCAAAACTGAGCTATTTTATTCAGCGATTTTGAATTAATGGCAATAAAATAGTATTATTCTCATTATTGTAAACAACAGAACAACAATAATTAAGCAGATTTTGTTTCGTGGTCGACAAAACAGAGGCTGTTGTTTACAATAATGAAAAGAATACAATTTTATTGCAGTGAATCAAAAATCGCTACACAAAAAAGCTCAAATTTTATTCAAAATTAAAAAAAAAAAACTGAAAAAAAAAATCCATACTATAGGTACATGTTACCAAAATAAGAGTCGAAAGTGAACATTTTAGATTCGAGGTGGACGGAGCAAACATTTCAAAAGTCTCTTAAAAATACAAAATGGATGTTCTGTACTTTCACAGTAGTTTCAAGAGTTCTGTTGCTTATCAGCTTGCCAAATAGTAAAAAAAAGTGGTCCTTAATAGGCCATTTTGTGTTGAAATTGGCTTCCAAAGGTAGTCAGGTATTTTTGCAGTGTAGTATGTCCTTGGGTCTAAAAAAAAGTTAGATTTCTATAAGCCATCGGACCTTTCATGTAATTTTATTTGAATAAAGTTTATATTTACTACTTACTTTTTATTCTTACTCTATGTATCTACAATACCTAAAGGTTTTAAAGTGTAATAAATGAATAAAGTCCAGTTTATTTATTTAAATCTTTCTACATACCTAATAGGACCTTCAATGCCGTCGTGATCTTGTTCATTCTCGCGTACAGCAGACACAACATTTACGAAGGGTGACCTATGCAAATACAAAACAAAATCTTTGAGTTCATGTGAATCATAATCTGTATACCTTACATTTACTATCATTGAACGAACGCACGCGCCGTCACACAGTGCGCGCCTGAGTAGTTGCAAGTTGAGGGCGGCTGTGCAATTTCGAAACCTAGCAAGCGACATTTGTAAAAAAAAATTAAAGATTTATGCATCATTTTAGGTGATTGCCCACGAAATTGCATTGTTAAAATCTCAAAAAAAAAACGCTAAAAAAAATTGCAATTCCACAAAGATGAAAAAACAAACTCAAACAACCTAGTATGAGTCATCGACTATTTTAAAACCTAGTAAGGCTCTTTTTTGGTTTTAAAATGGTCAAACAAAACCAATCGTACCAGAAAACCTAGCAAGTGTTTTCATTACATTACACGTACACATTAGCCATAGAGAAATGAAATTGTATTGTATGGCAAGCCATGGTTCTTCCGCTTTTGAGCTTACTCACGTTCACCTTTTACCTACCACCTTTTATTTTACAACTAACAAACACCTTTTTTTGCGCTCCTATAAAATCGGTCAAATGTCTCATGCTAGGTTTTAAAATTGCACACCCGAGTGCAATAGTGAACTTTATTGAGTGAGGTGAGGGGTAGCTAGCACGCACACAACAGACTACGCCGCTAACATCACCGCGGCGTGTGCCGCGCGCGATACGAGACGCGCGCGGCCCGTGTTCGATTCCCGGTGCAGGCATGTTTTTTTTTATTTTCAAATTTACGCACATTTGTGAATTTGGAGTACTCAGCAATGCTACTCGCTATCGGTGAAGGAACACATCATTAGGAAATCCGCGGATTAGTTGGTGCACGTATTGTAACTTGTCTTTCCTGTGGGATAGGTCGAATAAGCAGTCAATCATTTTACAGCTTATTCAACCTAGACCAAAGAAAACACAAGTCATCTAAAAAAAATCTCCCAGGCACTGCAGCTTCCGAGTGGTCACTTTACCCATCTAACTATCGCCTAACGTAGTTGCAAAGTCCTAAGTATTTTTTGGTAGATGATTATACAGTCTAATGGCAGCTCTAACCGCACTAGATTTGTGAAGTGACCTCTCAGATGCTGTAGTGCCTTACGTAAATTGAACATTTCTACGTACCTTTGATTTCTCTTCATAGTATTATTTTTTTTTTGCGTCAGTATAATATTGCACCTGCTCCTTTTATTATTTTTATTTCCCATGTAGACTAAAAAATACAAAATCTATGTACTTTTATTAATACTGTTCACTTCACTCACTCTGAAGGCACGAATTTGTAATAATACTTACGTGATTAAAATTTTTCAATAACTTGTCGTCGTATCCGTGCTGCCGAGCGCACGCAAGCATAGACCACTCGTCTCAACGGAGCGATTGGGAATGAAGCGCTCAGTGGCAATGAAACAAACGATAGGTCGCCAAGCGTGTGTGACGGAGATAGAAAACAAAATATCTGCCTCAGAATAGTTGACGTAAGCGCCAATTCTTTAATTTGAAATAAAACTAAATATTTGAATTAAACAATGAAAAGTCGTAAGACCCACTGACGTGGTCATTGATTTAATATATGTTTCGAGGTTGTATGGTTACAGTAAGAACATTTTAGGCGTCTAAATACTCAATAAATTGGGAAAATAGAGGTAACTTCGTATTTTTTTTCTATCGAGTCAACTTTTATCTTTTACGTTTTTTGTTAAACCTGCTCATCACAAATATAGTCTAGTGTCTGTACTATTTTTGTGAAATTAATAAATTAAGTAGAACTGTGTGAATTGGTCATTTGAAGTGAGCGTAATTGGCTTTATACGGCCCCTTAACAGGCTGATGATGATGATGTTGATGATGATGATGTTGATGATGATGATGATGAAAGTGTACAAGAAACGCGATTTTATTCACCACGCGGATTGGCGATTTTCGCGTTGACGGTATTATAGCAAGGACACGTTTATTGAACGAGCGAGCGAAGCGAGCGAAGTTCTCCGAGTCTACTTGAACAATCCGGCGTTTGTATGTATGTATGTATGTATGTATGTATGTATGTATGTATGTATGTATGTATGTATGTATGTATGTATGTATGTATGAATGTTCGTTCGACGATAACTTGAGTAAATTAAGTCGGATCGTCATGAAATTTGGTAGGCAGGTAAATGAGGCCAAGAGAATTTTTTAGGTTCGAACATGAGCCAAATCGGTCGAGGGGTTGCTGAGATATGGGGGTCGCGAGTTCATAGTTCGGGGCGAACCACTAGTTTTTATTATAGTTAAGTATTGTGTGGCATGTCAGATAAGGTAGAATAGAACAACAAGACGTCGTCCGTAAGATTCAAGTGTGCGGAACGCGTAATAGCAAAAGCGATAGTGTATTCGTGCAACAACAGTGCAGTTTTTTTCACCCCTCGTTAGTGTTTCGCAATACGCCACGCACGCGGCACTCGCATTGTTTTACTTTTTCTGCTCGACGTAATACTGTGTGGGCCGTATTCTGGGACGATCGATAAGCTGATGGATAAATTCCGGAAGGATCTATCTCTTCTTCTTTGTAGATTCGCTCTATTCGGGTCAGGACCTGTGGGTCTATTATGTTTAAAAAAAAACACTCAACCTTTGAGCGTCAAAACACTCGAAAATAGCCCTAATTGAAAAAAAACATTTTTTTTTTACATTTAAAAGCGGTTATTTTTACGTTGGATATTTAAAAAATATCCTAAAATATACAAGGGCTGAACCTACAACCTCCAGCATACCGTGCAGGATTCCGAGCCAAGTTACAGTCGATGCGAATTTTATGATGAGGTCCTGAAGACCTGAACGCGCAACCTCTAACATACCGTGCAGGATTCAGAGCCAAGTAACTGTCGATGCGAATTTTATTATAAAGTTGTTAAATTTGCTCGGGATAGGAACTCAGGACCTGAACGCGCAACCTCTAGCATACCGTGCATGATTCCGAGCCAACGAGCGAATTTTTCAACTTTATAATAAATCTACATATTGCTTATTGATTGAGATCTACATAAAAGGTATTTTATTTTTTATTTTAGTTAATTTCCTCCCGTGAGAAAATTGTGCAACTGAGTGATCTTGATTACAATTCCGTTTTCTTACCATACCATATTATGTCTACCGAAACAATCATCAAATGTTAACATTAGAAACTCGTTCAGATTATTTAATTAAATGCCCATAATATTGTAGAATCTGATTGAACAGAGGCAATATTCTTCACCCATCTAGTGTAAGTGAAGATGCCACTGGACGCTGTATAAATCATCTCATTACGTAGATGCAAAAGCCTTAGTTTATTTTATTTTATAGAAGCGAATTCTTTGCCGTTACTGTTACAGCATCTTCCATGGCTTCTGAATACGGGTCGTAAGCAAAGCACGCTGAAAACGATTCCGTATTTTACATCCGGATTGGAAAAACGCTCGGTGGCATTGTTTTCATTTTACACTTAGCTGTTGTTGCATTGGGAAATCAATCGGTTACTACTTGCAATTGCAACTAGTTACAAAGTATTATGTGGCTGCAGAAACTATTTGGATATCCATCCATCAATCCATTCGTTCCCACAATGCAAAGACGATCGGATTTGGCATTTGGATGTGGGTAACACGAAAACACATTTTCCTGTTTTGAGGACCAGCAACTGAGTGGTTTTTTGTACAGAATAAGCACACTGTTCTGTGAAAAGTGAGCCTTTGCCCAGTTACAGACTTGCAAGTCGTGTCGAAACGTTTGAATAAAAATAAAGAAACCATCACACGCACGCAACCAATGCTTTCCGGCTACTTCTATATATCCTCGGACCATCTGACTGGTCGTCTGGCAGTGGTTGAGTCTGGCACAGGATCGTGAGAGGTGGCGTGAGCAAGAAGACGCCTTTACTCAGCAGTGGGTGTCAACAGGCTTATTGTGATTTACCACCTGTCCGCAGACGTCAGACTATGAATGTAGGTTTTTTGCGATGCAGAATGAAAAAGTTAGTACGGTCGGCCACAGTCACAGATACCCCATGACAGCTCTTACCGCCCGCGGCATAAGGGCGCCAATCGAACTTCTTCTTTTGGTGCCATCTCCCATCGGAGGTCGGCTATCATTACGGCCTCTTTGGCCCGTGATGTTGCGGCTCGGAAGAGTTGTGGTGTTGAACCCGTTGAATACTGTACAATAAATTGTACAGCCGATCGTCTCTGTATCGCAAAGGGTGCGCCCGTAACCAACATAACATAAGGTTGCTGAAAAGAGAACACTCTCCAAATTGCACACCCTTTGTTACGTCCAAGGGTACGCGAATTATGTGGGTGATTTTATTGGAAATTCCCCTTTTTGAGAAGATTGGTTTTCTGAAAACCAATGTCCCGGGCATTGCAGCGCCGAGTGGTCTCTTTACCCATGAGTGTGAGTGAGAGTGTTACCATAATGTCTACCGAAATAATAATCGAATGTCAACATTAGAAACTCGCTTAGATTATTTAATTAAAAGCCCCTAATATTGTAGAATCTGATTGATAATAGAGGCAATATTATAGGCAATATTCTTCACCCATCTACAGTAGTGTAGTGTGAGTGAAGGTACCACTGGACGTTGTGTAAATCATCTCATAACGTAGATGCAAAGGCATTTTTTTATTGTTGCGGATTTATGCACTTCCTGAGTTTATTACTCAGGACATAACGGAAAATTGTAAATTAAATAGACAGCATGTGCCTTCTACGGAACCGGATTCAGAGACTGACAACGGCGGCGTGAGCTCCGTCTCTCCTCCAAGATCCGAAACGCACCTTTAGGCATCTCAGACCGTCATTTATACATACTTTTATTTTTAAGAATTTACTGTAAAATCGTAAGGAAACCTGAGCGTATGAGGCATTATGCCCTCAACGCAAAAATCGCCAACCCGCATTGAGCACGCGTGGTGATTAAGCTCGAACTCTCTCTCTGAGAGAAGGCCTTTGCCCAGCTAGTGGGACATGTACAATTGTACAGGCTACATCTTACTCTTACTTACTGTAAAATAATTTCTGGTGTACACTTTTGTTGTAAAGTCATCCGTAACGTAACCGAGTAGAGTGGTAGCGTGTAAGGGTCGACGTGCTGTCGTGTGTACATTAAAGAGTTACTATCTATCTATCTTAGCCTTATCCCTGAGGCCTATCGCCAAAAAGTAAACAAGGCGCCATTTCATATTATAAAAATTAAAACCCCCTGAAAAGCACTTGTCGAGTGGATGACGTAGATATTAAAGTAGACATTAAATCACCATGTCTGTGGGGCGGGCCCATTATGTAAACGAGCTACAAAGTGTTACTCATACGTTCAGACACACTCACTGGACACAGGGGCGGTGTTAGGGACTTTTCGTTGTTTCAGCTCATAATGGCCCTTTTCATAAAAAGTTCCCCGGGTTCATAAAAAGTTCCTCGGAAAGTCCCTTTCCCAGAATGACCCTTTACCAAAATGGCCTTTTGCCAAATGTCCCTTTTATTTATGACAAATATCCACGTCCCGATATCACAATAAAAAATAGCGTATAGCACTCAGCGATAACGTAGCTTCCCATTGGTCAAAGATTTTTAAAAATCGGATATTTGGTTTTGCAGTTTACTCTTACATACATACATACTTAAGAACTTTCCTCTTTATAATATTAGTGTAGAAAAGTCTGGTAGATGGAAGCGATCCTTGCGATAGTGGTACACAATTCAGCACGTTATGGGTGACTTTACAACGAAAGTGTACACTCTGGCGTGCTGTCGTGTGTACAAAGCGTCCACAATTTTCTTGATTCACCTTTAACTATTTCTGTTTTTGATCCTCTAATCATAATCCAACACTAAGTTCGTCCCTGCCACCAATGACATTCCAATACAAATGGACAAACTGTTACGTACAATAACCAAGTCGAAACATGGCACACGCTAATTTCACCCTATTATGCTTCGACTGACTTTTTGTTTCTACATTGCTGCTGACACTTCAAGCCCTCAAAATTTATTGTGTCACTAAGCGGAAATGTAAATCAATCACGCAGTTTGAAGCTACGTAAGTAGATTTTTGAAGTTTATTCGAATAAAGATAGCAGTGGAGTAGCAATAGCCTATTTTAGTTTTTTGTTATGGGGAAAAAAAAAACTGTTGCGGATATTATTTTAAACAGTTTATATTCAAAACTATAAAAAATAGGCAGGTAAGTATAATTTGTAAATAGCTTTTTTCCTGAAACATGTCAACCCCTAAATGTGATTTCTAACAAATGTTGTTCTACGACTTTTCGAATAGCTCGATAGCTTCTAGCAAAATAATAACAGCGAAGTTTAAAAAACCAGGTGATACAAATCTACTTCTTTATCCAGCCCATAAATAAAGCCCACTGCTGGGCATAGGCCTCTTCCTTTTAACCCCAACCCCCTCGGTCTAATGCCAATCTCGTCCATTGTCCTCCCGCTGTTTTGACAATGTCATCGAGCTTTCGGTCTACACACCGACCCTCGACCCATTCTAGGCCACCATTCCGTGACGCCCTAGTCCACCGTTGGTACTCCCGCCTAGCCAGATATCTTCGACTTTGGTCTTCTGCCGAATGAAGAGGTTGAAGTATTTGTGTATCAATGTGGCGGGGCCTGGGGTCTGCGTCTGTAACGCAACGGTGCCAAAAAGGGCTCCCAATTGACAGCATCAATTACGATTTATTCATGCTGTGTCGGTCCTTTTTTTGTTGTAAGTACAGGAAATATTATTCTGATTCTAATTCTAGAGGATTACTACGCTGGTTGTAGGAGAAAAACGAGGAAACCCCTGTTTTGTCCTTCTACTTATACTGGGTGGGATGCCATCGACACGCAATTGTGTTACAGACTTAAGCCCCTGACAGTTATATTATTTTAACTAAAGCCCATCATCTTACTCAGTAAATTGGCAGATCGAACTGTCATGTTAGTGAAAATGCCTGCCCCTTTTCAACTGACTAAGGATAGACCAGAACTGTGCGAAAAATTGTTGTCCTTAGAATTTTTACTTTACAAAAGGAGTCTCCATTGTTTTCTTTTCTGACTATGTTCTTGAAGCATCATTTTGTCTATCTCTTTCTGACCCGCGGGAGAGAAAGAAACAGGAACATTTGTTTACAATCAATGGTTTTTATTGAAAATTTAATAGTTTCCTCTTAATATTTGTACCTTTTCTCCTGTTATCATATGTAAATAATATTAATTAACCGATGGTAGGTCACACCATCTTTATTTCGCATCATCAAAGTGTTATTTCGGCACTTTTTTGTACCACATTTTGGCATGTTGTCAGCTGCGTAGTCATCAAACGTCTAATGAAAATATTGTGCTTACACTGAATTTAAGCACAATGTTGCAGTTACCTTTTTCGAGCGCCTATGAGTTGTCCATTTGTATTAGAATGTCATTGCCTGCCACGATACTTTAGGTCGTTACTCGGGGTTGCGCCCTACTCATAATTTTCTACCCATAATAAAGCGTAGAGAGAAAAAAACTAAGCGAAACCAACCACTAGCAAAAACAAACGTTTTGCGCCTGACATGTGCCATAACTTCTATGCTGTGGCACCGTAGCAATCTGTGGTTTTTAACCCCCGACACCAGGAATCGAACCTGGGACCTCTTGCCTTTCCTTGCCTTGTAAGTTTCTTGACTTGTCTTTCCTGTGGGCTAGGCCGACTAAGCTGTCAGGATTGTATAGGTGCTGGGCAAGCCTACTCCATCTAAAAACAATGTCCCAGGCACTGCAGCGCCAGTGGTCTCTTAGCCCATCTAGTGTGAGTGAAGGTGCCACTGGACGCTGTATAAATCATGTCATTACGTAGATGCAAAGGCCTTTTTTTTTAACTCCCGTAATAAAAAGAGGGATGTTAAAAGTTTGACCGCTATGTGTGTCTGTCTGTGGCACCGTAGCTCTTAAACGGTTGAACCGATTTGGACGCGGTCAGTTGGATACAGCGTCAGTGGCACCTTCTCTCACACTAGATGGGTGAAGAGTACTGAAGAGACCAATCGGCGCTGCAGTGCCTGGGCCATTGTTTTAGATGGAGTAGGCTTGCCCAGCACCTATACCATCCTGACAGCTAAGCCGGCCTTGCCCACAGGAAAGACAAGTCAGTACGTGTGGAGCCAACTAACGTGCGGGTTTCCTCACGATGTTTTCCTTCACAGTTAGCCAGTGGTATTGCGACTACAAATTCATAAATGTACGTTGGATGTTACTGTAACACCTTGATTATGGGGCGTACATGGGGGTATGAAGCATTTTATGACTGAAGATCTATGGTATATCGTCCCCATGTTACCCTAAGGGGGTCGTGATTTGTTCCTGCGAAGGTGTTTTTATGGCGACACTTATGGGGAGCGTGTTAGATGAAGGGTAAATAATAGCGACGACGACGTAAGTATAATGCAATGCCATAACGCAGGGGTCGGCAATCTTTAGAGACGAAAGAGCCAAAAATGATAATTTACAAACGTTCCTGCTTTTCTAAGAGCCATCCTTATACAGGGCGTCCCACGGCTATGCAATATGGCGGGAAAGTACCTTAAATATTGTAGATTGAACATTTTACTGAAAGAAGACATTATTTTAATTTAAAAAACAATTTAAACTGCATTCATAGATATTTAAATAATTACATGGTTGAACCGGGAATCGAACCCGTTACACGAGAAAAATTATTACCCTGAAGTTTTATCATACCGATCGAAAGGCTTCATGATAAGGATTATTTTTTGCTAAATAACATAGTGTCAGAAATAAAAGGAGTTTTATCATACCGCCTTTCGATCGGTATGATAAAACTACAGGGTAATAATTTTTCTCATGGAACGGGTTCGGTTCCCGGTTCAACCATGTAATTATTTCAATATCTATGAATGCAGTTTAAATTGTTTTTTAAATTAAAATAATGTCTTCTTTCAGTAAAATGTTCCATCAACAATATTCAAGGTACTTTCCCTCCATGTGGCATAGCCGTGGGACGCCCTGTATATTTTTTTAATCTTCTTTTTTATCCTTAGCTTCCTTGATTCACATTGAAAATAACAAAAAAAACAAAAGTTTTCTATCGGCTAATGATTTCAGGGGGCTCATGACCCCTGAAACATAATTTACCTTTTCCATATCAAGTTTTTTTTTTGCATATGTAACTGAAGAGCCGCAACTTTTAACGAAAGAGCCGCATGCGGCCGCAGGTTGCCGACCCCTGCCATGACGTGTAACCTACGGTGAGGTAAGCAGAGATATTATAAGTTATGGTCTGCATAAGTTGCTTACAATGTGTGCCACGAAAGAAGAGACTTGAGACACCACGTGGGTTGACTTGCGCAGTGACCATCTTTAGCGGTAAAGTTAAAGGTAAAGGTATAGAGCGCGGGATTTTTCAAATTTTCACATTCTTCAATTTGATTAAGCTATTGCACCGATTCCGAGTGATTTGCTGCTGCCCGCTGAGGAGTTCCGTTCTCCATCTCCGAAGTTCATCATCAGATCTTCACCACTTTTATTATAGGACCACATGGTAGGACAAAAAAAAAACATCAAATCGGTTCACGTAGAAAAAAGTACTGAGGTTACAAAAATAAAAAAGAGGTTTGAATGGAGTACCTACCTCCTCCTTTTTTGAAGTCAATTAAAAAACAACAACAACCTATAAACCAGATCGCTGTTCTATTATTTAAATAACTAAAAGTACGGGCACGACTAGGTATAATCCGTGCGGAATCAGAATGGGATAATACCTTTTGGAACTGAATCGAAAATGACAGTTCTTGAGTAGAGCCAGTAAAAATAATTTTAGTTCTATGTTCTATCATAGGGTTATGAAATTGGAAATACACAAAAATGTTTAATGGTTTTAATCTAAAAGGATTGAATGTTATTGCATTAATTGAATAAAACGTGATAAAACTCGAGCAGACACCCACGCGCACAGAAAACACAAGCAAGTTTCGACGCGAGTTTGCCATAGACAACTAGAGTTTGCCGAAATGCTGACGCTACAGGACCGCGAGCGTCTCAGTTCCAAAAGGTATTATCCCATTCTGATCCCGCACGGATTATACCAGATTGATGCTATGGTTTCACGAGATTCATTTCAATCGCGTAAATAAAGAAATGTGTTTATTTGGTTCGGTTTATTTCGGATTCGGACGGATAAAAGCTCGTCTGCAAATGCAAACAGCTGTCGATTTATAAAGGTAATGAATGATAGATAGGCGATCAGTGTGCTTAATCTGTAAAAAAAAACCGGCCAAGTGCGAGTCGGACTCGCGCACGAAGGGTTCCGTACAATTATCTAAAAAACGGCAAAAAAATCACGATTGTTGTATGGGAGCCCCCTTAAATATTTATTTTATTCTGTTTTTAGTATTTGTTGTTATAGCGGCAACAGAAATACATCATATGTGAAAATTTCAACTGTCTAACTATCACGGTTCATGAGATACAGCCTGGTGACAGACGGACGGACGACGTACAGACGGACTGCTGAGTCTTAGCTGAGCCTTTTACCCTTTGAGGGTAACGGAACCCTAAAAAACAGCACAGTTGCTAGATCTCAAAACGGGTGTATTTGCTGGAAAATAGGTCTTATCGGTAAAACAATCCGAATTAATTTGTTCCTCTAATCAACAACAAATTATATTTCATGATAACTAGGAGTGGAAGAATATGGGCTGGCTGACGGATTCAATGGAATTTTTACATTCTAAAACACTGTTGGGTGGTATTACAGAAAGCTCCTTAAAACAGAGCATGTTTTGATTTGAATATCCATACTAACTGACCAAGTCAACTAGGCACCTGGTTTGTATGCGGCTGCCTAGGTGCTAGGTGCCAGGTGCCTAGTTGGCTTGGTCGGGTAGTACAGCGACAGGGTAGGGATTCAAATCTGAAAAGGACATTCAAATCAAAACATGCACTGTTTTATCATCGACACTACTAAACGATGTTTAAACTTCGACTAGGCGGGAAGAGTTTAAACTGTTATATAGGAGCGTTCTGTAATACCACCCTTGAGATCAATCACAGTTTAAACCAAAAAGGCTAGTTATAACCAAAAAGGTTTAAACTAGTTTTTTTGGTTTAAACTGTGATTGACATTACGGGCCTAAGTCACCTAATGGGCAACCCATTTAGTTAATTCCCTGAAACGTCTCTCGGTAAGATGAAATACAGCTCAAACGGATCAAACGAATGCCGTTTCACACTCATTAGGTGAATCGTCAGTAATCGTCACACTTGATAGATGATAGGAGTTTCCGAGGGAGATAGTTTTGGCGCGCGACTGCGCCTGTAACTGTCGGAAACGGTTAGGAATAGTTCGGATCAAACGCTAAGTTTTTGCCTCATTTTGTCGTGTAAGTTAGCTTCAAACGCGCCGATTGGGCTAAGCGTAATCAGAGATTATTCTCGGGAATCTCGCATTCGACACATCGCGAAGGAAAAATCTCATTTTTTCTATTAAACATTACTAGTGACTAGTGAGTGACATTACTAGTGACTATTACATTATTACTAGTGAGTAAAACCGTGATTTAATAGAAAAAATGTGCAGTGCTCACGAAAGTTTAAGTTTTGAAAAATCTCATGTCATAAGGCTACTTCTCGGGAATGTCGTTTTCGACACATCTCGAAGGAAAAATCTCAGTTTGCGGCAAATGTCACATATTCTCACGAAATCATCCAAAAATAAATAAATAAATAACTATAAGGCACGAGATTTCTGCGAGATGTTTGCCTTTTTCTCTCGACATGATTCGAGTGGTCGGGAGCAGTCGAGATCGAGCTTTTTCCTTGAGTAGGCGACATCTCGGACAAAATATTTTCGGACACTTTGTCCGAAATGTCGCTTTGTATTTTTAATATTTTTGAGGCGACATCTCGGACACTCTCAAAATATTGAACCTGTATTGTACAGTCAGATACTAAAGTATTAAAATTTAATACACAGATAAAGAGCGTTACCACAGCTGCCTATTTTAGGGTAGCCTGAATTTAAGCACTCAGATCGCGTTAGGCTCATTTTTTATGAAAAAGTACTAGGCTCACATAAGGTGCTAGGAGGATCATCACCTGTTCTCACATAATTTTATTCCTAACTAACCCTGCGTAATTATGTGGGAACTGAGGTGGTGATCCTCCTACCACCTTATGTAAGCCTAGTACTTTTTCATCAAAAAATATTTGATTTAACGCTACCCTACGCTACGTCTTGATAAAACACTATAACCTAGTGGGACTTTTTGGATGTGCTGAGCCTTTGTTACCTGCGCAGTGACATGAGACGCGGAAGCAGATTGCCAAACGTTGGTACACGAGGTAAAACATACAAATATTGTCAACATAATATAGTTAAGATATACTTACATAAAATTTATGAAATAAAATGTGTGTCGCGTGCGACACGACGAGCAAATGTTGAAGACTGTATGAGTACACAAGATATTATTTGCATGTTTGTAACATTTTTATTAGTCTCCTCATAAATAAGATCTTAGGGAGTTTTTTATCCGACTGTACAAAACAGCTTTATTTGTGAGTGTCCGAGATGTCGCCTCAAAAATATTAAAATAATAAAGCGACATTTCGGACAAAGTGTCCGAAAATATTTTGTCCGAGATGTCGCCTACTCTTTTCCTTCGAGATGTTGTTGTTGTTATCCTATGGTACCCCAGAGGTACAGAGGGCCTTTACAAGATCACGCCACGCCTTCCTATCCTCAGCGACTCTTCTGGCTTCGCTCCAGCTCAGCCCAACGGCTCGCAGCTCGCCTTCCACTGTTCGCTGCCACGTGTGAACGGGGCGTCCACGCCTTCTTCTCCCCCCACGTTGCTGCCAGTCGAAAGCAAAGTTTGCACTGTTGGACTGTCCTCTTCGAATTGTGTGCTTAATCCACCTCCACTTTCGTAAGGAGATTTCTTGCCCGATGGGGGATTGGTGGCACCTCGCCCATAGATCTTCGTTCCGGATGGTGTTCGGCCAGTATATGCGGAGGATCGACCGTAGGGATTTATTGACGAACACTTGCAGTTGGTTCGTCAGGCCCTTTGTCACTCTCCACGTCTCGCAGCCGAATAGGAGCACCGATTTGACGATAGATTCGAAGAGGGAGATCTTAATGCGTCGGGTGAGCACGTTGGACTTCCAGACAGGTCTCAGTTGAGCGAAAGCGGCTTTGGCCTTATTTATCCTGGCAGCGATGTCATCATCCGAACCGCCCTGGGGTGTAATGGTGCTGCCGAGGTAAACAAACTTGGAGACGGTTTCGAGGTTTGTGCCTTTGAGTATCAAGGGATCAGTGTTTCCTTCGAGATGACTGTGTTGTATGTATTCGAGATTCCCGAGAATCAGCCCCCAGCATTTTGGGTTCCAGCATACGCTGAGGTTTATCGTGTTTGTTACCAATTACTATCTTACTATCGGTTTCTGGTTTGCGAATTACGCTGAATTATTTCAAGTGTAAACGGAGGGCCAGTTCTTAACAGACTTAAAAAAACAAGGAGGTACTCAATTCGAAGCGTATTTTTATTTTTTATGTTTCTTACCGCTGAACTTTCTTTTAAAGTCCGACTTTGAACCTCATTATCTCGGAAACCGTTGATTTCCCAGGCATAGTTCCTTGGGCAAAAATGTTCGTTATGACGAGGAAAATACGTGGTTTCCCGCTTTGTTGACGGTCTTTTAACACCCTATACGCGGTATGAGCCTCCATGGGATACCTCAATATGTCGCTGACCTTACGGGACAAACAGACTCTCAAACACAATAAGCCTTATGTAACATTTTCCATTATTAATATGGCCACAAACGACCGTGGTTGAGATGTCTCACTACAACTCAAGTACCAAAGCGAAACGTCATATTGATGCCAAATGACGTATAACAGGAATCCAAGATGGCGGCGATATAGATAGGGACAAACAGAAAGTCAACATTTTCTCCTCTTCTAAAGGGGTTTGAAAGTTAGTGGGATAGTGCCGATTCGCCATTTTGTTTTCTTTTTAGTGTTCCGTACCCGAAGGGTGCCAAACGGGACACTAATACTAAAACTCCGCTGTCCGTCCGTCCGTCTGTCACCAGGCATACATCCCAAAAACCATGATAGTTAGACAGTTGAATTTTTCACAGATGACGTATTTCTGTTGCCGCTATAACAACAAATACAAAAAAAATAAATATATTAAGGGGGCTCCCACACAACAAACGTGATTTGTCCGCCTGCGGGTAAGACTTTAAACCGTGTTTAAATGTCTCTTAGGCTCACGCAGCCTTTGTGTTCGCTTTCACACCGTCGAGAAGCTCTGTGACGTCATCTTAATACTGTTAAGTGGCTAAGGTACTAAGCCTACAGGCCCCTGTGCTTGAATAGATGTGTCTTCTGTCAAGTTAATACACCGTCCCGGGCGCGTCAAATTCGAAACGCTGCATGTCGAGTGTCAATGTGACATGGCCGCGGCAGTGATTGAGTCGTCCGCTCGGTGTAGAGTGTCCCTTGTTAGTCGAGATCCAAATAGCCGTGGATCCTGCGGAAATTCGTTTCGGACAACGGAGACTTCGTGAAAAAAAGTAATTTAACTAAAAACAACCGGACCGCGAGAACGTAATTTACAAGCAAATAAACAAAGCAATAAACCAGAGATCTTCACAAAAGGATGTCCGTAATAATTACAAAAATACTATTACTGTCTTATTTATAAAGTTATATTAGTGCTCAAGATACAGGACAAACGGTTATTTGTACGCCAAAAACGAAAAAAAAAAAAACAAATCAATTAATAGACGCATAATGCCAGTCGCAAAATAAATAAAAAGTGAATGGACGTTTTAACCTTTTTTTTAAATATAAATAAGACGGTTAATCTATGACTCCACAGATTAAAAATTTAAGATAACTGTAAAAATTTCGTCTAATTCCTTCTTTTAGATAGTTATTTATTTAAACTTCTACTTTCAAGCGTGACTTAGAGCGACGTCTTACGTCATATTCTGAATATCCTATTCGAAAATAATATCGTGCCAGACAAAACCGCCTATTAATTCTATTCAAAGATTCAGGATGCGGCTTGGTATACCACCATTGTCTCTCAAATCCTATGCACCAGCGCAATTTACCGGTTCATTTCCTACGAGACCCTGGGGGCTAATTCTCGGCAATCTCGCATTCGAAACATCTCGAAGGAAAAAACTCATGTCATTTCGATCTAGACTGCTCCCGACCAATCAAGGTCCCGATTAAGCTTAGGTTAAGGCTGGAAGATAGCAGCGTGGCGAGAAAGTCAAAATTTTCAGTTTTTTACATTTTGTAGCTAAACTGAGCTATTTTTGTTCAGCGATTTTTCGTTCGCGGCAATAACATAGTATTCTTTTCATTATTGTAAACGACAGAAAAACAATAATTCAGCCGATTATGTGTTCTGGTCTACGAAGCAGTGGCACTGCCCAAAAAACTTGTCGTAGACCAGAACACATAATCGGCTGAATTATTGTTGTTCTGTTGTTTACAATAATGAAAAGAATACTGTTTTATTGCCGCGAACGAAAAATCGCTGAACAAAAATAGCTCAGTTTAGCTTCAAATTGTGAAAAACTGTGAAATTTTGAATTTCCCGCCACGTTGCTATCGTCCACCCTTAAATGTTTATTACTAACATCTTTCTTCGTGTTTTTATGATCCTCATAGTTGGTCGAAATAAATTGAATTGAAATTGAAATTCGAGTCATGACGAGCGAAAAAGGCAATCATCTCGCAGAAATCTCGCGTCTTATGTCGAGGATGACTTCGTGAGAATAGGAGATATGACATTTGAGCAAAATTTTATTTTTCCTTCGAGATGTGTCGAATGCGAGATTCCCGAGAATTAGCCCCCAGAAGCTCCTATTATTAAATTCCCTTCCCGCCATCGCAGCATTCGCAGTGTCCCAGTAACAACGCAACTTATCACGCTACCAACACTAATCACTAATTAGTGCAATGGTGTCAGGATACAGGGTTGTCTCCTGCAAGAGTGACACTTAATTACGTCACTGTCTCAAGAACTATGTTGTGTATTCAAGAAGAACTAGCTTTTTACGTCTTCTCCATTTCACTGTCGTGGTTCCTGAGAAATTAGAATGCCTATAATAACTAAGGCCTATAATAACTAAGGTCTACGTAAATTGATTATTTAAACAGCGTCCACTGGCACCTTCACTCACACTAGATGGGTGATGAGTGCCTGGCACGTTGTATTTAGATGGAGTAGGCTTGCCCAGCACCTATACCATCCTAACAGCTTAGTTGGCCAAGCCCACAGGAAAGACAAGTCAATACGTGTGGAGCCGACTAACCGCGGGTTTCCTCACGAGGTTTTCCCTCAGCGCTAGCGAGTGGTTTTGCTACTTCAAATTCACAAATATACGTAACTTTGTAAAGAAACAAAGTCATAGGTACAAGCCTGCACCGGGAATCGCTTCCGAGTCAAATGTTCTACCACTAGGCCACCACCGCAGCCTTTTTTAGCATAATAACAGCCTTTTTAATTGTGTACAATGAAAACAGCATCTAAACATGAACGAACAGACAAAAATACTTTTTAACGATGTGCTGGAAACCGAATTCTTCAAACTTTAAAAGAATAGTGGAGCGGTAGCTAACTTTGCAATAAAGAAAGAAGATACTCGTATTCGTACGACTACTATAACAACAAAATGGCGACAGCGACAAAATGGCCGCCTCATTTTAGCCGGTTAGCAACAAAGGGCGGTTATATTAGACGCGCCTTCAGTCTTAAATTGTTCCGTTTAAATAAGGTTGGTCATGTTCCGTTCCCGGGAACATTGCCAATCGCTGGAAACATTGCCAGGAACATTTCCGGCAAAGTTTCCCAACTGGGAATTAACTGGGAACTTAGCTCTAACCTTTAGATATTTCAATATTTGTTTACTGATTCTACATAGTTTTGGATTATTTTAGATCAAATAATAGGTTACAAAAACAACCCATATCATTGAAATTACATAATTCATACGAATTTGATTGGTGCTACGGATTTTATAGATTTTTACAATGAAATGCCGATTCCATGCAGTCTCCATGGCAACACTGCAAGGACAAGACACCGTAACCTAACCTAACCGAAATTTGGGTGTTCTGCCACCACCACCAGAGGGGTTAAGCATGTCACGTGACTGACAAATGCGATCCTTCATGAATTATCATGAATTAACAAAAATAATTGTGAATTTATAAAAACATTTGGAAAGTTTCCGGAAATATTTACAGTGGAAACGTTGCCAGTAATGGGAATGTTTCCGAGCGAACATCACTAAATAAGGTGCGACGTCGGCCGAGCCGAATATAATGTGTAAGTAAGGTGTTATAGTTTCGGCTGAGGAAGGGGTAAGTGAGGGTATTAAATTGCGTGAAATGAGGTACACGGCAGGGCGTAACTTATCTTTGTACCCAGGGATTAGTTACGTGAATTAACACGGAATATGTAGGCAGAGCCTGCCTTGTTAGAAACAATGACAATGCCCATTTCGCTTCACAAGTTATTATGTAATCTACAACCGTAAATATTTTAATTTTAATGTTTCTATGTTGATTTTCTTTTGTATACTTTTCTGTACCAACTTTGTAAGTTTTGCCCGAATTTAAATTTCAATAATCTTCAAAGTTTGGCTGGTGAATAAAAACCGGCCAAGTGCGAGTCAAGGGTTTATAAAAACGGTAAAAATTACGTTTTTTGTATGAGAGATCCATTTATTTATTTTATTCTGTTTTTTAGTATTTGCTGTTATGGCGGCAACAGAAATACATCATCTGTAAACAATTCAACTGTCTCACTATCACGGTTCATGAGATATGGTGTCAGCGGAGTCTTAGTAATAGGGTACCCTTTGGGTACGGAACCCTAAAAAGTCACCCAGTATTTACGTAGGTGTAAAATCGAGTATTTTATTTGCTTCCTACGTTGCAGCGTTATTTCAGTGACTGACTTAGGGTGGTATTAATAGTCGTCTGAGTTCACCTACTTGAGATCGATCTCAAGGAGGTAAATGTCAAGCCTTGGGTAATGTCAAACTTGAGTAGCTGTCTGCTTATTAATAGTCACGATCTTGAGATTGACATTGACATTAGCTGACTTACTTGAGTGAGTCGACTTACTTGAGTCGACGCCATATTAATAGAGCCGACTTGAGCTCTGAATTGAGTGAGTCATTCATCTTTTGACAGTCCGTGACGTCTCAATTTCAATACAACGTGGTTTAGAGTACTAGGCATGCATAAAATGTTAAGAAGCTGTAAGATCACTTACTTGAGACCGGAGTCGCTGGCATATTAATAGACACAATCTTACGTGAGTTCACCTACTTGAGACCAGACTTGCGACTGTCATTTCCAAGTGCAGGCGATAGCCGACTCAAGTTCGTGTTTTTCATCACCCGACTACGCAAAGCAATAAGGGGAGTTATTTTCTTTGATAATTAATATACAAAAATGATGTCTAGTCAGCGCGCATCCAAAGCGAACCTACCGCAAGAAGTTGCAGCTTAACAATATACTTAGGACCATCGTCGACATCGGAAGTTACGTGGAAAGGGACCTTGTGGTGTGAAATAATTTGTCGTCGTCATTCGACCGGCACCTCTACCACATCGCTATGACTAGCCAGAAAAGTGTTTCTACCAGCCCGAGTTCTTCAAGCTGCAAAACTCCAGCAGTTCAGAGCCCCACAGTCATATTACCAAGAAAGAACTCCGAAGAGCTGAGGTTTAAAAAAATAAGCTGGTACTAAGTTTGAGTTTAGTTTGGTATATAGCCTCAGACGCTCCGGTTTCCTCACGATGTTTTCCTTCACAGTCAGGGAGTGTTATGTATGCGACTTTGAAATAAATTAATGTCATGGGTAGGGTACATGCCCTCATCGGGACTCGAATCAGGATCCCTCGATTCCGAGTCCATTGTTCTACCCATTATGCCACCACCGCGTCACCATCTAAAACTCAAATACTACCTATAAAGGCATGGTAGAATCAGAAGCTACGAGCTTGTACTTGGTCAAATACAGAAGTGTTGTCAAAATTAAGTTTTAATTTCAAAGAAATACTACTATTTGCAGGCTCCCATAATCTTGTAAGAAACTACACCACACACTAATAAAAAGGCAGAAAGTATATTTCAACTCTTTCCTTACTTACGATGTAATAGGGACTATTTTTGTACAATCCAAGGGAATTATTTCGTGAAACGCACGTACACACGACAACACGTCGACCTTTACACGCTAGTACTCTACTCGGTTACGTTACGGGCGACTTTACAACAAAAGTGCACACTTTGACGTGCTGTCGTGTGTACAATAGAATTTGAGTGCTGTAACGTGAATGACGTCATGTCAATGGTCTGAAGGTATTAGGCGTGCATAAACATCCGGAATCTCTTCTAAGGCGATTGGTGACAGAAAGTTTCATGTAGTATGATACATATCATATAGATGGCAGCACAACATACAATTCAAACCTCTTTACTCGTACCTAGTTTTTTTAAGACAATTTGCCGGCCTTCAAAGCCCAGTTGGACCATAGAGGTTACTAGGCATGCATAAAATATAAAGCGGATATAGTAGGGAAAACTTGAGGGTGTGGTATCATTCATACGAGTAGCAGGTATTCAGTAAATTAAGTTGATACTTGAAGATAAATCTGAATATGGAAGACCTTCATTAATGTTACATAATTATCTTTTTTTTTTTCTAATTGGAAAATAAACAAGCCTGGGAGAGTTGTAACATATTTATTAATACAATATTGTTTCCTAATCATCATCTAAAATTTCTACACCTGACATGAATTTGCGCTTAGTCGAGTATTCTTCCCCTCATTTTATGTGTTCATTCTCCACACATTATTCCAGGTTTCGGGACCAAAGCTGGTGCTTTAAAATTGCCTTGGTTTTTATCCCTCCTATCATAACGCCCTAACTTCGTCGATTATGCGTCGGACAGTAGGTACTTTCTGATTTTCCTGTAATCAAAATAAAACATTAATGTAGTAGAATGATGTGCGCAACGATCAAACGTTAGGTTTGCAGTCGCTCTATAATTTATTATAAATTCGCTTGGCAAATTACTACTTTCTCTACGTAAACATAACCTCTAAAGTTATATTAAATGCGCAAAAAACGTTGATGATGGGGTATTTTAAAGACCTAACTGACGATATCTGTAACTTGTATCGTGAACTATGTATATTTTATACAATTATAGTGAATAAATACCTGTCTTGTCAGCAACTCGTTTGTAGAGGTCATCCAACTGGGTCCGCTAGGTACTGAAGCTCGAAAAACGGAAGCTCGAATAACGGAAGCTCGAATGAACTGAAGCTCTCTGTTGGAAGTTTCCGGCATAATATTTTTCGGCCAAAATATTGAAAATAACCTCTCTGGCGCCACTTATTATCCATAACCGACTAAAACGTTCAATATACTGAAAATCACAAGAATTTACGAGACATTTTTATAATAATTATTTTCGTAGTTTGACTGATGTTTGACAGTAGAAAAAGTTTTTTCTTTTATTCGACAGTTCTGAAAACCATGAAAAAAGTTGTTCACCTTACGAACCTCTTTGAAGGTCAAACTGAGGTTGTGGCTAGCCTCTTTCTAATGTATGGTAGCCTAGTACATTCTTTACTCAAGCGTTGAAATAGTTCATTCTTGACTCAAGTCGAGGACTTGAGATCGGTCTCAAGTAAGCGCTGCTTTATTAATATGCTGAGTTACTCACTCAAGATCAAGCTCTCTGTTGCCAAAGTAACGAATAACAATGCTGAATAAAAATGGCTGAAGCGAGTCAGATCTGTTCCTTTTTGTCTAGACCAGGGTGCCGCTACAAAATTGTGTCGTCATATTGAACGAGCGATCGAAGTATGTTTGTATGTTTGTATGTATGAATGATTGTGTCGTCATAAAAATATAAAGGCGGCTTAATGGAATTAAAAGATTTTTAAAATTCTAACATCCAAATCCAAATCGGACGAAGAGTGGATATGGGGTTAGCAAAAAGTTAGTTATCCTGAGTTCACAGTTCGGGGTGAACCACTAGTTATTATAATCGAGTACCTATTTGGAGTAGAGTTCGTGTTATATCTTGTAACATCACTTTTATGTTTTTGGAATCCTGGACTATTATAGAAATGACAAGTTGACAACTGAATAACACCGGACCATGGACAATTTTATGGACCAAAAGGAGGTCAAACTCAGGTTGTGCCTTTCGAATAGTCTCTTTATAATGTATGGGCGCCTAGTACTTTTGAGTTGGGTTTAAGCTTTTTGACCACATTTTGAACTTTAAATGGTATCATTCGTTCAAATAGTTCATTCTTTACTCAAATCGAGGACTCAAGTTCGCGCCTAAGATAGGTTTATTAATAAGCCAATGTCTCAAGTAGGTGATTTTTGTTTTCTGAGTTCACCTACTTGAGACCGATCTCAAGTAGGTGATCTCAGAGGACTATTAATACCAGCCTTAATAAATCAATTAAGATTGCTTTCCCAGTCGAGCGTGTCGTTGGAAAATTAGTTCCTCATAACTATAGTGTGATGGTTTATATTGATAGCCTACTATTTCGTGTGTCTATGCTGTTACTTTGTATATTGTATTTCTTGTGATATGGAACCTTGTTTTCCGAAATAAAAGCATTTATTATTATTTATTTATTTCATAATATGTAGCTATCTATCTACTGTTACATAATGTTTCGGGCTTATGGTTCAACTAAAGTAGCGTGACGGGAAAACCAACATTTTCACAGTTTTTAGGGTTCTGTATTAAAGGGTAAAGGAAAGGACCCTATTACTACGACTCCGCTGTCCGTCTGTCACCAGGCTGTATCTCATGAACCGTGATAGTTAGACAGTTGACATTTTCACAGATGATGTATTTCTGTTGCCGCTATAACAACACATTCTAAAAAACAGTATAAAATAAATATTTAAGGGGGCTCCCATACAACCAACGTGATATTCGTCTGGCACAGGCCCGTCAGAGGTGGCGTAAGCATAAAGTGAAGAGGCCTTTACTCAGCAGTGGGTGTTAACAGGCTGACGATGATGATGATGGAGTTAGACATACTTCTACAAGTTGAACGAGTAGAAGTTGGACTAGCGAAATTAATATCACCCTAGTCTAGTGTTTTACAAAAGCACGCAAAGGAATCCGGGTCGGCTGGAGTGTTTAGAGGTGACACTTGGAAATACGGAGTGCAATTAAAGTGGAAAATTTCCGTCGTTTATAAGCGTTTTTTTTTTTTGCTTATATAAACTTGAGTTAAACTTGGGTGACTCGAGTAAGCATTTTAATAAAATCTTTATTGTCAGGGGTCTAAAATAAAGCCATTCTAAAATTGCCCGGTGTATGTAATTTATTGTATACTAGCTGTGCCCGCGACTTCGTATGCGTTTTTACACATGTGACATTTAATTTAAATTCGACTGTGGAGGAAAACTCAAAAGGAAGGTTTTTTTTAACCCCCGACCAACAAAGAGGGGTGTCATAAGTTTGATAGCTTTGTGTGTGTGTGTTTATGTGTTTATGAGGGTGTGCCTGCCTGTGTGTCTGTCTGTGTGTGTGTGTGTCCTAATCTAAACAATAAATTTATGATAAAATATGTTTTGTTTAGATTAGGTATCGCCCGTGTAAGATACCAGGAAGCTTAGCATAAGAATTGCCTGGGAAGTATGGGGGTTTATTATGTATCTCCCTCGACGAAGAGTGGGATAGATAAAGTTATAAGCCCATAGATAAGGTCTTACCCATTGTCATGCTAAGCCAGCAAGCAAAGTATAAGGTTGGGTTAGAGCGTATCTACCGCAAATAACTCTGTCTACCCCGCTCTACGGCAAACAAAATATATTTTTTTAATATCAAGTTGGGCTCAGTAGAGTAAATATTTAAAAAAAGGCACAAAAAATTTTCAACCTCGCGTGGGTTCAAATCCAGAACATTTCGACCGCGACGCAACAGTTAAGTACTACATTTCTAACATCGATAAACTTTGTCCGACCTCCACCGAAAACCACTCACAATTCCCTCCAGCAAGCATCATAAGGCTGGGTTAGAGCGTATCTACGGCTCTGTCCATCCCGCTCTACGTCAAACAAAAGAGTGAGATACCTATTATTTTAAACCCATAGATACGCTCTAACCCGGCCTTATGCTACGCTTGTAAGAATTGACTACGCTAGAGTTTTATTATAAGTACTAGTTGTGCCCGCGACTTCGTATGCGTTTTTACACATTTGACATTAAATTTAAATTCGACTGTGGAGGTAAACTCAAAAGGAAGGTTTTTTTTTTAACCCCCGACCAACAAAGAGGGGTGTCATAAGTGTGATAACTTTGTGTGTGTGTCTGTTTATGTGTTTATGAGGGTGTGCCTGCCTGTGTGTCTGTCTGTGTGTGTGTGCCCTAATCTAAACAATACATTTATGATAAAATATGTTTTGTTTAGATTAGGTATCGCCCGTGTAAGATACCAGGAAGCTTAGCATAAGAATTGCCTGGGAAGTATGGGGGTTTATATGTATCTCCCTCGACGTAGAGTTCCCACTAGATAAAGATAGATAAAGTTATAAGCCCATAGATAAGGTTTTACCCATTCTCATGCTAAGCCAGCAAGCAAAGCATAAGGTTGGGTTAGAGCGTATCTACCGCAAATAACTCTGTCTATCCCGCTCTACAGCAAACAAAATAATTTTTTTTAATATCAAGTTGGGCTCAGTAGAGTAAATATTTAAAATAAGGCACAAAAAAAATTTCAACCTCGCGTGGTTTCAAACCCAGAACATTTCGACCGCGACGCAACAGTACTACATTTCTAACATCGATAAACTTTGTCCGACCTCCACGGAAAACACAATTCCCTCCAGCAAGCATCATAAGGCTGGGTTAGAGCGTATCTCTGTCCATCCCGCTCTACGTCAAACAAAAGAGTGAGATACCTATTGTTTTAAACCCATAGATACGCTCTAACCCGGCCTTATGCTACGCTTGTAGAACTAACATTTTCCGCCAAAATAAAATAAAAACAAATGCCGATTTTTCATTTACAATATGCGCCCCAAATGCCAAAAGTCGTAGCGTGCTATTATACAGAGTGTTAAAAGACCGCCAACAAAGCGGTAGACCACGTATACGTATAGTCCTCATCATAACGAACATTTTTGCCCAAGGAACTATGCCTGGGAAATCAACGGTTACGGAGATAATAAAATCGGACTTTTTTTTTTTTTCAGAAATGTCTTCAGTATCTCGTTCTTAACATACCTTCTCAAGAAGCCATATCAAAATTATGGATATTTCTTACAAAAAATCAAGTTTAAATTGCAACTCGCAATGTAGGTTTTCGAGAGAATGTGGTTCAAAGTCGGACTTTTAATTTTTTTTTGCAGAAATATGTTCAGTATCACGTTCTTAACATACCTTCTCAAGAAGCCATATCCAAATAATGAATATTTCTTACAAAAAACGAAGTTAAAATTGCAACCCGCAATGTATTCTAAACATCGGATAGCCTAAGTTACTCCCAGAAACGTGAGTTACGACCATGTTAAGTTTGGTTGAAAACTATTCAACGGTTTTCACGTTTATCGTGTTCATACAGACAGACAGACAGACAGACAGACAGACAGACAGACAGACAGACAGACAGACAGACAGACATAAACTGTTTTTTTTGCATTTTTGGATTTAGTATAGTTTACTTAGTAACCCCTGCTAGTTTTTTTCTAAAAATATTCAATGTACAGAATTGACTTCGCTAGAGTTTTATTATAAGTATAGATATCCTTAAAATCGTGCCCTAAGGGAGTAAAATTGGGTTCGCATGATGTTTTTGGGTGCGAAGTTGCGAAGTTGTGGTATGTATTTCCAGGAAATGTTAACTTACCAAAGTTCTGTTTGTTTTGGCTAATGACACAGGAATAATTCGACTTACCTGAAACAAAAAAGACACATTTCAAATAAGCATTGTTACAAAAAACAAACTGGGGCCGCCTTATTGTCTAACATCAACACCATTCTCACTACTCCCTTTCAAAGCTATTTGGAAGATGTTTACGAACTTCAGACTGCATTTATTTCACAAAAATAAGTACTTGTTTTTCCTTAGTATTGAGAGAACGGAACTTAATATTTATTTCATGATTTTGCCATTTTGAAACTCACGAAAACAATCGCTAATAAATGACAGCTTGTGTGAAACAAATGCGGTTTGAACCTCTAACGCTCCGTCAACATCTTTCAAATGCCAAGGGATCGCGAATCACGATAGACGTTGCAGTTACGCAATCGGGCCCCGTAAACCCTTTTATCGGCCCGTATTGTCGTCTAGTGTCCGCGCGTGATCGGAATGCCAATAAGTGTCGCCGAGTGTAAAAACTTCATGTTTATGGCACGGAGCGATATTAGCGAGCGATAAAAGAGTTAGGGGTAACGCTGTTTGTGTGTTTAGAGATGCGCTTGAACATTTGATATACCGAACATGGAATTTATTATGTTTTTAGGCTTCCGGAAACGTGAGGAAACCCGCGGCTTAGTTGGCCTCACACATATTGACTTGTCTTTCCTGTGGGCTAGGCCGACTAAAGCTTATAGGATGGTATAGGTGCTGGGCAAGCCTACTCCATCTAAAACAATGTCCCATAAAACAATGTCAGTACGCGAGTCCTACTCGCACTTGGCCGGTTTTTTTGCATATTGAGGGTATTAAAGCCTAGCTTGACTAATCGAATATACGAAGGGCAAGTCGACCAGTCGGACGTCCCAAGTATCGCTGGATTGACGAAGTCTCAAAGGACTTGCGCGAACTCCAGATGGAAGATTGGAGAGAAGTGGCGCAGGATAGAGAGAAATGGCGTCTTTTGGTTGCGGAGGCCAAGATCCACTTCGGATCGCTGTGCCAGCGTAGTAAGTTGACTGATCGAAAGAAAGAAAAACATTGATTCATACGCCATTACCATAATTACCATGTACGGGGTAGAAAACACCACTGTGCTTTCACCATGGTATCATCATACCAGCCTGGTACGTGACGACATTCACCTACTCTGTAATTTGGTCTAAACAGCTTCCTCGTGGCTTTCCTATACTTCCTTTTATCTGCTGTAAAAGACGCCAAGACAAAGATAAAGAAGCACTTCCAGTGGTTTGATCAAAAGGAACAGCAAACATACAGCGCTAAAGGCGCAACCATATGTAGCGTTACACCCAAGTAAAGGTAAGCTTTAATGTCTCATGTGAGGCACTAATAACGCAGTTAACACGCCCGCTCGTTCTAAAGAAAATTGCCTCTGGAAATACATACACAGTGCAAAATACAATAGGACAGAGGTACGAAGTTTGTAATGTGCGTCGTTGTTGTATTATGGTAGTTGAACGAGCGAGCGGTTCCGAGTCTGCTTGAACAATCCGGCGATTGTATGTATGAATGTTCGTTCGTCGGATCGTTATGAAATTTAGTAGGCGGGTAAATGAGGCAAAGAGAATTTTTAAGTTCGAACATGAGCCAAATCGGTCGAGGGGTTGCTAAGATATGGGGTCGCGAGTTCAAAGTTCGGGGCGAATTATGATTCTTTAAAAGTGGAAAGGCGCATTGTAATGGCACCCAGAAGCAGTGCATCGGTAAAGCTGTCGTTTTAGGGTATTCTCATTTCCTACACCTAGTTTCTGACGAGATAAATTAATGGAAATTCTTCCGGAGACATTGATGTATTGCTTTTTAGAGACAAAGAGAGAGTTTTAAACGAGGGGTTGGATTAAAAATGTGCGAGGAAAAGTTTTGCGACGATATTATGATGGCGCGATGAAAGCGATTGTAGTTAGCGGGTATAACCCGTGCCAATAAAGAAAACATTTAGGATGAACTGCAAAACATACGCCCTCTCGCTCTTATCATAATTATTCAATCAAAGCGAGAAAACGCTAGTTTTGAAGTTCATCCTAAATGTTTTCTTTATTGACACGGGTTATAATCGGTAGAGGTTGGTTGGTAGCTTAGAAAAGCTACATAAATGACAAGAGAGGCGGTGGCCTAGTGGTAGTTTATAGACTCGGAAGCGAGAGACCCAGGTTCGGTTCCCGGTGCTGGTACCTATGAGTTTCATTTATTTCAAAGTTACGTACATTTGTGAATTTATAGTAGTAATACCACGCTGACGGCGAAGGAAAACATCGTGAGGAAACCTGAGGAGAGGCCCTTAACGCGAAAATACTATGCGCTATGCGGATGCATTGAGCAAATGAGCACGCGTGGTGATTGAGCTCGAACTCTCTATCTGAGAGAAGGCTGAGAGAATGAGAGATGTCTTTTCGCAATGGCCCGTTTTCAACTGTCAGTTAAAAGCTGAATTCAAAGCCCTTGGTAGATGGCGCTCATAGGCTTGGCCATACAAGAACCAGGTAGTGGGTGTCAAATTTTGCTTACATAGATTAATAGTATCTTCAGAAAAAGCAAAATTTGACAGCCGTGAAAACGGCTCATTGACATCATCTGCCTCGATGAGTCCGCGCGATAATCGACTGTGTGGATAGGATTTTAGCTAAGTTTTGTTTCCTGAATATATTACAGAGGCATTTCAGGCATTCCTCTTTAGCTTCAGTTCTATTTGTGTCTTACTTAACGCATAGTTTAACGCGATAATTAAAACGTTACGTAGATGAGGCGTCATTTTACAAACAGCGTCGCTCAGATTGTAACAAAGCGTTTAAATTACACTAATATTATACAAGGTGTTACAAAAGATCCTAACTCTTTTTACAAGGTAATAAATAGCACGCGATGATAGGGATCACATCACAAACGAAGTTATTTTTGCTCTATGTCATTCCGTTAAAGTAATAAAATTTGAACGCTGTGGCGAGAGAAAAGTATTTTTTAAATATTGTATTCATTGACTCTTAAAATGTTTTAACAACTCGAAGCTATGCAAATGCACCTACACACACAAACATATTTTTAAATTTGATCTACTACAAAAAACAAAAGGTTATGAAAAAATATTTAAAATTATTTTTTTTAAGGTAATATAATAAATAACAAAAAAATATTTTTAATACAGTTGCTCAAAAAGTGGCGTATTGCAGGGACGTATAGCGTTCGGGATGTGGGCTATTACACACGCGTGCTTTTTTTTTACCTTTCCCGCACTCGTGCGTTTTCTTTCCCAACTGTCAAAATAATGTCTATTAAAAAGAAAAACCAACCATGAAGTTTTTACTAAAAAGTTTTTGTGATTCATGCAAATACGTATATTTCTAAAAAGAAGCTACTAATTTGTTTCAATATCAGATTTAATGATTTTATTGAATGAGTTTGGTTAGGTTTCATTTCATTAAATTTAATTTTCATTTCATATCAATAAAAAACTTCTACTGAAGACTTGGCTGTATGCATAGTTGCCTTTGCCTACCAGAATGGGTGAAGAAAAAAAAACTCTGCTTATATTCTACGGTTGGCGCCATTATGATTTTTCAGAAATTTTCTTTGCTTTAGTTGTTTGTTGCACAAAAGAGTAATTTCGACCCTAGTTTTTTTTAATTAACAGCCACAGGAACTCAGTATAATTGCACAAAATGCTTCGGAGAACATTTTACCGGAAAAGTCAAAAATGCTAGGTTAGTTGAGTTTATTGTGTTTTTATTATTTTATTAAATTGCTTTATTTTTTCGCAACTGTATTAAAAATAGTCGTTCAGTACACGTGCGGAACCGTCATTGCAACTTGTTCCGACTGTCAACCCTCGCCTTCGGCTGCGCCTCGGCTCGGGTAGCCATTTGTCGGAACTCGTTGCAATGACAGCCTTTCCACACTTGTAATGAAATATACTATTTCAACTTTTTTTTACATAATTGACATCCTGTTGACCAGTAGGTTACACCCTCTAAAAAGAGTGTGCAAGTCAAAGGAAATGGGGTCAAGCCCCAAAACGGGTGCAAAAAAAGAAAAGAAAAAACGCGTAACTTCCAAAAACTCCTACGAGAATAAAATTTAATTAGTAAAGAATGTCGCCGCGCTATTTGTTTCGCGCCTAGCCGGTAACTAATTGCTTTCTTCCAATTTACGTCTGATAATGGCTCGTATTGGGGTCCGAGGGACAAGAAACTATGGAGAGGAACTACAGAGAATGGGATGGAAACTTGTCAAAGTCAATCGAAAATATACTTTTACTTTGACAAGGTTGCTTCGACGCGATTAGCTTACCACGCGCGTCTCAGTTCCAAGACTACATGTTTTACGAGAACTATAGGTAAGGTAACTTGTAAGGCACTGCAGCGTTCGAGTGTTTGTTTACTTCACCTATCTGTCATTGTCACTGGACGCTATATAATTAATCTAATAGATGTAAAGGCGAGTTACGGTCTCTCCTACCTTGGCCCAAACCTGAATACCTACCTCCTTTCTCTCTCAAACCGCCCAGTTCGCGGATTCGGCGTCCGCGCCATTGTTTCACGGTGGCTTTAATTAAACCTCCCGTGAATAATACCGTCTGTTCCCTGACATCCTGTAGTCTTGGATAAAGGCTGCTGTCCACTAGCGGCGGATCGGGTCTCGGAGCGCATCGCAAGATCGCAACGCAAAAATCCGGCGACTATTTTGAGTTGCGGCCCGACCCGCCCCGATCCGCCGCTAGTGGACACTGTTTCATATAAATACAGGCAGGCGGATTTTAAGTTGCGGCCCGCCCCGGCCCGATCCGCCGCAAATGGACGCCTAGCTTAAAAGCGTAGCGGCCCCGTCGGGCGCACAGGAAAACCGCTATAGGTACAAATCATGCTTCAATAGAACGTCCAATCATGGTCAGTCAGTCCCCTCCGGTTTCTACTACATTTCTACGTTTCTACTACTAGATTCATTATAGTGGCTCTTTTATCGACGGCTATGGTCATAAAAAGGGCACACTGCGTCCAGCAAACGATGGAAACCGAGAGGATCAGTTCGCTGGTTGTAGGAGAACAACGAAAAAATCCCGGTTTTGTCCTTCTACTTGGGACGCCATTGATACGCCATTGTGTTACAGGCTAAGGCCCCAGAACTTTAAACGCAGTAAATTCGTCATCCAAATTAACGCTAAGCCGTATAAACACAGAGGCATAATTCTGCAGAGATTGTCCAATCATAAAACGGAGCATCATCGTCTATACATGAATCTTCCCACTCCGAGCGGGCGATTAAAATCGTGAATGAAATACGCGGGGATTTATTACTCGTAAATACATACGCGCTTGTAGAGCGGACGGCATCTCAAGGCCCCCCGGTCCGGAGAATGACACTTTTGCCACCAAAACTTTCACTTTTAGCACCAAGGTACACTGTGTAAGAAGCGCTTCGAAGACAGAGATGATCAGTTCCGAAAGTGGAAGTATTTAATAAATACCAAATTGTACTGCGAGCTATTAAAATCGTGAATGAAATACGCGGGGATTTATTACTCGTAAATACCTACGCGCTTGTTGTAGAGCGGACGGCATCTCAAGACGCTTGTGCCTAGATGATTATAATTTTGGTGCAAAAAGTAAAAAACACCGAGTAAAATTGTTTCAGTAGGCACATACTACTCAGTTAGATAATTTGCCTAAGCCCTACCCTACACCATCCTCTATGAAATAACCCATGAAATGTGCGCAACATTTATATGTATAAAATGTATATGTATGTATGCCCGCAACTTCGTCCCCGCAGACTTAGTTTTTTTTAATAAAAAACTAAATAATAAAACTAAATAATAAAAAAATAGCCTATATAGCACTCAGCGATCACGTAGCTTCCCATTAGTGAAAGATTATTTTAAATAGGTTGAGAAGTTTTGGAGATTACCCCCTACATACATACATACTTACAAACTTTTCCTCTTTATTATATTAGTGTAGAAAATTCAAAGGCCTATGTATTCCTACAACTTATCTAAAACAAATGTTTTCCAGTAAATTCAAGGCCACACTATGCCGTGCCATTACGCGTTGTCCGTACTATAGTGTAGGTGTACTGCACACCAGCAATAGATTCTAGCCCGTCTCACTCAACGTGAGCCTAGATGTTTTTTTTTTTCAGATCGTAAAAAGTTTGATTGGTTTGTTTTTTCGAGTGGTAAAATTATTGTGTTGTTTCACGAAGACTTGAAGCCGGCATTTCGCAAAGCCGATCCGAATAGCTGCAGATTGTAAAGTGGGCTGAATGGATGAGTGGATCGAAAAAACAATCCTCGTGTCGTTGAATTGTTTTTCACAATTTTTTGAAGCGCTGTCAGGCTGAGCTTGTACACACGACAGCACGTCGAACCTTGCACGCTAGCACTCTACTCGGTTACGTTACGGGCGACTTTACAACAAAAGTGTTCAATCTGACGTGCGATCGTGTGTACATGAATAGACCCATTGGACCCAAGTAAAGCTAACCTACAGTAGGTATCGTAATCCTAACTCCAAATAAGCAAAGTTCGCCGAGTGCCAAGTTAATCTAACGTTATTATTGCGAGGGCCCAACTTCACTAATGTCGGTATAAATCCGAGTGTCGAGAGTCGGCGGCGATTGTCATTATCATCTCCTGTTGGACCCACTTCCACCGTGTAGTGGGTTAGTCCCGGGTTAAGATTGTAAATCAATCAGGGGCCGAAAAGCTTTGTAAACAGTGGCTGAAAGTGTAGTTTTCTTACAAAAATATGTCTCAAGAATGATTCCTGCCGCGGTGGCACGATACCATGACAAACTTTTAAATACAGAACAATTAGAAAAAAAAATGTATGGAAAAAAATGCACCAGTCACAAAAACACCAATGTCGTAGAGCAAAAGTTAATAGATATCACATTAATTTAAAAGTAGACCTGTTTCAGGAAAAAAGCAATTAAAAAATTGCCCTGTATTGTGCTGTCGAGTGGCGCCAACTTTTTAGAGCCTAAAACCTAGATCCAAGATATTAGGACCCATTAATAAAATCTGCACAAGTTAAAAACTGTCAATTTTGGCTTGTCCTGGTTTTGTTCATTGGTTTTAGGGTCTAGCATCTAGGCCTTAGGTCTTAAAAATAGTTATTACTAGGGTTGAGACTTGAGAACTTGACGGTCCGCTTTGAAAAAAATATTCGCGGCCCTAGTGTGCCTTGCCGTTTTACCTTCGGAGATGGGCATAAACAAACAAGTGTTATTTAAATCTTAAGCCGAGCTTATCTCGTCGCGCGCACGCGGGTATCCTAGAGGGCAATGTGGCTTATCTTTAATGATCCATTAAAATCTGTTAGCCGTAAAAATATTAACGATATTTAGCACTCTGCGCGGGGAGGCGTGTTATAACGGAGATCGTCTTTTTAGCACGCCTTTTAAGTTAATTTTTTATACAGGGTGTTTCAGAAATATCCTGTGACACTAAAAGGGGTCGAATAAATCACTAACACAAGCCACTTTTATTATAGAACCAAGTGCGAAATCTCGGTCAAGCCTACTCCATCTACAGGGTGCACTCTAAGTCGATAGCGGAACTTTAAATAGGCTTTCTACTGATCAATAAAAACAGTACTAGGTGGCGAAAAAATTGGAGCGAAATAAAATCATCCGTTTCATTGGCGCAGTACTGAGTCGACCTTTTGTATGGAACAGCTGATATTTTTTTCGCTCCATTTTTTTCGCCACCTTGTACAAGTTGCTTGTATTGATCAGTAGATGGCCTGCTTTAAGTTCCGCTATCGACTTAGAGTGCACCCTGTAGAATAAGAATCAGAATATTCTTTGCTGTACTACAAAAACATTAAAAGGACTGACAGCATTAAAAAATCGTAATTGAAGCCGTCTACTGAGAGCCCATTTTGGCACCATTGCGTTAGACTCAGGCCCTAGAAGTCATAGGAACGTGCCCGCACCGGGATTCGAACCTGGGACCTCACGCTTGTGTGTCCAACGTTATACCAACTAGCTAAGCTAACTGCCGATTTCTGAATTGAGAAATTCACTAAGCAAATAAGTATCGCTCTATTCCCAGAAAAGGGCGTGACAGAACGATACTTAAGTATTTACTTAGTGAATTTTACTAAGCAAATGCTTTCGTATCGCTCTGTCGCGCTCTTTTGTGAGAAATCTGCTGAGACAGGACGATACTTACCCATTTGCTTAGTGAATTTCTCAACTCAGAAACTGGGCCTTAGGCCAGGTTTCTGAATTGAGAATTTTACTAAGCACATACTTACGTATCGCTCTGTCACGCTCTTTTGTGAGAAATCTGCAGAAACAGGACGATACTTACCCATTTGCTTAGCAAAATTCTCAACTCAGAAACCGGGCCTTAGGCTACCACAGCTACTAAGTAAACTTAAACAGATTCCATTGCATCGTGCGGTCGTCTCAACATAGTTTCCAGTTGGCAATAACCGTAAGCCCATGTAGAGGCAAGAACTATGAAGATTAGAAAAGTTTGCACTAGACATGTGTAGGTAATGCTTGTAATATTACAAAAGACATATTACACAACGGTGTCATGAAATATTACACATTACACGAGAGAATAAAGCATGGCACATAGCATTTCATTACACTAGATGACATGAAACATGACACATGGCATTTCAGCAGACTGTACGTACTGCAATGAAAGTGTGCTGAAATACCATGATGTCATGTTTCATGTCTGTAGTTGTACTAGCCGTTCTTAATCGATTGGCAAAGTTAAGCAACAACGGCCGCGGTCAGTCCTTGGATGGGTGACCGCTAGTGGCAATAACATCTGAGCGCTTCCGTGCTTCGGAAGGCACGTTAAACCGTTGGTCCCGGTTGTTGTTGATTAATGACAATCGTTAAGCCATGTCAGAGACCCTTTGGGTGGTCTTAAAACTCTGACACCAGGGGTGGCCACTACCTCATACGATTACCTACCATGTCTGCAATGAAGAAATACCATGATTTCATGTTTCATGTCTGCAATAACGAAATACCATGATGTCATGTTTCATGTCTGCAATGAAGAAATACCATGATGTCATGTTTCATGTCTGCAATGAAGAAATACCATGATGTCATGTTTCATGTCGGCAATGAAGAAATACCATGATGTCATGTTATGTTTCATGTCTGCAATGAAGAAATACCATGATGTCATGTGTCATGTTTGGTGCCATGATATAAGGTAATATCACGCAGTATGAAATGTCATGAAATATATCATGACTTCGAAGTGCACTGTTTCGCGCATGTCTAGTTTGCACCTTACAATTATACCGCACGGATTAACTCGTGAGATGGTTTGAGGATTCGGGCCTACTAAGCTTTGTAAGGCCTACTACACAAAGCATGTACTTGTAGTACGTGTAGGTGCGAGGTATGGGGGCCTTAGCCTGTAACGCAATGGCGTATCGACGGCGTCCCAGTAGCCTTCTACTAGCAACTAATCCTCTAGAATTAGACGCAGAATATTATTTGCTGCACTACAAAAACAATAAAAGCACCGACAGCATTAATAAATCGTAATTGAAGCCGCCAACTGGGAACCCATTTTGGCACCATTGCGTTACAGGCTAAGGCCCCTGTTGTTAGAGTATTTAGGCCGCCTCTGACTGAAACGCTGAGCGAAAGGGACAACCTGAAGAAAATCTACAAATCAAGATTTCGCATTCCCCATTTTCCTTTCTAAAAACTCGTCCGATTTCGATTTTTTTCTTTTACTTATATCACAAGAAACTACATGCTTTCTGTACTCTCGATTTAAAATTGATAATAGACGAAAACAGAAGACATAGACGAAGCCTTGACTTTTGCTGACCGAACAGCAAAAGTCAAGGCTCAAGGTTTGCCAGAGAGCAATGGAGCGCAATATAAACAGATGGTATCCGAAACACCACACTGCTCTCAAAGACGCGCATTGCCGACGTAGGCGTCCAAACGGCAAAGTTAAAGTGGAGCTGGGCGGGACATATTATGAGCCGTATGCACCCGGATAGGTGGGCAAAAATCACCGCGGAATGGGTGCCAGCAGATGGACATCGAAGTCGAGGTAGGCCGCGGAATGGGTGCCAGCAGATGGACATCGAAGTCGAACCTAGGCCGCGAAGACGCTGGCGGGACGATCTCGATAAATACCTGCCGGGGTGGTCCGAGGTGGCCCAGGACAAAAAAGTCTGGACTGAAGTGGGAGAGGCCTTTGCCCAGCAGTGGGACACTAACATCAAGGCAAAGTAAAAAAAAATAGACGAAAAAAGGCGCTGATTTCGATTAAAAAACCTACCCAGCAAAAAGTATCAAATCACCTTTCTGGGAATGTACTCTTACCGAGAAAGGATGATTTTAAAGTATACTAAAATTACAAAATTGCAGAAAAAGCTGTTGATTCACAAGGTTCGTAATGTAGCGTACAGATCAAAGTGTAGCAACATCAACATGCAATGTAATATTTTCCATAGATTTTAATGTGTTCGCGGGCACACTGCGCGCGAAAAATGTATGAAAAATGGGTACATTGTGTTGCACGTAATCTGTACGCGGCTTTAGAGCTAGTAAAAATCAAAGCCTCGTCTCAATGAGGCTACCGATGCAACGGGGTTACGAGATTGTGCTATGATGGTTTGGTTAGTTCATTACCTAACCCCAAAGTCCATAAACCGAACGCTACAGAGCGCTGACGACATCTCCTAACCCCCGAAACACGCCCGATAACCCTAATATGCAAACGATATGCATCTCAGTGGGCACTTAGGTGTAGTGATGTACGCTCGGAAACATTCCCACTCCCGGCAATGTTTCCACTGGCAATGTTCCCGGAAGTTTTCCAATGTTTCCATAAATTCCCAGTGATATATATTTTTTGTTAATTCATGCTAATGGCCCGTTTTCAACTGACAGTTAAAAGCTGATTTCAAAGCCCTTGGTAGATGGCGCTCATAGGCTTGGCCATACAAGAACCGGGAAGTGGCTGTAAAATTTCGCTTACACAAATTAATAATAATATCTTCAGAAAAAGCGAAATTTTACAGCCATGAAAACGGCTCATTCTTAAAGTATCGCGTTGGTTAATCACGTGATATGCATATTTGCATAAGTGTCTTGTACGGTGGGCCACAATCTCAGATATCCCATGGCAGCTCTTATCGCGCGCGGCATAAGGGCGCCAATCGAACAAAAAGGGATATCTGAGACTGTGGCCGACTGTACCTGCAGTGTTGCCACATGGAGACTATAAAATCGGTATTTCATAAAAATCCATCTGAAATCCGTACTACCTAACAAATTCGTATGAATTATGTTTTTAGTAATTTATTATTTGGTGTATAAAGTATCCAAAACCATTTACAAGTCAGTAAACAAATATTGAAATATCCAAAGTCTAGAGCAAAGTTCCCGTTAAATTCCCAGTTGGGGGAACATTGCCGGCAATGTTTCCAGCGATTTGCAATGTTCCCGTTCATCAATAGTCGTAAGGACCCGTACCGTTGTACGGGTTATCTTCTAGCCTCCTTTGACGGATTATCGGCCAGTTCCGTCGTGGGTTGGCGATATGGGGTCTAATGGACCCTGCTTGCCCGTTCGACGGTTATGGCGGCTTTGCGACGTCGCCAGAAGGTATCATCTAAGATACGCTGGTCGCTGAGATTTGCAGAATATGTGCCTTTATTGTTGCTGTGCCTTTATTGACAGTTTAAATAACGAATGTTACCGTTACCGTGGTCGTATCTAACCCTAATTATCACCACTAATCGTAAGGGACATTGTTAAGATATCTACACACAATTTACGCACACAATGAAGTCGCTAAAATGTATTCAAGTAGTGAAAATGTCAGTATTTTCAGATTTTCTAGTGATAAAACATTGGAAACGGGATCCGATAGCCCGTCTAATATTGACGATCACTCACTTCACAGACGAAATCGCGATAATAAATCAAATTATGACTAATAAATAACTAATGAAACCCTGATGAAGGAAACGAAATAAACTGAAAAATAAATCAGTACACACGACAGCACGTCGACCCTTACACGCTAACAGTCTACTCGGTTGCGTTTACATCGGTTGACTTTACAACAAAAGTGTACACTCTGACGTACTGGGTCGTGCGATTGTACAAGACTTTATCACAGAAAATAAAAGCGAAAATATCATCACATATTTTGGACGTCTCCAAAAGCAATGCGATAAATACAAATTAATTTACCGTTCCCAGATCAGATTCGAGTAATTTTATCACGTTTATTTTCCCCTCCGTTGAGTAAACACGTTTTTGTCAAAAGGAAGCCTGTAGAAAGTTTGTTTCCCGACATCACAATCAATATTTAACACAAACCGCTTGGTTGGAAGCCGTAACAAATGCGGGAGTGGTGCTATGGGAAATGTTGGGTGCTATGAAAGCTGTTTTTTTTTTACTTAGCCTCGATGTTAGTGTCCCACTGCTGGGCAAGGCCACACTTTTCGGTCCTGGGCCACCTCATACCACACCGGCGTGTATTTGACGAGATCGTCCCGCCAGCGTCTTCGCGGCCTACCTCGACTTACATCTTTTAACATACTTACTGCCGGTTTCTGAATTGAGAAAATCGCTGAGCAAATGGGTAAGTATCGTCCTGTCTCTGCAGATTTCTCACAAAAGAGTCTCGCTCTGTCGCGCTCTTTTGTGAGAAATCTGCAGAGACAGGACGATACTTACGTATTTGCTCAGCGAATTTCTCAATTCAGAAACCGGCAGTTAAAAAGGAGGAGGTATTCAGTGCAGCCGGTATGGCGGTATATTTAATTTAAGATGATGATTCTATTTTTTATGTTTCCAAATTAAAATCACTCACTTGGGTAATTGTAAACACTTTTTTATAGAATAAAAATGCGCTTGGCTTCTACATCAAACATTTACCGACGATGCTACGGAAAACATTTAAAACAACAAAAAAAGGCACAAAAACTTGAGATCAAAATATTCATTACATTTTTTTCTAAAGCCAAACCCATTCTAGAAAAAAAAGGCATAAATATGAACGAAGCGATCCCTCAACATATAAAATAATCTTAAAAAAGACTGAACACCTCTTTATCTACTTATCTCATTCTTCTAGCGAAGTCAACAACGCTCCTTGGCATTATAACCCTTATTACTTTTTTTTTTTTTTTTTTTTTTTTTCTCTTCTGTTTTCCGTAACTTGGCAATCTGTTTGCAACAATGGGCCATTCACTTGTCTGTTTAAATGTCTATCTGAGAAAATGCATCCAGTGAGCCTTCCTCATGTCCTGCTGGCGAATCTATTTTTCAGGGTGGGGATACTGTGTCTCCTCAATCGGGTGAATTGCACACTTCCTGTGCCTTCAAGTTCAGCCGCGAGTTCATTTACATGTTTCGATAGTCTTATTTGGTATTTATCGCTATATTTAGCGATCTCTTCCTTTACTGTAGCGATTTTTAGGTCCATCTGAATGTATCTGTTGCTTATGTAGTATGGTATGTTGAACATTTTCCTGATTGTTTTGTTTTGAAATCTCTCCAAAATTTCGAGATTGCTGTTGCTAGCCGTACCCCAGAGCTGGATTCCGTAGGTCCAGATAGGTTTCAGGATTGTTTTGTAAATAGCGATTTTGCTAGTTTGCGATAGTTGTGATTTTGGTCCAGTTAGCCAGTACATGCTTCTTAGTTTATGATCCAGTTGCTTGCGTTTTGTCCAAATATGCGTTCGCCAGGTAAGCCTGCGGTCGAGATGTATTCCCAGGTATTTGGCATTTTCGGCTTGAGGTATTTCTTTGCCATAGAGCTTGACTGGTGGGCAAGTTTGCCTTCTTAGGGTGAAGGTCACGTGAACAGATTTCGTTTGATTTGCCTTGATGCGCCATACGTCCAGCCATTTCTCAATCTGGGACAAGTGGTCTTGCAGTTTTGCAGATGCAACATCTGGCTTCTCGTGGACAGAGAGGATCGCTGTGTCGTCTGCGTACGTCGCGGTGGTGGTTTCTTGACGTGTTGGAAGGTCAGCAGTGTATATTAGATAGAGGACTGGCCCCAGGATACTGCCTTGAGGGACTCCTGACTTTATTTCACACAACTGCGAATTTTCTGTGTTATGTTTAACTTCAAAGCATCTGAATTCCAGGTAGGATTTGAGGATATTATAAAAGGAGTGTGGGAGCATCTTCTTTATTTTATACAGAAGTCCTTCATGCCAAACCTTATCGAATGCCTGACCTATATCCAAGAATACAGCAGAGCAGTATTGTTTTGTTTCGAGTGTTCGACCAATTATGTCAGCAAGCCGGTGAACTTGTTCTATAGTCCCATGTTGTTCGCGAAATCCAAACTGGTGAGTCGGAATTACTTTGTGCAAGTGCTGGCGCATCCTTTTGAGAAGTATTTTCTCTAACAGTTTACCGCATACTGGCAGCAGGCTGATTGGCCGGTAGGAACTTGCTTCGGGGGGCGGCTTCCCTGGCTTTGGTATCATGATGACCTGTGCTATTTTCCATTGACTGCAGAAGAGCTCTAGTCTAAGACAGGCATTGATTAGTGTGGTCAGCATTAGTGTACCTTTCCTAGGTAGCTGCTTCAATAGTGTGGCGTCAATGTGTTCGTACCCAGGCGATTTACCTTCTTGGAGTTGCATAACTTCTTGCCTAACCTCTGTAGGGGAAGCACTTTTTAGTGGCATGCACATCTGAATTGGACTTTTTAGGTATTCGTATATTTGTTCGTCGTGTTCGGGATAAGTGCTTGTGTGTGGGTTGAATACGGTTTTAAGGTATTCAGAGTATACCGTAGCCTTTTCAAGGTCCGATCTAGCCCAAGAGCCACTGGTAGACCTGATTGGAGGGATTTGGTTTTTTGGTTTTTTGAGCTTTTTGGTGGCTTTCCAGAGTGAGTAGTTGGTTAGGTGTGTCGGGGAAAGATCAGCCAGGTATCTTTGAAGGTTATCGTCATTTAGCTTCTTGATAGCTTGTTTGAGATCTTCTGAGGCCCTATTAAACGCCTTCTTATCTTCTGGGTAACGAGTGTTGTGCCAAATCTTTCTTAGACGTCTTCTCTCATTTACTTTGTCCTTTATGTATCTAGGATATTGGTGAGATTTATTAAGAGCGGTTTTATCCAAGTTGGGTGTAGATTCATTTGCAGATTTGTGAATCAATTTATTGAAGGCTTCAACGGCAAATTCCACATCCTCACTCGTTTTAAGAGGAATGTTGAGGTTTACGCCGGAAGTTATAATTTCCTGGTAGTGGTCCCAATTTGTCTTCCGGTTGTATAATCTTGGTGGAGGGTCTACCATTATTATTTTACAGTCTACGTTCAAAAAGACTGGTGTGTGGTCTGATGACAGGTCATTACTGGTTTCGATACACATATGGGTGTTAGGAATGTTCTTAACTATGAAGAAATCTAGCAGATCGGGTATTTTTTTCTTGTCCGTGGGCCAGTATGTGGGCTCACCGTGTGACATGCATTGTAGGTTGTGGTTATTAACTGTTTGGTAGAGTTGGTTACCTCGAGGCATCGTTATTCTTGAGCCCCAATATACGTGTTTTGCATTCCAGTCACCTCCACATATAAATCTGTTCCCGAGTGTAGAGAAGTAAGTTTGGAATTCATCTTTAGTAATAGTATTCCTGGGCGGACAGTAAACAGCCGAGACTATAGTTTCAGTTTTCTTATCTTGGATTTTAACTGATGTTGCCTGAATTTTAGCGGTGCAGTATTCTTCGTGTAGGTGGTGTTTGATATTATTTTTCACTATTACTGCTGAGCCTCCGTGTGTATTTCCGGATGGGTGGTTAGTGTTGTAAATTGTATAGTTTCTAATAGTCATATGGGTTCGTGATGTGAAGTGTGTTTCAGTTATTAAAGCTATGTCAACTTTTTCAGTATGAAGAAATAATTCAAGTTCTAATCGACGTTCTGTCAATCCGTTGGCGTTCCACGTGACTATACGTAGGCTTAGCGGCATTTTGGAACCAGATGTGTTATTAGTTGGATCATACGATCCATCATGTTGTCTACCATTCTCTGCATGATGGTTTGGAATTTATCAAACATTTTCTCTAGTACTTCCTCCAAGTTACTATTATCATTGTTTCGGGCGGATTCTGCATATGTTACATTGGATGTCTTTTGTCTGGCAGTGTAGCTTTGTGTATCTGGTGGCTTATATTGCGCTCCGCCGTCTGTGTTGTTGTTGTTTTGTTGTTGGGGTGGTGGCGGTTGTAGATTTAGTTTTTCGAAATTTTTGGTTTTAGGCTTTCGTATCAGCTCCTTGTATTGCTTGTATTTTTTGCAGCCCTTATAACTAGCTGGATGTTTCTCCTGGCAGTTTGCACATGTTGCATCAGTGTCTGGTTTCTTGGTGCACTCAGTCGTGGGGTGTTCATCGCCGCATTTAACACATCTGTATGGTCTAAAGCATTGGTTTTTGGCGTGACCAAACCTTTGGCATCTTTTACATTGAAGAATGTCATTTTTTTTCTTGTATGGGGCTTCAAATGTTATTATCATGTGATTTAGTTTGGTAATTTTGAAAATGTCTTTGTTGTTGTGTTTGGGTTCAAGGTCTACATAGTAGAGGGGTAGCGGTTCTTTTGTTGCTTTGTGTCTTGCATTTATTATATTTCTGACTTCGTGACCGAGTGCTTGCAGATCGAATTTTATGTTGTCGACATCTTCAGATGCATGCATTCCCCGAAGGACAACTCGATAGGCTCTTTCACTTTTCAGTTTATATGTGTAATGACTTACGTTTTTCTCTAATAAGCTTTCCCTTATTTTCTTGTAGGTATCAATATCGGTAGGCATTATCTTTACGATGTGACCTGATTTGAGAGTGGTAATAGTGTACATATTACACTCTGTGATAGTGGCTAGCAATTCCTTTAGGGCTGTTATGTTAAGTACTCCTGTGACAAAAATTGGTTCAGGTTTTGGTGGTTTTGGTTGGTTGGACTCTTTAGTCTGGCTGTCTTCGACGTCCAATATTTCGTATTGGTTTTGTGTTGGTACAGAGTATGTTGTCTTTGAGACTTTTTTAACAGTGGGCTCAGGACTGGTTTTTGATCGTTTCCTCTTGGACGGTGGTACATGATCTGATTGCCATGTATTAGGGTTATTGCTCTGTGTCTGGGCTGTGGATGCAGTTGGCTGGGACATTTCCATTCCCATGAATGAGGCAGGCATTTGATTAGTTGTTACAGCTGGTGTCGCTGTTGGTTGGTTCGTGGTACTTGAGTTGGGTGAGTCTTTGTTGATGAACAAGCTCGGATGGAAAATCTGTTGTGTTAGTTTTTTTGGTGCTTCGCCAGTAGCATCTTTTTTGGGAGCCTGGTTGGCCACTCCCGTCATTGTGGTAGATTTTGAGATCCTACTACGGAAACATTATGATTTAAAAGAAAAAGAAAAATATTATTACTTTTACGTCACCGTCGGTTATACCCTCCAAGCGTCTCCGTGGAGTATGCAAACATCGTTTTATCGTGTATCGTCATTGATACGGTGGTGCTTGGGTCTTATCGACCCTCGGGGAGCTTGACGGGTTAACGCGAGCGCAGGATGTTTAGAGACGATCGCCATCGCCGCAGCGTTTTAGGGTTAAAGACTTTGGTGGATTTATGCAGATTATATTTAGGAAGTGAGTCTTCTCAGGATAGCATATCCTAGACCGGAAGAATATAAGTTCCTCAACCTCGGTGACGTTCTCAAGCTTATGACCTCGGTCTTTGCACGTCCTGAGCAGGAATAATGACGGGGGTGACACAAAAGATCCCACTGGGTCGAAGTGTCCCGGGCTCTCAGCCTGGCCCCATACTAATAAGATAAGATAGGAAGCGAAAAAGTGGGGACATTATGGTAAGTAATTTTATTTCACTACAAAAAATAAGAAAAATTCGCGCTTTTCAGTCTTAATTTCAGGCATCACCGCACGCGTGCCCATTGCTTATTGCCGAGATGAGACTTTGCCTCAGACAGTCAGGTTTCCTCACGACGTTTTTCTTCGCGGTTATGAGTACAAAACGGCGACCACCGGATGCGACTTTGCCATCGACATCGGTCCGAGAAGGCAATGCGGTCGGCTCTGTGTTGCACTTACCACGTTTCTGTAACTTTCCTAGTCGAATATTGCTACACAGTTCTGTTTCATAGTGTTTATTGTGAATAGAACATCAAGATAATAAAGGTAATTATTATTAATTTACCCGTTTAACCGCGATTCGACCTGTTTCGAACCAAAATTATCTACGAAACGTAGCTTTCGCTACTAAAATGTGCTCCGCCTCCGTTTCAGTCTAGGCCGGCTGTAGCAGCGATAAGGCACACTCGCGGCGCTGTGCAAGGAAATCCGTCGCGTACCGATAAGCTAACGCAAGTTTAATGTTGGCATAATATCGACGTACACACGAAAGCACGTCAGACGGTAAACTTTTGTTGTAAAGTCGCCCGTAACGTAACCGAGTAGATTGCTAGCGTTTAAGGGTCGATGTGCTGTCGTGTATACTGACACACTGTGGAACTATGTACCCCCAATACTTGTCTTTTCCATATAATACGAATATATATTTATTTTACTATGCTTGTATGTTATTTAAACATTTATGAATGTATGTTATTGTTGTGTAAAACATACAAGCATCAAACTTAGTATGATTATAGGGCTTATTTCATACTGTAACAAATAATAAAAAACTGTCAAGCACGAGTCAAACTCACGGGTCCGTACAACCAGTTTTTTTTTGTACCTATGGCGGTATGGAACCCTCAGTCCGACTCGCACTTGGTCGGTTTTCATCATATCGAACATCAATAGACATTGCACACCTATATGAGGCACATCACTGAAGCTTTGCTAACTATTTGCTTCTCAAAAAACTAAGGCCTTTGCATCTACAAAACTCATGTTGAGAACCTGGTGAGAAACTGTTTCTACAGACCAATGTCATTGCTACAGACTGAAAATACTGTACAAAATTCGTAACCTTCTGAGTGAAAAGTCGCGTATAACGGTGTGTGAATCACTAATTTTGTCTAGGTTAAACTATGCGGACTTGGTATATGGACCAAGGCTTCTAAAGAAATCCCTACGTTTGATTCAGCGGGTGCAAAATGCGTGCTGTAGATTCTGTTTTATTGTCTCACCGAGAAATCACGTCACACCTTTCCTTAATAATGCTTCGATGCTCAAAATGGAGGCGCGCAGACAGCTGCATTTGGCTTCTTTGATGTTTGAGGTTGTCAATTATAAAAGGCCGGAGTACCTTTACTCAAAAATTAAGCCCTCAAAGTTCTTGTTAAGATTTCCTAGGGTGGCACGTCTTCCACTGGAAACTCACCAACATAATACTGCGGCCTTCACTGGCAGTTTCCGCTATAGTGCAACAAAATGTTGGAATAATATACCTCCACCTTTGAGACATTAACAATTAATCTAAAGATTTATTTAAGAAAAGACTTAAACTCTTTCTTCTTGAAAAACAAAAAGCTCAAGACTGATGTAACTGCTCTTGGCGGATAAAGTATAGATCCTTTTGGCGACTTGATTTGTAATAGGGGTATAAGGATTTCGGCCAACGATTTTCTATTAGTATAGTTTAAGATTACCTACTAGTCCTACTACATAACCGCCTAATTAATTAAAATCTGAAATTGTGTACAATAAGCTCGTTGCAATATTGTTATGGTGTTTTTTTATTATATTTTACTGATGATAGTAGGGGTATAATAGTTTATTTCTAAGTATCTCACTCAGGTATTTTTAATTTAGTATTAAGTAATTTAGAATTTTTGTTTTTGTTTTGTTAATTTCAAATTTCCTGGCACGTTAGCTAAGGGGCACCGTGATCACGCCCACACCTCAAGGCTATAGCTGAAAATCAGCGATTTGCCTCAGCCTGTCTGGCTGTAGCAAATATTGTACGATGAGCTATGGCCTTTTTGCGATACTGCAGCACACATATTTATAATATTGTTCCTACCTACCAAAATTTTTCTTTCGTGTATTTGTGTTTTATCTAAAGATTGTATGTATTATGTATGTGTGACTGTGGTAACAAATAAATGCTTTTACTACTACTACTACTACTACGTAATGAGATGATTTATACAGCGTCCAGTGGCACCTTCACTCACACTAGATGGGTGAAGAGAACACTTGCCGCTGCATTGCAGGGACATTGCTTTAGATGGAGTAGGCTTGCCCAGCACCTATTATACCACCCTGACAGCTTAGTTGGCCTAGCCCTCAGGAAAGACAAGTCAATACGTGTGGAGCCAACTAAGCCACAGCACTAAAGCCTTGGCTAGTGATTCAAAAGCCTACCAAACCCCCTGAGTGCACTACAGCCCTATGGACAAAGAAACAACAAAGTCCAAAGTCTCGTCTATAATATGTGTAACTTTGAAACTGATCGATTGTGCCCTCACTAGACTCGACAACTTTGTGTGCACAGTAGCGGCTTTCTTTACCCGACGGAGCAAGAAACGAAGGGGTATGTTTTACAGTACTCCCAAATTAATAATGCGCATACAGATTTGTACGTGAGTGGGCGTAACTCACGTACAAATCTCGCTATCTGTATGCGCATTATTAATTTGGGAGTACTGTACGCGTAGTAGAAACCCTTCGGGCGCCAGGGGTCTACTTCTCAAATGGCCAACTTCTCATCATACCTATTTCTCTGTTCGACTACTTCGCAAACGGCCTACTTAGCAAACAGCCTATTTCGCATTCAGCTTACTCTCAAATGGCAATAAACACTTTTTATTTATTTTTATTTTTTAAACTGACTTTAAGTTTAGCTAGAATAACCCCTTGCTCTTTTTGCGTAGGTCTTAAAAAAAGGAAAAAGTTACTTTGTTTTTTTTTATTACCAAAAAAGGACAGACAAACAAAATCAGATGTACAGACAGACAAACAACAAAAACACTCAAAATTTCTCCGTAAAAGATCTCTCCGTTTGTATGGGCGTGAGTGCGGTTAACTATCCTCTTAACTCGTTAAAAGACAGTGGAGCAGTAGGTCAGGCGAATTCCCTTGCCAATCTCCTGAACTACTTTCTAGCCACCCTTGCATGATTTATAAGAGCAAAACCAGAAAAAGGGCCAATTCACGTAACCACCTCACACAAGCCCTTCATCATCATAGACAAGCAAGATTCGCAGGAGGCAATATTCTAATTTGATATTATATTTTACGTTTTTATGGACGGAAGTCTCATCTGAAATAAACATTTTGTGTTTAAATGAATAATTTTTTATTTTTATCGACAGTAACAATAATTTATCGAAATAATAAAAACAGTCCGACATGCCGGGGGTGGAGATGTCCCACAGTATACAAAAAAAAAATTGCTTTAGTGCCATTATCCAACTATCCAGGGAGGAAATCGGTTACTACGCACTACTGCGCCTTGATTATATAAAAATTCCACTCAACCTCCGAGAGTCAAAACACTCGAAAATAGCCCTAATTGAAATGAACAATCTCTTTTTTTGACATTCAAAAACGGTTTTTTTTACGGTGGATATTTTAGATAATATAGGGGCAGAATACACTACCTAGGTACTGTGACACCCTCTTAACAGGGCCCAAGCAGTAGAATAACAAACCCCGAATCCCATTATCCTTAGCGCAAACGGCGCCACTTTTATTTGACTTTGTCATTGTCCGCTTAACGCGATATTTACTAGACTAGGGCGCACGTTTTGCGAGTTTAGTTTCAGCTTAGCTACAGTTGAGTGTCATAGAAGAAAAGTTGAAGAACCGTCGGTGCCGAGTTCTGCAGAAAGGTCAATCCAAGTTTTTTTGTGGGTTTAATAATTACTTGGCACTACTTAAAGTTCATTTATACTTGCAATCAGCACGTCTAGGTTGCCAGGCTTCTACGCGAGTTTTATCCACGCTTGCCCGCTTTCTCCTTCAGAAGGAGTAACATGACTGACTACCCGTAGACAGATTCTGTCTACGGGTAGTCAGTCATGTAAGTGTCGTTTCTTTTCGCGAAACGCGACTCAAGTCTACAATAATTTGTCACTATAGACTTGCTTTTGCCTTCAACATTTTATCAGTGGATGGTAGCCATGTTAGTTAGCTTCTGCGACACATTTCACGTCGAATTCTTTTCGCGGCGCGAAAGAAGTCGCGGTGCGCATCATACCTATAGACAGGCAGATTTTTGTAGAAAGGTCATATCTTGCCATTTTACGTCGAAGGAAGTCTCACAGTTTAAAAAAATATTCTCATATTGCGTCTCAGAGATTCCTGATTTCTCCACTGGCTATACGATATATTATTCAATCTATAGGTATCTGCAGTCAATCCCAACAAAACATTACATTCGCCAAGTCTCAGACAATAATAGCTCAATTTCCAGCCGTTACATTAAACTCGGAAACTAGTTTTACTTCGCACAATCTTCGCCACTTCAGTTACAGTCCAATGGGAGGCGAAGATGATCCCGGTGGACAAAGGAACACAAACGATTCGGAGGTCACCAGTGCAGTGATTGATTAGAGATGCGGCTACGCAATTTCAAAACTTGGTATAGACTGATATATATATTGACAAGAAACAAATTACGATTACTGTAGAATGTTCCATGTAGTTTTTATTTTGAATGTTCCATATAGCATTGAAAATGTTTTTTTTTAATTTTTAGTCTTGTATTTTGGTTTTCGGTAAAAGAGAGTTGATAGATTATAGTTAAATTATCGGAATGAAAAAATGCCTCCCAGGATGTTATAATTTTATTTGAGCAGCATAATTATTATTATATTTCATTTAAAAAATCTCTGGTGCATTAATAATTGGAGCTTTAATAATTCGTTTAAATAGTTAAAACTTTACTAGAGCTGAGGTGAAAGCTTGCTAAAAAAGAAAAAAAAAAACTAAAAGAGTAAAGCAGTTCAGAAAAATACAAGCCCCTCTAAGATTGAGAAGCGCGAAACTTTCGACAAGAGATAAATTTAATTCCAGAAGAGTGTCAATTAAAAAAAAAAAAACAATAGTATACTCCACCAGGATTTTAGCTCTCCTGCAAAATTCACCGCTCGCTCCGAACTACGTTCTGACTTCTAGCAACACCGATGGAAACACAATTTAAAGTTCACACGACGGCCGGCTGGCGAGGTGTATTTCAGACATTTCCCGCCTTATGAAACGCGCGTGATCGTGCAGTAAAAGTTCGGTGGTGCGGGCATGTGCTTCGTGCGAGAGCGAGCGATTTGAGGGCCGAATTGGCAAGATGAGAAAAGCCCAAGAACGAAAAGAAGTGCAATGGAAGAGGCCTACTGTACGGGCAAGCACCGCACAGTGGTCGATTTGTACGATTTAGGCGGCCAAAAGTCCATTTCTCAAAGTTAACTTATAACAAAACTAATTGATTCCCGGAAAAATAGACACCCCGACTGCCCAAACCCCACCCCTCCCCAGTTCCTAGAACTGCGTGCGCGCCCCCACAGGTAGTCGGAACTTGATCGTCGCGCAAGCTGTACGCGTTCGTTCTCGACACTCTTAGCGCAACCGATATTCTAAAGTGAATATTTCATTGGATATTATTCAGTTACAAGTGAAAGTGATGGAAGTCGAAAATTCAGGTAAGCTCCTTCAAATATAATTTAAATTAAGATAAGGAATATCAATATTTAGTGCAGTTACAACGTATCAAAGATCGCCCTTTTTCATAGAAAATATTATCATTTTTTTATTTTCAATAGTAAAAATGTTGTACTTCCGAGACCGTCCGAGTTAAATTCCTTATGGTTTCTAATAGTATAGCTCTTTGAGCAGATAACCACAAAAAAAATAGCCACCACCTTTGACCACTTCGCGAGAAAAATAATAATTCATTAACTTAGGCAGAAAGTGAGAAAAATTCCTTTTTTGTTTCTTTTGCGTTAAAATTCCTTTTCGTTGTTCTAGGTTCATCAAGTTACTCGGGCCTGGAGGTAGTTACTCGCAGATATCTTTTTGATAAGATGATTGAGGAAAACTCTCCATCAATAAACGACAAATTGGAATACTTACAAAATTATTTGTTAATGTCTTACGGGGACTCCGACGAAGACAAAAAGTATATAAATCATAAATGTTCATATTTTAAAACAGAAATAAAAAAAAGATGGTCCAAAGCACGCAACACGCTAGAAAAATTTCTTATAAGCAATGATGCATGGTTAGCAGGAACGTTCGAGATGCCCATAAAAACGCATAATAAGTCAGGACGACCTAGCAAAACATTCAGTGAATGTAGTGAAAGAACTAAAAGGAGGAAAACAGAAGAAGTTCGCTCCTCTGTAGGCAAAGAAGTGATAGTTCACGCAGCGCAAGTAATTTTACAAAAAGAAGGAAAAAGAAACGCCTCGCAAGTCCTAAAAGATATTACAAATTCGCCTGCAGCCGCAAACGAATGTAAAAAAAGACATTCCAAATCAAAGGCACAAGATCCCCTTACGCCTCGGGAGGCACTGCGAATGTGCGTGGACGCTGATTTGACACGAAGTCAATATGAAATTGTGCGAGCAACCAACAGAAGCTTTTACCCGTGCTACGAATTAGTGTTGAAGGCTAAACAGGAATGTTACCCACCCAAAGAGACGCTACGAGTGACCGCTTCCTGTGCTGAAAGTGATCTACAATCTTTGTTAGATCACACCGTCACGCGATTATCAATTTTCCTCGAAGAAGTACTAATGACTCTTACAGAAACTGAGAGAAATTCCTTGCAGATTATCTGCAAATGGGGTTGTGATGGTTCACAACAAGCTCAATACAAACAAAAGTTAATGAATGACGCCGACTCGGATGCAAATATATTTTTGAGCTCATTCGTGCCTCTACAAATTGTTTGCGGCGAAGACAAAACAAAAATGGTTTGGCAAAACCCGACTCCTTCTTCACCACGATATTGCCGCCCGATACGATTCAGATTTATAAAAGAGTCTACAGATATTACAAAAGATGAAATAAATTACGATCGGGACAGTGTGAAGTCCCTAAAAGCCACGGAATTGGAACTGAATGGGCAAAAATTCTCGGTTAGCCACAGTCTTAAAATGACCATGGTGGACGGCAAAGTTTGCAATGCGGCGACTGACACCAAATCAACGAGTAGATGCTACATATGCGGAGCCACTTCAAAAAACTTTAATGACTTAAGTAAAAAAAACGAAATTCACCCAGAATCGATTGAATTTGGCCTATCAACTTTACATGCCAGAATTCGATTATTCGAGAGTATTTTACATTTAGCTTATAAATTGCCCGTTGGGAAATACCGTGAAAAAAGAACCAAAGCAGAAAAGATGCTAGAACAACAAAAAAAAAAAAAAGAGATTCAGCAAAGATTCAGAGAAGAAGTAGGTATCTTGGTAGATATGCCAAAATGTAATTTTGGTAACACAAATGACGGCAATACTAGTAGAAGATTTTTTGAAAACCCACATCTGGCTGCTGAAATAACGGGAATAGACTTTAATTTTATTTATAGAATTAAAGTTATTTTGGAAGCCATATCAAGCGGTCACAAAATAGATGTCCCGAAATTTGATGAATACGCCATGGAGACAGCAAAACTGTATGTAGAGTTATATGGTTGGCATTCTATGACTCCTACCATGCATAAAATTTTGGTACATGGTGGAAAAGTTATAGAAAATTCTCTAGTGCCTATTGGTCAACTTTCGGAGGAAGCTGCAGAAGCTCGTAATAAGCACTTTCGCTCATACCGTCTAAACTTTGCTCGAAAGTTTTCACGCAAAGACTGTAACCTTGATATTTATCACAGGTTACTCTTGACATCAGATCCGCTCATCAGTTCAATGAGAAAAAAAAAGAAGATCCGATCAAAACCATTTTTGCAGGAAACTTTGGAGCTTTTGCTTCCTGCAGAGCCAAATACAAAAGGCACTTGTGATAAATGCATGGAAAGTGACGGTGAGGAAGAATTGTCTTTTAAAGAGTAACATAACAATTTGTATGTTAAACTTTCATAAAATATTGTCTTATTGTTTATGATTCGGTACCTAACATTGTAAGTAATATTTAGTATAATAATGTGGTAATAACTGTTGACCATTTAATTTTAGTGTATACTGTATTTTTTTGTCATCCATATTTTATTTTCAATTTCAATAGGCATGCGGACTGTAGAGAATAAACATTTTTTTTTATGTACGGCCGTCTTTTACTTAACAAATTGTGATAATTCTTAACCCAAATATCAAAAACTACTAAGCCGATTTCGATAATTCAAATGAACTCAAAATATATATTTTACACCAAAGGGAGATTTAAAGAAAATTAAAAAAAATTGGCGCTATTTACAAAAATATTTTCACAGAAATGTTTTTTTGTATAGAAAAAATACGCTTTCAATGAAACGAATAGGGATAAACATATATATTCACTCTAAAATACCAGATTAGCATTTGTTGTCGTATTTATTACTGAAATAAAGCATAAAATAGTTTTGGCCGCCTAAATCGTACAAATCGACCACTGTGCACCGTCCACCTTACCTAGGTCGCCCGTGTGCTGACTGTGCATAGCGCATATTACAATGCCCTGTAGTTAAGTTGGCTATCGCCACTCATTATAAACAGTCATTCTTCATGTAACAATAAAACAAAACAGACAATAGTAAACAACATGAAAACCTGAAGATCATCTACTTCTTTCCACCACCACAATGTAGGACACATTCAACATCTCAGCTGTGCGACAGGGCGAGAGTTGCACACGCTTTCCCCTGCTTGTACACCTACACTCAGTATTGGGTGGCGACAGGCTGAAGAAGAAGAAAAGGAATTGGCAAGTGAACAATTAAATAACAATGACACTCGATAGTTGCCCGACACTCGATGTTATAGTAGTCGCAAAGAGTTATAGCCCTAAAATACAGTTACCTCGCTATCGCTTATGAGCCCGCTCCGCTCATGAAACTCAGCCCGCACCCTACATACATACGTGGTGTTGCAAAGCAAACTCACTCGATAGTTGCCCGACAGTCGATGTTATTGTAGTCGCAAAGAGTAATGTTATGTGTGTAGCAGAAGCTGCGCTATTGGAGTTGCGAGTTTTATTGTTGTGATGTTAAGTCGAGGGCGTAAGTGTTATTGCTGCGCTTCTGAGGTTTGACGAAACTTTGGGAACTTATTATGTGAGAGGTAGGAGGAGGGTGTAGAAGAAAAGCTCGATAGGTTAAGTTCGGACGCCGAACAAAGGCAATTTCGGTCATTGACCTGTTTATAGGCGTCTCTGCCACTCTTTCATCTGCTCGGCGTCTGGATTGTAGATGATATTGTAAGGTGCACTTGCGTCAAGTTGGTCGCGTTGGCCATTTAAGGCGCTGGGCATAGTGAATTAGCCCGCACACAAAGAAAAATGCACAAAATCGAGTCCTGTCTCAAATACACTAAACAAATCACATATCAAACCCTAGAATTAGGTGAGACCTATCTAACACACCCAGTTTTGTGTTCATATCCATAACAGATTGCAAGATATTTTGTCTGAAAAAAAGTGCGCCGCCTATTTTTTTTCATCCAAAATATCTTCAAAACGTTTATGTTTCTCAACACAAAACTGGGTGTGTTAGATAGGTCTCACCTAATTATAGGGTTCGATATGTGAAAATTTTCGATTTGTTTAGTGTGCATTTTGTGCATTTTTCTTGGCGCGCGGGCTATTCACTATGCACGGCGCCTTAACTCAGAGTTACCGTCAAATTGTATGGAAATTTCAAATTAACTACCACCTCTCACGGTCCTTAGCCATCCGCATCCATGGACCCTCCGCCGCCGCTGTGACAATGTCGTCCAGGGCCCTTAGCCTGTAACGCAATGGTGCCAAAATGGGCTACCGGTTGACGGTTTCAATTACGATTTATTAATGCTGTCGGTCCAGTGTCGGTCCTTTTAATGTTTTTATAGTACAGCAAAGAATATAATGAGTCTAATTCTAGAAGATTAGTTCGCTGGTTGTAGGAGAACAACGAAAAAATCCCGGTTTTGTCCTTCTATCTGGGACGCCATTGATTCGCCAAAGTGTTATAGGCTAAGGCCCCAGTTCTCGGCCGCCACTCTGTCACAGCCGGACAAAGGCTCAACGGTTTTTTTTTTGTAGTAAGTAAGACCGACAATGTTTAAAAGGCTATTAAAACAAACCTTCAATGAGCCTTTTGGTAGTCTTGCTTTCCAGCTGCTGATTGTTAAACAAAAGAGCCGTATTAAACAAAGAACAACACATCTCGCGGTAAATAAGCTTGCCGCCGCAGGCGATGTTGGGGCAACCTGTTGCTTCGGATATCAACATGGCGGGTCGCGTCAAAATCACTGGCTGCTTCATTAGCGGCTTGCAACTCGATTTGTTTTTTTAGTCACGCACGTAGACACTTGATTCATCATCATCATCAACATCTACTGCTGAGTAAAGGCCTTTTCATGCTCACGCCACCTCTCACGATCCTGTGCCAGGCGCAACCAATGTTTTTCAGCCCGTTGGTGCCGCAGCTCAACTCAACATATGTAGTTGACGCAGATTGCCGTAAGCTCAAGCACTATAAAGCAAAGTAGTACAAAACTAAGGCCATTGCATCTACGTCTACGGCTTTGCATCTATGAGATTGTTTATACAGCGTCCAGTGGCACCTTCACTAGATGGGTGAAGAGACCACTTTGCGCTGCAGAGCCTGGGACATTGTTATAGATGGAGTAGGCTTGCCCAGCTTTTGACGTTCAATGTAAAAAAAATATTTATGGCATATTGAATAAAAACATTTGTTTTTGATTTTATTTAGATTTTCAACACTTATACCATTCTGACAGCTTAGTCGGCCTAGCCTACAGGAAAGACAAGTCAATACGTGTGGAGCCAACTAAGCCGCGGGTTTCCTCACTATATTTTTTCTTCACAGTTAGCGAGTGGTTTTTTGCTACTTCAAATTCACAAATGTGAATCAGAATTTGTGAATTCGTAAATCAGAACCTTGGTGCCGCAGCTCAACTCAACATAGTTGACGCAGATTGCCGTAAGCTCTCGCACTATAAAGCAAAGTAGTATAAACTGCTATAATACTGCACGGACAAGTTAGTTCCGCGCGGCCATCGTAAGTATACTTACATAGAATGTTAACTCGCCGTTACAGTCAGCGAGTGGTATTGCTACTACAAATTCACAAATGTACGTAACTTTGAAATTAAACAAAGTCATAGATACATGCCCGCACTGGGAATCGAACCGGGTATCTCTTGCTTCAGAGTCCACTGTTCGACCAACTAGACCAGAAAAAAAAAATCGTGAGGAAACCCGTGGCTTAGTTGGCTCCACACGTATTGACTTGTCTTTCCTGTGGGCTAGGCCGACTAAGCTGTCAGGATGGTAAAGGAGCTGGGCAAGCCTGCTCCATCTAAAAACAATGTCCCAGGCACTGCAGCGACGAGTGGTCTCTTCACCCATCCATGTAGTGTGAGTGAAGGTGCCACTGGACGCTGTATAAATCATCTCATTACGTAGATGCAAAGGCGTTTATTTGTAACTCGGAACTTTTTTTTCCGGCACCATAAAGAATTTTGATGTGTTTTTTTTTAACAGACTAAAAAAAAAGGATGAGGTACTCAATACGACCCGTATTTTAATTTTTATGTTTGTTGCCGCCAACCCGCATTGAGCACGCGTGGTGATTAAGCTCGAACTCTCTCTCTGAGAGAAGGCCTTTGCCCAGCTAGTGGGACATGTACAATTGTACAGGCTACATCTTACTTACTTTTACTTTTTGTTGCCGCAGAACTTTTTTCTAAGTGGACCGATTTTGATGATCCTTTTTTGTTTGAAAGGATACTTCCCGTGTGGTCCTATAAAACATGGTGGAGATCTAATGAAAAAATTTGGAGATGGTGAACGGAATTTAACTCCTCAACGGACAGCAGTAGATCACTCGAAATCAGTGCAGTAGCTATTAAGTTATTTATTAAAATAACAGTGTACCTTTTCAACAGTGATGTCATTTTTTAAATTATTTTGTTAAAACTACTGTACAATATAGTCCTGGAGCTCTTTGTTACACGTTGTACATTTGGGAAGTGTCATCATCATCATCATCAGCAGCCCATCTCTGCCCACTGTTGGGTATAGGCCTTTTTCCCCTCGCGCCACCTCTTACGGTCCCTAGCCATCCGCATCCATGGACCCTCCGCCGCTGTGACAATGTCGTCCGACAATGTTGTTTTGGGAAGTGTAACAGGCAGGTTCTGTACTTCAATCCTTCTTCTTTTTCTTTCTTCGTCGTTATTGAGAAACGTTTGAGAGGTATTGAAAAAAAAATTACGTATGAATTTTGACGCACCCACCACTGCTAAAGGCCCAGTAGTAGGCACAACTAGCGCCGCCAGTGAAAAAAAAAATCATATCTTCTTTTAGGATGCGTTTTTTTATAAAAACTCTTCAGTAAGTTCTCAACGAATGAAACCCTTATCGCCAAACGTGGCCACTTTCGGCGATAAAGGATTTTATTCGTAGGTTCTAGGATCTGGAATCTAAACCTTAGGTCCTAAAAATAGTTAAGCCTCGCGTTGAGAACTTACTGAAGAGTTTTTAGCAAAGAACGCATCCAAAAAGAAATAATGTTTTTTTTATTTTTTATTGGCGGCGCTAGTTGTGCCTTCTACTGGACCTTAAAAAATCTGTCAAATAGGAGCAAAGTTACCAATTCAGATCACATTCTGTACTCAATACACCGTGTCGCCCTATCCACTTAGCTCCGACAATTTTCTTTGAGTATCGCTTTCAGAGCACTTCGAGAGGGGTGGAAATAAAATTTGTTTAAATTTTCGAGTAGGCGACATCTCGGACAAAATATTTTCGGACACTTTGTCCGAAATGTCGCTTTATTATTTTAATATTTTTGAGGCGACATCTCGGACACTAACAAATAAAGCTGTTTTGTACATTCGGATAAAAAACTCCCTTCGATCTGATTTATGAGGAGACTAATAAAAATGTTACAAACCCACATGCAAATAATATCTTGTGTACTCATGCAGTCTTTAACATTTGCTCTCACCGCAAGTGGGTAGCCCGCGACACACTTTTTATTTCATAGATTTTTTGTAAGCATACCTACCTATCTTAACTTTACTATGTTGACAAGATTTGAATGTTTTGCC